>VDFB02047230.1:198868027-199053881 GCA_007258455.2 Sequoia sempervirens | reverse complement strand
AATGTCTTGATGCCTTGCATCATCCCCATATGGAAAAAACAAGACAAGTGAAAAGACAAATGTTTACGAAATAAAGAAGAATGTAGGTACATATAGAGGAGTGCACTAAAAGAGAGAGATACATCAAATGGAATAGTAAGGGGGGTAAAATTTACACACATGCAATCACACAAAGAAACATGAAAAGGAAAAAAATGAAAAAGACTAGTAAGGCACATGTCAGTCAACCTATAGGAGGTCATCACATCCCAATCTTGTTTGGTGTATACGGAAGTTAGAAAACTAGCCAAAGGGACAACATCAAGTGTCAAAGCTAAGATAAGGCTATCCAACTCCTTGCCCCCACTAAGTTTAGGACAAGGATGAGCCAAGATAGGTAATGAGAATGAGTTCCTTGTGATAAAGAAATGATTTGAAATGAACGTATAACATGTAACAGTGAGCATACTATAATCCTACAACTGTTACATGGCAAGAAGCAACATGCATGGTGTTCAAGTTAGGTTTGGTTCTTAGAAGGTGAAAAATTCTTGAATACTTTCTTTAAAGGATGGAAATTATCATTATGATGTCCAAAGAATCTATGATAAGCATAATATGGCTCATTTTTATTAGTTTGTCTTTTGGTAAAGCTTGCACGTGTAGGTGGTAATTCGATTTGTTGCCAACATAAAAGAGCATAGAAGATTGAATTAGTATTGGATAGTTGTAAGAGGTTATAAAGAGATTCACGAGGTTCATACAACTATTGTAACTGAATATTTTTATGATCATGCACTTTTTTTCTTCTTCTTTGGTATGATAATTATACATTGTCATCAATTTCTTCTTCTAACTGCAAATCCTTTCATTTTTTCAAATAAGGATGTGTTAGGAGTATAAAAGTGTTTCGAAGGTGTGGCTTCTTTTTCACTTATGGGTAGGTAATGTATTCAAGTGGGTTGAGGAGGAGGAAATTTTTTATTGGTGAGATAAGACAAGCTACACATAAATTTTATTCCCTATTCATATTTAAGTAGCTTTTGTAAGTTTTCTATAAGGGGAATGACATGGACAATAATAGGTTCATCTCTCACAAAGTATTGTAAGGTACTTAATTGTTCATCTAGCAACCTTGGGTTCTCTTGCAGGATACGAATAGCATCATATGCATTGGTTGTAGGTAAGGAATTCATTGGAAATGAGGTATGCATGCTTGTTATGATCAATAGGGGGTTGATTATAAAAACTATTAGAAAGAGAGTTAGAAAACCCAAGATCCATGCTGAATGGTGTATCATGGGATGACATGAGCATCAAACTACATATCAAAATAGTATTGCTAATAGGACACCAAGTTGTAAACCTCATACAAGATTTCACAAACTTAGTGTACAAACCCAAAATGGAAAGAGGGTAAAGTGCAATGCAATGTCCTAGAATGCAATGTGTAAATGCAATTTTCAGATTCTAAACAAGGCAATTTTTTTATTATACTATGTAAAAACCTAAAAATGAAGTCTTGTAAATGCAATTTTGAAATGACATAATGCACTAACTTTATCAAATTAAGCTAGATATGATGAAATTAATGAAACAAAAAAAATTCAAATAGAAACAAAAATCTAAAAATAACAAACTTGAATGTAGAAATGAATATTTTAATGCCCAAAAAATCAAAATGTGACCATGAAACATAGAAAGAATGGAGGTGCACCACAAATGAGATCAATCAAATTGATACAACCAATTTTTTACTTTTATATTTCACTCAATTATGAAGGCCAAAATGTATAAACAAAAATAAGAAATGATTCCTAACTGGTATAGGAACTATGAGGGGAGTTTTTAGAGCTTAAAATGATGTGTACCTTGTTGCACAAGCCTATTTTTATGGCACAAAGAACTCATTCGCCTTTAGTGGTGAATGGGTACCTATTAGGGTTTCTAAAACTAAGATATGGGTTATTTTATTTGATGTCTACACTCTCAAATCCTCGATTGTTAGCTCCCAAAAGTCTATAATAAATTCTCTAGCTTCAATTCTTTGTTCTTGCACTATGAAGGTCAATCTTGCAACTTGACAACTTTGACAATTTTGCTCCCAATTTCTTCTCAACTTGATCTTCAACCTATAAATCTGCAAACACACATCCAAGGGAAGAAAAAAATGTTGATTTTTACTGAATAGGTGATTTCCTATGTCAAACCACGTTTAGGTAATTAAACCAAATGATGAAATAAGGAAATTAAAGCATGAAACATGAAATGATGCAATGTTGATACCTTAGAAGTTGTCCTCTAATGAAAATCTACAATCTAACATGTAGTGACCATGAAGAATGTAGAACTTGATCCTTGAATAAGATATGAAACAATGCTTGCAAGTAGATCTTCAATGCTACATCCACTATCTTAGCTCAACATACATGAATGCATTAAACCCCTGCCATGATGAAATGATCTTGAATCAATGCAATAAAACCATGATAACCTACCTTGAAATACCTCTAAAAATGCTCTTGAAGTTATTTATAATCCTTTCTTGAAGTTGCTAGGATGTCTTGTAAACTTTCTAGGTCTTGTTAGGAGAAAAAAATGTGAATGAAACCCTTATTATACTAAATTATGAGATTAACCCTGAAATTCAAACAATTTAAGCTGACACCAGATCTTGAAAAAAACATTATTAAAATCTCACCAGAATGAAATTCAAAAAGGGGGTCCTTATTAAGGGAGGACCCCTTTGCCACCTAGGGTGAATGGGTCCTGGTACTATTTTCTAGGACCTTTCCTTTAGGGAATGAAAGAACATAAAAAACCCACCTAGAATCTGCAAAGAAAGGGGGGTCCTATAGATGAAGGACCCAATTACCACCTAGGGAAAATGATTCCTAGCACCAATTTCTAGGACCTCAAATTTTCCCAATTAAATTTTAAGTAAATTGAATTATGGGTGTAGGGATAGATCTTCGGAAGGTGTCATAAATAAGGCTTAAATTTGAATTAAAGGGGCTAATTAACTTTAATTAACAACAATTAATTAATACAACTATAGATAAGTGTGAAAGTGTGTTACAACACTTTACAACATCTAAAAGAGGTTAAAAACTAAGTACATTTTATTAAAGGGGGGCCATGATCAATGTGAATGTGTTACAAAGCATTACAACATTAAACCTTGGAAAAATTAGGTTAAGTCAATGATAATTATTCCCAAATCAAGTGAGGAAAAGAGATACTTTTTACATTACTACAAACCTACTCAGGGACTCATTTTCCCTAGGGTAATGTGTCCTAGATGAGGGTTTTGAACAAGTTTTTTACAGATATTTGAGTGATTTTTAGTAATTTCAAGATTATGGTTTGTTATAGCAAGCTTTAGTTTGATTTTTTTATGAAATTCAATGTGAAATGAAAGTGAAAAATGTGAAAAAATGATAACCTAGAACACCTAATTTGATATGCAATTTTTTTTCAATTTTCAAATGCAAATGAATATGATGTAATGTTATTTAAATTGTGTGCACAATATGAGTGATATTTTTGGTATTTTTTAGATTTAAAGTATTCAAAATATGCAATCCTAAAACCCTTAAATGAAATGCAAAGACAAGACACCCTAAATGAGACCTAATTAAATGGAAAGAGATGCAAATGAATGCAAGATCTAAATCTAGGATTAAACAGGACTCCAAAATTAGAAAATGAAATGATTGAACTCAAATTTAAAAGGTCGGGTTTGACACCATAATGAAATATAGAAAAATAGGTTTATCAAAATGGATTGATAACAAAGGGGGTATGATGCACCTATTTCTCTTTTTTCATTCAAAATACAAGCTATAGAGGACAAATCTAAAAAATAATAGAATTAACTATCAAAATGTAGATCTGGAAAGGTAAGAATGATGTATACCTATCACCAAAGATGCCTTTTTAGTGCTCACTGAGGAATAATTCACTCTATGGTGAATGTGTTCTGGCTAGGGCTCCTAGAAAATGCTTTTTGAGTTCTCATTTTCTTAGTCTACACTCCTAGATTCCAAGTGTTCACTATCAGAAAGCTAGAAATAAGATTTGTATAAGAGTTTTCATGATTTGAAAAAATTTCTTGCAACTTTAACAACTTTACAAATTTCTTCAATCTTTCTCTTAAATGATGTTCAACCTAAAATCTACAATCACACATCAAAGAGAGAAAAATGTGGTTTGTTAGGGAATGGGGGTTTGACTTGGTCAAACTAAATTTTGGTAATTAAACCTTGAAGTGAAATGACACATGAAAGAAGGAATGATGAATGAACAACACTATGTAACAACTCACCAAACCTTATTTGAAACCTTAGAGTATAAATCTACAAACTAGCATGAACTGGCCTCAATGAATACAAATCTTGATCATGAAGATTGATATGAGATAATGCCTTTGATATGCTTCAATTAATCTTGAACACTACATCACCATATTAGATCAAACAACATGCATGATTTAAGCAATATTTTACATGATCATAGGAATCTTGATTGCTGCAATAATATTGTATAAAGCTACCCTTGAAATTCCTTGAAATGCCTTGAAATCTCTCTTGAAGTGCTCTTGTGAAAGTACTCTTGATTGCTTCTAAAATTCTAGGATGAGCTTAGTGAAATAACCTTGTATTTATATGTATCTCAATATTAATTTCTGAAATTCAAATATCACAAGAAAACATTGAATTATAGATTTGAAATCATTAAAATACCACCAAAAACATATTTCAAAGGGGGGTTGTAGGTCTAAGTGAGGACCCATTCACCATAGGGTGAATGGGTCCTAGGGTCCACATATTGGATAGTGTTAAACATTATGTAAAAATAGGTTTATAGGTCTAAGTGAGGACCCATTCACCCTATGGAAAATAGGTCCTATGTCACTTACCTAGGACACACATATTCCAAAGTTAAGTGTTATGAAATGAAATTTATGAATGTTGGGTTTTATCCCTCAGAATTTTAAATTAATTAGGCTTGGATTTAAATTAAAGGGGCCAATTAATATAAATTAACCTCAATCAATTAATAAATCCCTAGATTAGCATAAAAGTGTAAAGGTGCACCTTACAACACCAAAAATAAGACACAATTAAGTCCATTTAATTTAAAAGGGGACCTCAAATTAATTTTAATATTAAAAACATATTACAACACTAAATTAAGGTCTAATTAACCTTATTTATTTATTAATTCTTCCCAAATTATGTGTGAAAAAGGGATACTCTTTCCTACACTACAACTACAAACCTATGATATAGTCCTTTTTGGTCTCTCCTAGATTTGGTGTTTGGTAGTGAGTTGAAAAACAATATACTATGCTTCTTGCTTTGCTAACAAGTGATGATGAAATAAAGGATTATGAAAATAATTTCAAAGTAAGAATGCTATCTTGAGTGGTATTTTCTATTCTGATCTTGAAAAATTGATAAGTATGAAATTTGTTAAAGATGTGTTAGCAAATGGATTGGCCTTTTATTATAATATTTTAAAATCAACTGTATTGTATAGGACACAAAAGGGATAATGATGCTAATAGCTCTAGAAAAGTCATAATTATATTTGTGATTTTCCTTTAAATTTTAGAGGTATAACTCACTTATATGATTTAATTTATTTTGGGTATACTTTTAACCTAAAAGAAAAAAAGGAAGACAAACACTAATTCATAAATACAAAATTAGTGTGAGAAAACTAAAAAAGACCATTAACAATTAAGCACAAAGACTTGGCTAGTCAATTACTGATAAAGAAAAGGTATCAAAATTTTATTATGATCACAATAGATGAATACAATTCCAAGAGGAAATATCACATAGAGAAAATCCTCACATCACCCACACAACCAATAGATTGGTATGATGGACACCATACCCATAACTCACAATTCACAGATTGAAAGTAATTGTCGAAATAAATAAAATCATACAATGTTCCTTTTCCCTATATATCACAGTGTAGTTTGAGAAAATTTGGACCCTCACATAATTATTCTGATCAAACATGTAGGGAAAAAATCCCTAAATCTTGGAAGTTCCAAAAAATAATTTCCAAATAGAGTGGTAGTTTCTTTCCAGCTAATCACCCACCCTAGAAACCTATAGATGGACAAGCATTAATGGTCAGGAATAACCATAATTACATTTTCTATTAATACTACCTTAGACAATCACCTAGATGTTTCTTACTCCTAATCTTTCCTCGTGGTAGGTCATATTTACAATTGGTACAATTCCCAAAAGCTGAATTAAATGATAAATTCATATTAGCACAAGCTCACATTTGCAAACTGACAAGATGGAGAAACAACATGGAAAACGTCAACATTTAACTTAAATTCCACTTCATTATCTTTTCATTTTCCTAGTCAAAATGAAATTGAGCTCATATATGCTTCCTAATTTCTATAAATTCATTAGAGATCACCACATTTCACCAACCAAAGAGCATACTAAAAATGATGAGTGTAGAGATTGATGGTGCTTCAAGGAATAAATTCATAGTGATCAAAGAAGTCGTGTGTGTTAGGTATCAAAAATGATGGTTGGGAAACCTCAAGAGGTTGCTAGGTTCTTGGTATGTTCTAAGCTAATGAACAAAGCCAAATGGTGTATTTGAACCTTCTTCTCTTCAGGCTCTTCCAAACCTAGATGGGTATACCTATGCAAATGAAGCAGACTTAAACTATGTGTTTCCTACTTGAGCAATCTATCCACAATGGAAATTGGGAGTGGAGAGATGCAAGCCCTAATTTGGTATAAATTGTATAATAAATATCAAAGTTATTTTCATTAATATGTTCAGTTAATAGATGTATGGTTTTGAAAATAGATTTGATAGAATTAGGTGATGAGATGGGTAAGACCAATGCCTTGTCGGGTAAATGGAGTCAAATGAAGATCTAGGATGAATGATTCATATTGGCTATAACTCAAACTGTTTGGCACACTGATGTTGGTTTATATCTTGTATAAATGTGCAAGAATCCAATTATCAAGTTCTTCTTATAGATGCAAATGACCTTTTCCATATTACTGTGATTAATTAAAAGAATTTAATCCTTCCTTGAAGGAGCTAGTTAACTAAACCACACATGAACAACAAGCGTGCCTTGATAAATTGAAAATATCCTTGATACATCAATTTA
Organism: Sequoia sempervirens; assembly: GCA_007258455.2. Taxonomy (NCBI): domain Eukaryota; kingdom Viridiplantae; phylum Streptophyta; class Pinopsida; order Cupressales; family Cupressaceae; genus Sequoia; species Sequoia sempervirens. Next base: position 199,046,722 of record VDFB02047230.1, on the reverse strand, counting down.
AATACTAAGGAAATGTCAACCTTGGAGATAACCTGCTAATATTTTTCAATTAATTCAAAAAATAATTGACACCAATATGAAACCACAAAATAAAAAATCTTTCATTGATTTCCTCAAAATTATGCTTGCAACATAGTCTTTCAAAATGTATACATTATGGAACTTTTCTGCTATCTATCTATTATCCCTATTCTACTACTATCTCCTCCTATATCTTTCATTGGTCTTGGTCTCTCTTATATATACGAGAGGCAAAAGTTTCAAAGCAAAAGACACATCCTTTGATAACAACACATGATTTTAAAACTAAGCATAATTTAAAAGATTAACACAACTGTAGATGTGGGCACCGATCCGTTAATCTATGAGTAAAATCCCATGATCACCTAATACCTGTTCAAAGCTTTTACTATATAATAGGGTCCACATCATCACTACCGATCGATTCTAATTGTTGCTTACTTGTGTCTGGAATGTCCACTGCCTAATTGATAAATAGATAGAATGTTGAAAGGTGATGAATTTATTGATGTTCTTCATGGGTGTCTGCATTGGACATTACTTGTTTCATATCATACTCCATGTACATGAATTTCTCAATTTGTTTATGAGTATTTTGTAGGACCATATCTTCATCACTGATTCCTTGCAATGCAGTTGTTAGAAACTCTATAAAATCTGCTTTCCAATCATCCCTTTCTTGAAGATTCCTTGGATCATTATGGAGTGCAGGAATCAAATTAAAGAAACTAAGATCCTCTTCGAGTCTACATTGATATTGGTTGTGAGATTCCACCAAGTTGTTATATCTTTGTAGTGTTTATTCTTTTAGAATCTGTTTATCTAGAAGTTCTCCTTTTTTTATCAATCATTATTCTTTGCAATGAGATATTCTCCTCTAGTATTGATTGTGTCTTCTTGAACACACTCCAATAATCATCAGCTTATTGAACCTTTCCTTGATTATCTCAAACATAGTATTGTACTTAATGACTTTCATTTCCTTTTCCAGTGTTTTACACTTTTCCTAGGCTTTCAAATGGGAACTTTTCCAATAAGATACATTAGCTAATGCATCTAATATTATTTTGTCCTTTTTGAGCCATGGAGAGTACAATTTTGAAACAAAAGAGGAAGATGAATTCTCCTTTTGATATGATATCTCCCTTTTCAATTGGTCATTTTCTTTAGCCAACTTTTCAATTTGTGCTCTATTGAATTTTTCCACATTGACATCCAGTTCTATAGTTTCCAAGGGATTAGTGTCCCCAATTCTTAGGACCAAAAGATGTCCAAACACTTGATTTGGGTTATCAATTACTGTCGACATATTTATCATGGGGGTATAGTGACCAAATAAGCAAGGTAGCCTCAACTCGATTATACCCAAATCCTAAATATATCTTGTCACTAGCCTCCTCTGCCAGGTTCATTGTGTTATCCCCTCTTTTTTTGAAACTATCAAACACAATTGGAGAGAAAATATCCCATCCTAGTAGAAGTAATACCCCATCCTCTTGAAGTAATTATTTACCTCTCTTGGGGGTGATAGATTGCATCTCCTTTTCAATTTACCTTTTCAATTCCTCTAAAGTAGCAACTTCATTTTTAGAAGTAATATCTTAGTCCTTTTTTCTTATATTCTTTCCTTTATATTCAAAAAATTTAACAAATTCACCATTAGAAATGAATTTTAACAAATTCACCATTAGAAATGAATTCCTAGCTAGCCTTGACCCTAATTTCATCAGATAATTCATCTAATGCTTCAAACCTTACAACATTTTGTTCCTGAGGAGGCTCATATTGTGCAATCACAGGGGCTTTTATTTTTTATACTTGTTTCTCCTCTTCACTACTCACCTTATCACTTTCTTCGTTACTTTCCTCTTCATCACTCTTATCTGTGGAAAAACATACATCAGGAGTGGGTTGAAAGGGTATGTGATCTAGACGCTCCACATCTTCAGCCTATAGACTAGTATAATTTGCATGAGATGTATCAAAAACATATGAAGGCACATCTTTTACTATTTCATTTATATGAGCAATAAGTTGCTTGATCCTAACCAAGGGATCTTGTATATCACCAAATGCTTTTGAATATGAAGGGACATTCATTCTCTTCCACTCCTTCGTTAGCATAAATTTATTATATGAGGCCATTCTATCACTAGTGGAAGCTCCATCTTGGTCCTTGATCACATCATCAATTGTAAACCAATGCTCGTACCCTGACAACCCTTGTGTTAATCTTGCTTGATGAATAAACCACTCTTCATAAAATTTCTCTCTTTCATACCCAAGATGAAGGTTGTAATGTGCCATCTTAGGATCAATTTCTTCATATCCTTCATTTGCAACTACTGTAAAATCTCCAAAACAAAGAGTATCGGGCATGAGTGATTGCTTATTATGACCCTTGAGGTGTTTAGCATTAGATTTTGCTAGTTGTCATAGAAACTCCAGATAAGAAAATATCTTTGGAACTACATGGGGTGGAAAGTGTGGAATCCCTTCAAACCTAGAGTCTCTTATTACTATGCAATCAAAGAAAGAATAGCAGTCTCCCCAATTATGGTTCACTTTTCATTTTGGATCATCCTCCTTTGGCCTCAAAAATATTTGTACCTCAGGGGATAAGTTGTGATGATATGAATATCCCAATAGCCTCATGAGTGGATTAACAAAAAAATATTTAAAATATAAATAATGAGACCATTCTCATCGACTATCCCACACTAAAGTCCACATCTATATAAATTTGAAGTTTCCATTTTCATCTATATCTCTTATTCTCAATTCTTTACTCCACACATTTCTGGCATGTTCCTCATACAAAAGTAAATGCATTAGCATGGAATAGTGTTTGAAATGTATGCATTCATTGTTATTTGTGATCCTTTCAAGTCCTTGGTTTAGAGAATTAGCCAAGTATCTTGCATAGTCGAATGACCTAGCATCCTTACTGTGTATATCCACAGCTACAACCATTAGTGCAATAGACATAAGGGGTGGAACCTCTATTCCAAAGAATTGACCAACTAAGTAATAGGTATACTAAAAGTATTCTTCAAAAAAATCTACATGAAAAGGAGGGTTTTATTTGCTCGAAAACATCCTAAGCTGACCATCCTCATTTTTAGGTCTATGCAACAGAAATTTGCATCTCTTGTAGCTAGTATCCACGCAACGATATTTTGTCAAGAGATCTCTAATTGTGAATGGAAAATTCTGGGGACATTCTAACTGAAATACATTAGAGATTAGGTCTTGGGAGATAACAAACATATCAGATCCAGGCGGCGACTCGATAGTTCTCTTCTTGGTGTTATAACAATTGGAAAGAGCTTTCATTAATTCTACATTAATGAATACATTTGGCACCACAAGTCTTCCTAAGTTCAACCTCCATGGGTTATAGACTAGCTGGAATTTGAATTGCTTTCTGTAGTGATATATGAAAATTTCATATCCTCGATGTCACGTCCAAACATCCCCTACACCCTTATGTTTGTCTAACAATTTGCTTGTTTGAACACTTCTCCTGGGTCTTGGCCTCGACCCCAGACACTGGTCTACCAAATATTGATTTAAATTCCTCTTTTTGGTTTTTTGTTTCTTTTCCTTAGGTTTTTCCACATTCTTTTCCATTGAAAACTTTTAAAAAATACAACTTTCTAGCTAAGAGTGATGTACTTACATGAATTTCTGCCTCCCCTTGTTTTTCTGCATAAAAGCTCTGAGTTTCGTCTTTTCTGCTTCTTCCCTTAACACAACCCTCCTGGTTTTTGTAATTGTATGATTGAATTGTGGTGAAATTTAATTTTGCTCTGGCTCATTAATATACCACTTGTTCCAGTCTTGTCATTAGGGGGAGCATTTATGTTAAATATTATGATGATGCTCTTGGATGTCAAATCAACTAGTAGTAATTATTCATCATTGTATCATTGGAGCCTTGGTTCATTTTCCACCAATGGCCACCTTCTCCATAGATGAATGTCTCTCTTTCGGTCTATCATTGGGACACCAAACAATGCTACCCTGATGCACCCCAACTTCATCATTGAAATTTTGAAAATTTATGATCGTATCAGGCTATCGGGGGACCATAATCATTCGTTCCACTGATCTATTAGAGCTATGGCGATGTGATCATCATTTTTTCCTCTATTGGTCTATCAAGGAGACTACCTTGGAAGTTAGCCCAATGGAATGAGGTTACACCGATGCAAAGTTATGAACTATCCTCATCGGGCTATCGATGGGGTGGTGATGGGAGTTCCACCAATGAGGTATTGTTGGGACGTTGATGTCAATGGGATTTCAAATTGTTTTATGAATGCGATTGTTTGGGTATGCTAGCTACAAAATGAATTTTTCCACACAAATATCAGTGATTTGCCTAAATCATAAAATTAAGTGTGGTGAACTTTTCTAAGGACTGGGAGGTAAGTCAATAGAGGAGGATGAAAATATGTGGGATTTTTTTAGTCCTAATAGTGGCTCCGTCTGGGGATGAGTGATTGTAAGATCATTGAAAGAATATAGAAAATATTTGGGGAGCATACCATTGATGGAGATGGGATATCATGAGAACCTAGAACTATTGTGCATGGAAATTTGAAATTTTCATAAGGTATCTCAGGAATTGTCCATGCACTGTCAATTGCTGACCTTCACCTAGACTACTAGGCATGGAAATAATTATTTTGAGAGGAATGCAAAGGATTTTCCATGCACTGCCAATCCTTGATCCTCTTTATATTCTTGATGAAAATAAATGTTTTAGGAATTGTCCATGAACTAGTAGTTCTTGTTCCTCTCCTGACATGTTTTGGAGAAATTATGAATCCTCACCTCCATTACCAACAATGACAAAGGTTCCTAACAATAAGGCCTCAAATTTCCCATGCTTTCCTTTGTCTTTGCTCCTATAATTCCACATGAGGACTATGTCATCTACTTCAAACTTCCTATTTTTAGCCCTCTTATCATGCAAGTACTTCATTTGTAATTGTTTCTTCTTGTTGTGTTGTTGGGCTTGGTTCCTAATTTCATCAAGTTCCATCAATTCTTCCATCCTTTCCTCCATAGGTTCAGGAACATCTAAATCTTCTTGCAAGATGAATTTGTAGACTGATATAAAATTGTGCAGAGGGAGCCTGGCTTGAGTTCCATATACAAGGTCAAAATTTGATTTACCAGTGGTCCTTTTCACAGTGATTCTGCCAGCCCATAAGGCCAACCTCAACTTTGAATCCCAAGCTCTTTTATTGTTATCCAACATTTTTCTTATGATTTTCAAGATACTCTTGTTGTTGGATTTAGTCTACCCATTTTCTTGTGGATGATATGGTGAAGAGTATCCAATTACTATACCATATGACTAGAGAAATCCCTTGAATTCATCTAACCTAAAGTACATTCCATTATTAGTTACAATCCTTGCTGGAACTCTAAATCTTGTGATGATGTTTTCCAATACGAAATTTGTCACAAGTTTACTAGTTTCCTGCTTGGTGGGTATGGTTCCACCCACTTTGTGAAGTAATTTGTGGATACTAATATCCATTTGTGTCCTCCGCTAGAATTTTCTATAATTTCCCCCTTTGAAATCAATTCCCCATTGGTTAAATGGAGCTTCAACCTACACAATTCTTAGAGGCAATGTCCCTTGATACTTCAATTTTCCAGAAAATTTTTGACATGCCTCATATTTTGTAGTATAGTGATCATGTGCATCATTGAAAACCTTAGGCCAATAGTACCCTACCCTTAATATCTTATGAGCAGTGGTTTTTGCTAAGAAATTCCCCCACATACTCCTCCATGCATCTCCTTCAAGACATAACTTGCTTGATGCTCATCTAAGAACAACAATAGAAAACCATCCCCATTTTTCCAGTAGAGGTCCCCCTTCATGAATACATATTTTGATGCGTTCAACTTGAGTGTCATTTTTCTGTTGTCATCAAACCCTCCTTGACATTTCAAATGTTTACGATAGTACACAATATCAGTGTACCATGATGTGTGCTCAATACTAGTGACCATATTTTCTTCATCATCCACATTGCATACTTGGGTAGCTTCCAAATTTGTTTTAGCCATGAATTTGTCCAATCCGTTTCCTCTCACAATGTTAGTAATTTGAAACTCAATATCAAACTCCTGGATTTTGTTTATCCATCAACACCTGCGCCCTATTATTTCACTTTGTATGAATACATCCTTCACTGCAGTGTTAGGCACATAAGCTATCACTTTTGCTCCCACTAGATATGGTCTAAATGCCTTGAAAGCTTTTACCAATGCATAGGCTTGTTTCTCCACAATATCATATTTCAATTCTAAATTTTGGAGGGATTTTCTAAGGAAGGAGATTGGCTGCTCATTCACTTCATCATTCTTTTGGAGCATCACTACAACAACTATGTGATAAGATGCGAATGCAAATATTTGGAAAGGTTTGCTGAAATCTAGAGATTTCAATACTGGAGCTTATTTGAATTCTCTTTTTATGGATATGAATGCATCTATAGCTTTAAATTTCTAATCAATCTTTGCACCTTTCTTTAGCATCCTTGATATTGGCTTTACTATCTTAGCAAAATTTGATATGAATCTTCTTACAAAATTGATTTGTCCAAAGAAGGATTGAATAGCCTTAAATGTCTTGGGGATAGGCATCTTATCAATGGCCTCCACTCTTTTAGGATCAATCCTTACTCCCTCCTTAGAGACTACATGGCCAAGTAACTTTCTTTCTGTTACTGCAAATTGACACTTTTTAGGATTGAGGGAAATGCCATATTCCAATGCTTTCAAAAATATTTTTTCAAGGTGAGCCACATGATCCTCTACCTTCTTCGAATATGCAGTTAAATAATCTTGATAGAATACCATTATCACATTAATAAGGTCAAAAAAAGCAACATCCATGGCCCTTTGAAATGTTTCACCAACATTTGTGAGTCTTAATGGCATCCTAACATAAACATATATATGTCTCTGATGGTGGCAGTGAAGGTTATCTTGTATTGTTCTAATTTTTTAACCTTCAATTTGGTTATCGCTTGAAAAATCCATCCATCATGGATAGTGTAATTCATAGCCTAAGTGACCTCTTTGTAGTATAGCCCGGCGTTTGGGAAGTGGGTAATTGTCCTCGGCAGGTAAGATGAAGCCCCCTTTCATGCATTTCGTGGGTTCCAAAGTGGCGGCTCTGGGCGGGTCTTTTTGTTTCGCCTAAAATGGTTTTGCATCTAGGTATGTGCAGGATCATGATGGGCCGAAAAGTGGCAATATGATGGGTATGCAGCTGACAACTTTGTTTTTACCCAAAATTGATGAAACGAAATGGGTTTTTAAAGGACATTCTCAGCTTTCCACCAATATAAATTATTCTTTACTTTGAATTTAATAAATAATTATTATTCATTTTCTATTTTGAATTAAGGGACTAAAGTCTCATTAATAGGCTTCGATTGAAAACATCTATTGCTTTCAAAATAGTATCATCACATTTTTGAATCCAAAACATGCATCACATTCTATGCTTCACATTAATTATAGTATTTCAAAAAAAAAATCATGAAAATTTTGGCCCCAAGTTGGCGGTGGGTTTTACATACAAGTGTTTTTTATATTTTTAAAATTTGTAATAAAAAATTCATAATTAATTATTTACTTAAAAAAATTACCAAAAAATATGTATCACATCGTGATATTGTCCTCTACCTATATCTAAAATATTATAAAAATATTATCATTTTATTGTGGTTAGGGTGTATCGCATTGCACACCTACTCTTATTTTTTCCTAAAATTTAAGTACCATCGTGACAAATTTCAAATTTTCATCAAATAGATTTTTAATTTTTAAAAATAAGCCTAGTAGTTTAAAAAATACATTCAATTTGCTACAGATTCTATTCCTACATATTTTTGAAATAATATAGATAACTTATTCATTTTTTTACGTCAAGTTCCCTAACTCTGATTTTTCTTAATTTTTTGCCACTTAAGGGCCTATTTTTTTCCATGATGATCTTGCACATACCCATCTGGTTTCAATGATATCTCATGTTGGAACAAATATTCTCTATATGCCTTAAGATCCTCATAAGACCATGCAAAAATATGCTTGCATTTCCTTATCAGTGCAATCAACATTTTTTTGATTGTTGGACTTATCTTCTTTCCAATGTATACCCTTTTTGGTGCCAATTCAATCCCCAGGTTGATCTCTTCAACATCTTCTATTTTTACTAGTGTTTGTTTCATGAGAGCACAATAATTTCCATCAAACACTCTTTCTAGTGCCACAAGTCCTTTAGGAAGTTTGTTGGTTTTGAGTTGCACAACTTCTTTTCCAAACACAGTCTATTTGCCATCTACTTCTTCCACAAATGTATTAAAATCAATCTCCTAGGCTTCATACTAATCAATGCAATGTAGAAACTTGATGAGATTAGTGCCAACATTGAAAATTTTCCAACTATAGATGTTATCAGGAATGGCAGGTCTTGTTTTGAATTCAACTTGAGATACTTGGGCTAGGGTGATATCATCCCTTTGTAGATCTACATTGGCTAGGTAATTTTCCATTAAGTTATTGGACCTATCTATCCATTTGATAGAAAAGGCATCGAATAGTTCAATTGTGTCCCACACAACATTCCTGTACCATTTTAGCCTTTTGTTTTTTGCAACATATTTTGATCTGATCTATGAAATGATGAACTCAGAGTCTCCAAGAACAGTTAGCATTTTGATCTTGTGTTTGACAACCATATTCAAACCAATTAGCAGGGCTTCATACTTTGCTATGTTATTTGTGCATTCAAATGTTAGCAAGAATGAATACTTGAATGTAGTACCCTCAGGTGAGATAAAAATACTCCTACTCCATTTCCTTCCTGACTACATGCTCCATCAAAATACATCTTCCATACATCATGTTGATTCTTGGAAACATGCTTATCAATTGGATCAGTGTTCACTAGTTTAGTTTGGGAAGGCTCAATTCTGAAACTTCCTAAATCCAGATCACAAAAGCAGTTTAATTGATTTTGAGCAACATAGTCCACAATCTGATTTACCCTTGGCTCTCTATATAGCTTGACCTCTTCACCATTTACTAGTATTGTGGCATAGGACAAGTCAAATTATAGATTTTCCTCCAACTACTATAGTCCATTGTCTTAACAAGAGCATCCCAAAATGAGGAGGTGTATCAATTACAGTTATGTCAATATTATGAGCTACCTGTGGATAAGTAACCAGCTTCACTTCTACATCTTTCATAATTCCTACCACTAGGTCAGGCCTACTATCCATAGCGTAGCATCTACCACCAGTAGTGTCTACCCACATGCCAAGTTGTTTCATGATCGCTACTGGCATAATGTTGATAGCAGTACCTGAATCTATCATACAATTTCTCACTAAGTTGTTATTTATGAGTAGTGTAGTAAAGAATGGATCAATTTGTGGACTCACCAATGCATCACTAAGATAAACTTCAGTAACCTTTATTTTTCCCTGCCTTCTTTAACTAATCTTAGTGGTCTCTTTATTCTCAAAGTTTGTATTTCTATTAGTTCCATTAGATATTAGCTGAATAGCACTATCCATGTATTCCTTTATTTTCATCATCTCTAATAATGGCATAGACATCAAGTTACTTGGGACAAGGCCTGTGTGAAGTCGAAAGAGGTACTTTCTATTTTGGTCATCTTCTTTTGTTCCATCAACTTCCTGATTTTGATTTATTTTACGAAACCTTCCGATGACGGATGACGTCGACGAAAGCGGAAAGAGTTTTTGAGTTCGATTGGTCTCGGATTCTCCTTTGACGAGCCGCGACGACTTTGAGTTGACTTTGAGAAGCGATTTCTTGCTGATGAGCGCCGATCCTTTTTGGTTTTTCTTGTGCTGCTTCTTTTTCTTTCACAAATACTCCTCTTGAAGCACCTACATTTATATTTATTGTGGAATTTCTAAGCCTATATTTACTTTTCGCTTGCTCTGTCGCAACAATAGTTGATTCTATTATCTCTTCCTTTCTGGAATCCTTATTCTATATTTACTTGACTGAGATGGTGCACAAGGAGGATATGGTTCATCATTTCTTTCGCCATAATCATAAAAGACTTGTTGTTCCTCCATATGAATATTGTACCTTTGGTTATCAACATCATACTCATAGTGTTCTTCTTTTGAAGATGAATATCCCTGATCAATCAAATGAAGGGTGTGAGAGGTTAAATATATTGTATTATCATCTTCTTCATTTTCCACTGGTATTTCTTCTTCTTCTACTGATTGAGTTGCAACATAATGATCAGGGGAATGCGGCATCTTGAAAACTTTACACCAAGGATTATTGTTAACCATGTATTCTCCCCTCTTCTTTAATGGATCAGGAGAATACTTATTCTTAGGCCTATAAATTATGGGATTTCCATCCTTCTAGTGTGTGTTATATGGCATATCATGCAACTTTGGTCTTTCATTTTTGTATGTATTTTCTTGCCTGTTCTGAGGATTTTTAAAATCCTGGGGAACCCTAAGATTATCTCTCTTACCAATCATCCCAACAACCTTTCTTTTGTTCTTAATAGTCAATGTCATTTTTTGTGCTTCAACTAGATTTCTAGGGAACCTATTTCTAAGCTCATATCATGTCTTCATATCAAAGGATTTTAGGTAAATGCTTAAGGTTGCAGGATCAGTCAGTTTGAACCCAGGTGGTATCTTATTGTGCAATTTGGAGAACCTATGGTTGAATTCATAAAATGACTCATTCAGATGTTTCTGGAAACTTATCAATTCATGCCAAGCAAACTCAGGGGCACATTGATTCCCATATTGCACCAGAAACTAATTTTGGAAGTCTAATATAGAATTAATTGTAGCATCTGGAAAACCATTAAACCAATCCCTTGCCTCTTTAGTTAATGGCATCATGAATAACCTCATATTCACATCCTCATGCTCCATACCAATATCTTGAAGAAAGGCATTAAAAGTTATAATATGTTCTCTAGTTGATATCACATGATTCCTAGTGAACTTGGGAACCATATTTCTCCAATTACTATCCATTAGGTATGGGTACAATTGATACCCTATTATATCAAATTTTTTGCATGGGTTTGTAGGATTTTGTGGAGGAAAGTTCAAGGCTAGCGGATTAGGGAAATATTGGTACCCATATTGAGGTTGATGATAAACATTTTTTTGGATGTGTTGTTGGGAGTACATATTTTGATGGGGCACATGTTGGATATCGTGGGGCATATTGTTGACCTGGTGGTAGATAATTTTGGGGAATATTTCCACATTTTGGAGGATGGGGCCTTGGTGGCACATTTTTTTGAGTACATTGTTGTGGGTTACCCCCTATATTATGTGGCAATCTAGGAGCACCAACAACCTGAGATGAACCTACGTTAACACCTTTCTTGTTTGGAGGTACAAACTTAGGTGGTTTTGATGCCTATATATTTAATTGAGCCAACTATTGATTCATCTCCTAGCTTTCTTGTAACATCTATTGCCTCCTTCTAAGTTCTTTCTTTTTCCATTCAAGATCTAATTCAATCTCTTGGTTGGTCATACTATTAAAATCAATAGTAGTTTGATCAGTCAACCCCTCTTTTTTTTCTTCTCCTTGTTGTGATGAGAATCCCATATCATATTCTTCTTGTCTTCACTTCCTTTCTTCTTCAGCCCAGGCATAGAACTCCTTTTCCTTTTGAGGGTCCAGTTCAAGATTGAGGATACCCTCACTTATATTATTTCTCTCAGGTGTTGAGGGGTTTTCACCATCAATATGAAAAGTGGAAGTATAAGTTGTGAAAGGTTGTTCTACTGAATTCACATTACCTTATGGTTTTTTGGATGACTTTTCACCCTTATTTGTGTTGTTCTTCCCCCACGGGGATCCATTCTTGTCTATCCACTAGGTGGTATTGGTTTTCTTGGGATTCTCTCTTTGCAAAGATCTTCTTCCATTCATGTTTGTTGATATGGTTATTCTCTGATGTCTATCATCTATATCCTTTTTGATATGATGTTTACTTTATCACTCATAAAATCTTTTCAAAGTCACCACCTACTATTCATAAGTAGGAAAATAAGTTTCTTCCTAGTGGAGTGTTTACCTTCTTGATATTTGAATTGAATATATTATGGAAGGCTTGGGTTCAGAATTGGCTCCCTAGTAGAGTCGCCAATCTGTTAGGTCTCAAAAACGCTAGTTGGAAACCTCAAGAGGTTGCCAGGCTCTTAATATGTTTTAGGCTAATGAACAAGGTCAAATGGTGTATTTGAACCTTCTTCTCTTTAGGCTCTACTAGACATAGGTGGGTGTACCTATACAAATGAAGCATACTTAAACTATGCGTTTCCTACTTGAGCAATCTATCCATGATGGAAATTGGCAGTGGAGAGATACAAGCCTAATTTGGTATAAATTGTATAAGCAATATCAAGGTGAAGTTCATTAATATGTTAAGTTAATAGATGTATGGTTTTGAAAACAAATTTGACAGAATTAGGTGATGAGATGGGTAAGACCGGTGCCTTGTTGGGTAAATGGAGTCAAATGAAGATCTAGGATGAATGATTCGTATTGGCTATAACTCAAACTATTCGGCACACTAATGTTGGTTTATATCTTGTATAAATGTGCAAGAATGCAATCATTAAGTTCTTCTTATAGATCCAAATGACCTTTCCCAAATTACTATGATTAACTAAAAGAATTTAATCCTTCCTTGAAGGAGCTAGTTAACTGAACCACACAAGAACAACAAATGTGCCTTGATAAATTGAAAATATCCTTGATACATCAATTTAAATAATAAGGAAATGTCAACCTTGGAGACAACTTGATAATATTTTCCAATTAATTCAACAAAAAATTGACACCAATATTAAACCACAGAATCAAAGATCTTTCATTGATTTCCTCAAAAATATGCTTGCAACATAGTCTTTCGAAATGTAAACATTATGGAACTTTTCTACTATCTATCTATTATCCCTATTCTACTACTACCTCCTCCTATATATTTCATTGGTCTTGGTCTCTCTTATATATACAGGAGGAAACAAGCTTCATACTAAAAGACATGTCCTTTGATAACAACACATGATTTTAAAACTAAACATAATTTAAAAAATTAACACAACCATAGATGTGGGCATGGATCTGTTAATCTCAGAGTAAAAGCTCATGATCACCTAAAACCTATTCAAAACTTTTACTATATAATAGGGTCCAAATCATCACTACCAACTGATTCTGATTGTTGCTTAGTTGTGCTCAGAATGTCCAGTGCCTAATTGATAAATAGATTGAATGTTGTAAGGTGATGAATTTATTCATGTTTTTCATGAGTTTCTACACTAGATATTAATTCTTTCATATCATACTCCATGTACATGAATTTTTCAATTTTCTTATGATTATTTTCAGGACCATATCTTCTTCATTCATTCCTTGCAATGCAGTTGCTAGAAACTCTGTAAAATATGCTTTCCAATCATCCCTTTTTTGAAGATTCCCTGTATCATCATGGAGTGCAAGAATCAAATTAAATCAACCAAGATCCTCTTTGAGTCTACATTGATATTGGTTGTAAGATTTCACTGAGTTGTTATATCTTTGCAGTGTTTTTTCTTTCAGAATATATTTATCTAGAAGTTCCCTCTTTTTATCAATCATTCTTCTTTGCAACCAGACATTCTCCTCTAGTGTTGATTGTGTCTTCTTAAACACACTCCAATAATCATCAACTTGATTCATCAATTTATTGAACCTTTCCTTAATTATCACAAACATAGTATTGTACTTAATGACTTTCATTTCCTTTTCTAGTGTTTTACACTTTTCCCAGGATTTCAAATGGGAACTTTGTTGGAAAAACAAGGACAGACAATTGAGGGGGAGGGGGTGAATCAATTTTCATAGAATATTAAACTTTTCAAACTTTACTTAAAAAATTAATCTTAGATCTGATGAATGAATAGTAAACCATAAGCAATCAACACATCAGAAACATAGAGAACGCCAATTTTTTTTTTTTACGTGGAAACCCTATTAGGGAAAAACCATGGTGGATGTTAGTCTGGACAATATTATACCATGTTAAAGGTATAATGAAAATAGTAAAGGGAATGCACATGAATTCAGGCACACTGCCTATAGCTCACTACTCAAATACATTAGGGCTCACTTCCCAACAATACAAAATAGGATTATATCTAGAGGGCATGAACTAAGAAAATAGCTTCTACACAAGCTTGATTATAGTTCTATTTAAGCATAGAAAAACTCCTTCACTCTTCACTCTCACTTTGCTTTGCAATCGAATGAATTGATCAATGTCTGCATAGTATCACTATCTCTGGCTTTTCTCACTTCACACACACTAACTTCACTCAACCAATCACTCATATATATTTTCCTCATGGAATTACATCAACCACTTAGTCGGCCAGAAAAATAAAACATATTTACATTGTCTTCCCAAATTAACAATTAAATTTTCAATGCGAATTAAACACCATCGACCAATACAATGATGAAACCCAAAACAATATTTACAAGTGCAACAAACATTCAAATTTCAATCTCCAAGGATCTGCAACATGTTACCACCATCATGTCAGCCAAGAACATGAAAACTCGAGCATGCATAAGAAAAATATTTGACCATGAGCACAATGATCAATGTAAATGTACAACAATGATGGAGAATGATATAGAAATATCCACAAACACCAGGAACTAATAAAGAACCATCTGCAACAACTTAGAATTACACAAAATTCAATTAGGAACACTGATAGAGACCACAAAAACATTGTCAGAACACAACACAATGAATTCTTCACGTGGACCTCTGAAAATTCTAGTAGATGAACTAGATACTATCAACAATAAACCCTTTAGTCAACAATAGCTGATCTTCAACGTATAGAACAAAATACCTTCATGACCTTCATAGTTCCACTGGAAACCTGCAAATCTTTCTTTCATAATTTTCTCAATATCCTCGACATATATAGCCTTCAGTATAATAATGAAAATAGTATTGACATCAATGACAACCACATATTAGCAACACAACCACAACATGTGAAAAACTTTCAACAAACTTTTCCAATACAATTCATTAGCTAATGCATCTAATATTCTCTTGTCCTTTTCGAGCCATGGAGAGTACAATTCTGAAGCAGAAGAGGAAGATGACTTCTCCTTTTGATATGATAGCTCCCTTTTCAATTTGTCATTTTGTTTAACCAACTTTTCAAATTTTTCTCTAGTGAATTTTTCCACATCGACATTCATTTCTACAATTTCCAAGGGATTAGTGTCCCCAACTCTCTAGACCAAAAGATGCCCAAACACTTGATTTGGGTTATCAATTACTACCAAACTCTTTTCATAGGGGTATAGTGACCAAGTAAGCAATGTAGCTTATTTGGATTATACCAAGACCCTGAATATATCTTGTCACTAGCCTCCTCTGTCAAGTTCATTGTGTTCTCCCCTCCTTTTCTAAAACTATTGAACACAATTGTAGAGCAAATGTCCTATCCTGGTAGAAGTAATACTCTAGCCTCTTGAAGTAATTATTTACCTCTCTCATGGGTGATATATTTCATCTCCTTGTCAATTTCCCTTTTCAATTGCTCTAAAGTAGCAACTTCCTTTTCAGGAGTAATATCTTGCTCCTTTTGTCTTATATTCTTTCCTTTATATTCATAGACAAATGACTTGAATTCTGAAGTTTTAACAAAGTCACCATCAGAAATGAATTCTTGGCTAGCCTTGACCCTAATGTCATCAAATAATTCATTTGATGCTTCAAACCTTACAATATTTTCTTCTTGAGGAGCCTCATATTATGCAATCACAAGGGCTTTTATTTGTTCTACTTATTGCTCCTCTTCACCACTCGCCTTATCACTTTCTTCATTACTTTCCTCTTCATCACTCTTATTAGTGGAAAAAAATACATCAAGACTGGGTTGAGAGGGTATGTGATCTAGAGGCTCCACATCTTAAGACTGTACTCTAGTATAATTTGCATGAGATGTATCAAAAACATATGAAGGCACATATTTTACTATTTCATTTATGTGAGAAATAAGTTGGTCCATCCTAACCAAGGGATCTTGTATAGTTCACCAAATGCTTTTGAATATGAAGGGGAATTATTTCTCTTCCACTCCTCCATGAGAATAACTTTATCATATGAGGCCATTCTATCATTGGTGGAAGCTTCATCCTGGATCTTGATCACATCATCAATCGTAAACCAATGCTTGTACCCTGACAACCCTTGTGTTAATCTTTCTTGCTGAGTAAACCTCTTTGCATCAAATTTCTTTCTTTTGCACCCAAGCAGAAGGTCGTAATGTGCTATTTTAGCATCAATTTCTTCATATCCTTCATTTGCAAGTACTGTAAAATCTCAAATACAAAGAGTGTTGGGCATGAGTGATTCGTTATTATGACCCTTGAGGTGTTTAGCATCAAATTTTTCTAGTTGTCATATAATCTCCAAATAAGCAACTCTATTTGGAACTACAAGGGGTAGCAAGTGTGGAATCCCTTCAAACACATAGACTCTTATTACTGTGCAGTTGAAGAAAGCATACTAGTTTCCCCAATTATGGTTCACTTTTCCTTTTGGGTCATTCTCCTTTGGCCTTATAAATATTTACACCTCAAGGGATAAGTTGTTATCATATGAATATCCTAGTAGCTTCATAAGTGGTTTAACAAAATATTCCTCAAAATATAAATAATGAGACCATTCACATTGACTATCCCATAGTGAAGTCCACATCTGTACAGGTCTAAAGTTTCCATTTTCATCTATATCTCTAATCCTCAATTCTTTGTTCCACACATTTCTAGCATATCCCTCATACAAAAGTAAATGCATTAGCAAGGAATAGTGTTTGAAATCTATGTAGTCACTATTATTTTTTATCCTTTCAAGCCCTTAGTTTAGGGTGTTAGCCAACTTGCATAGTAGAATGACCTAGTATCCTTACTTTGTATATCCATAGCTACAACCATTGGTGCAATAGACATAAGGTGTGGAACCTCTATTCCCAAGACTTGACCAGCTGAGTAATAGGTATACTGAAAGTATTATTCATACAAATCTACATGAAAAGGAGATTTTTCTTTGCTTGAAAACCTATTGACCTGGCCATCCTCATTTTTTAGGTCTATGCAAAAGCAATTTCCATCTCTTGTAGCTAGTATCCATATACGATATTTTCTCAAGAGATCTCTAATTGTGAATGGAAAATTCTAGGGACATTCTAACTAAAATACACTAGAGATCAATTCTTGGGAGATAACAAGCATATCAGCTCCACTCGATGAATGGATAGTTCTCTTCTTGGTGTTATACCGATTGGCAAGAGCTTTCATTAATTCTATGTTGATGAATACATTTGGTACCAAAATTCTTCCTAAGTTCAACCTGCATGGGTTATAGACTGGTTGGAACTTGAATTGCTTTATGTAGTGATACATGAAAATTTCATATCCTTGATATGGTGTCCAAACATCCCCATACTCTGATGTTTGTCTAACAATTTACTTTTTTGAACACTTCTCTTAGGTCATGGCCTTGACCTTGGACATTGGACTATCAAATCTTCATTTAAATTCCTCTTTTCAGTTTTTTTGTTTCTTTTCCTTAGGTTTTTCCACATTCTCTTCCATTGAAAACTCTGGAAAAATACAAATTTCTAGCTAAGAGTGATGTACTTGCATGAATTTCTACCTCCATTGATTTTGTTGCGTAAAAGATTTGAGTTTCATCTTTTTTGCTTCTACTCGTAGTGTAGCACTCCTAGTTTCCACAATTGTATGATGAACTTGTGGTGCAATTTACTTCTACTTTGGCTCATTAATATACCACTTGTTTTATTCTTGTCATCGGGGGGAGAATTTATGTTAAATATCCCGATGATGCTCTTGGACGTCACATCAACTAGTAGTAATTATTCATCTCAATATCATTGGAGCCTTGGTTTATTTTCCACTAATAGTCACCTTCTCCACTGATGAATGTCTTTCTTTTGGTCTATTGGTGGGACACCAAACAATGCTACCTCAATGCACCCAAGCTCCGTCGTTGAACTTTTGATAATCTATGATTGTATTAGGCTATCAAAGGACCACAATCATATTTTCCACCAATTTATTAGAGTTATGGCGATGTGATCATCATTATTGCATCTATCAGTCTATGGAGGAGACTACCTTGGAAGTTAGCCTAATGGAATGAGGTTACACTGATGCAAAGTTATGAACTATCCTCATTAGGCTATTTGATGCAGTCAAGGCGGAGCAAAACAACAACCAACCCAATTTGATCAAATACATGCAAAGAAACAACCTTCAAAACTTCATTCTCCCAAACTACCCAAAACAATACTTTTTGGCTTCTAGGTCTCAAAAATCATCCAATGGACCTATCTTTTAGAGAAGGCCATAAAAGTTCCAACACACCATCTATTTAGCATCCACTCATACCCTAGGTATAATTTCCAACAAATCACATAAGGTTCCCTTGCAACATTATGGAGTTTCAATAGGTTACCCTGCCCAAAAGGCTAATAGATTAGCCCCATTTTACAAACGAAGTATCCACAAATCCTTTAGTTTCAACAAGATCTCCTTGGACAGACTTGCATTAGGTATCAAAAAACAATATTTCATAACTTGTTTCCACTCACAAGATTTCTATATCGCTGCCCATCAAACCCTCCATTTTCCATGTAAACACCTAGGGTTTTTAAGAAAGCACAACTATAGGAATCTTGAAACAAAACCAAAGCTTCAAAAAAATTTATTTAGGTCTGCACAGATATTTGCCACCTTCACAAACTCTTTCACTTCAATAATTCAACTAAACCATGCTTTGAACCACCATTTTCATAAAGGAAATCACACTTCTAGCCCTAGGCTCCATTCAATATTACACAAATCATTCCTTTCTTATTCCTAAACCACTTTTCCATCTATTTTACCATCCTATAGTGTCAATCCACTAAGTAATAGTTGAATACTGTAGGTGGATTGACAATTATTTCATTTAAAACAAATAATACCTCCAAATCTGTGTGTATAGGCTACCACAGAGGATTATTGAAAACTTTCTTAAACCTGAGTGCCAGGCCTTCAAAATAGGTTCAAAAGGAGGATACATTCATTTCCTATAGAATAAGAAAAATACTAGAGAAACTATTACAAGCATGGGCCTGCACAAAATAAGAAAACTCATAAAATTTAGAAATTATATAAGAAATCATAGATAAATAGAGGAAAACGTTTCTTTTTATTGATTGTAATTCACCACCACAGAATCAACAACCATTTTTGAGCCTTGCAAAGGAATCTATACACTTTTAAAATTAGTTTACCAATGCCTATAACCACCCCTAACTACCAAGTCCTTCATTATTTGTCTTAAAAATGGCTAACATTGACAATTTTTCCAAATATGCATTATTTTGTAATTTTGTTTCCTAAGACCCTTATGATCACTCTAACACCTTTAATGACACCCTAATACAACTCCTAAACCCATACCTTTCACTTCCCTTTACAATTTTGATAACTTTCCCTCAAAGGTTACATGGCAATCTTAACAATTTTGTAAACAAGAATGCATTTTTTTTCATATTTGACCCTAAACCACCCTATTACATTATGAATGGTCTTAATTGACCTTATTTGGATATAAGAACTCAAAACAGTATAAATGACTAAAGTCTCTCCTAAAAAATAACTTATCAACTTTCAAAGATTCAAATTGTGAGTACGAGATGTAGGTGCTCCTACACCACTATTGGTGGGGTGGTGATGGGAGTTCCATCGATTGTTTGGGTATGCTAGCTGCAAAATGGATTTTTCCACAAAAATATTAGTGATTTTTGTATATCATAAAATTAAGTGTGGTGAACTTTTGTAAGGATTGGGAGGTAAGTGGATAGAATCCGATGAAAATATGTTGGATTTTTCTAGTCCTAACAGAGTGTATCCCTTTCTTCAACTTTCTATCAAACCAGTTGAGGGAGGTCTTCATTATCTAGAGTGAGGTAGATGAGGAATTACTACATGATATTCTAGAAGAAATATTCCTGAACCAGGTTCATGTACACAATGTTGAAATTTTGGATAATTTCATCTACATTGTGGTTTACACCTCTCGACAACACAAAAGGGGAATGAGGGTAAGAAATGCTTGGTTTGAGCTGAATATCTACATAGGGTGAGGGTGGCCATTAGAGGACTCAGATAGTTTCCCAAAAATGAACTCATGTGAGATGCTATCTATATTGCAACAACAACCCATCATGAGATTATGGAATAAGCAGTGAATCTTCTTCACACGAGACTGGTGCAAAATGATATGGGGTTGTTTTACCATTTTCTACAATATCATGAGAACCTGACTTCATCAACCCAAATTGAGCATCTCCAGGAGGTGGTGGAGGGAATCCATGTGCTGATATTTGTTGTGTGTTCTTGAATATAATGTTTTGATAACCCCATTTCCAATATGAATAGCAATTTTGTAAACACCAACAATATTGATATATAATATAATATAAATTTTTTGATACTTTTTTGTTCTTTTCTTTCCTTCATTTAAGTATTTTCATGCTTCAATTACATTACTATATGTGGTAATGGTATTCATTTATGTTGATTTTCTTGAATATGGGTGCTCTGTGATTGCATATTTCTAACTGGTCATTGATTTTGCACTATCATTGCTCTTTAGGGCCATTCTAAAATATCCACAGGAATCCTATACACTTAGGAAAACATGTACTTTTTCCACCTATACCTTCTTTGAAAATAACACATCATGAACTGGTAGAATAGGAGGTTCTTGAAACCTTGTCAAGGACCGACAATGATTTCCAAACCTATTAAAAATCCCATGAATAATTGAAATATCTTCAACTTTCTACAATAAATATTATTTTTCAAAGGTTACAAAACTTTACATTTGAACTAACAAGCTTTAAGACTTCACAAATCATTTCAATATTTTTCTATAACTTCATAAAAGGATGATAACACAAGATAATGAGTAAGTGAAAGATTACAAAGTGGATTCGACATAAGAGTGAGTTATGATAACCTAGGAAATACCCACCAAGGTTAGTAAAATGTGGGAAATACCACCCAAAGACTTATTCAAAGAAAAATTTCAAGTAGGCATGACAATTATAAAGGTGATGACCAAAATTGGAGTAATAGTTTCTTTTTCCAGGGACAAAAACTAAAAGGATGTCATAAGGAACCTAGAGATATGTTATAATAGGCTAGTGTTTTATCCATTGGGCATATAGTCATGAATAGGGATGGAACCAAACCAAGAAAAAAGATAAAAAGGAGAAAGGAAAAGAAACAAACCCAAACCCAAACCAGGCACACCCAAAAAGGATACTATGTCCATGGTAGGGTAAAACCTAACATAATAAAGGAAAAGAAAATAATCATACAAAGAAGTTGACTAGTTGAGAAAAGAATGAGCCAAATCTAAAAAAACCGATCCTCCCATGTAGCTTCTGAAGGAAAGCAAAGATTATAATTTCCCATAAAAGGTCAAAATTGTTGAAGGAAGTTTCATCAATCATCACATTTTCAAACAATCACCGCTCATCATACACTTTTTCTCCTTGAGGAAGGTGACTTTGCATTATATTACCAATGTCACATGTTATCTCTTTTAAATATTCAAACATCTAAATAGATTTCACTTCATGAAATGGATTTTAAAATTCCTACATAATTCAGGCAATGGGGGTTCCTGTTGCATGCATTTCCACTTCATCATCATTATAATCCTTCAACTAGGTATGTGTAGGATCATCATGGGCCAAAAAGTGGCAATATGGTGGGTATATATAGCGTATGCGGTTGATGACTTTTTTTTTTACCCAAAATTAATGAAACGAAAAGGGTTTTAAAGGAGATTCTTAGCTTTCCACCAATATAAATTATGCTTTATTTTGAATTTAATAAATAATTATTATTTATTTTCTATTTGAATTACGACTAAAGTCCCTTGATGGGTTGATTGAAAAACATCTATAACTTTTAAATGGTATCACATTTTTGAATCAAATATGCATAACATTCTATTCTTATACCATGGATTTAAAAGAAAATTTGAATTTCATGAAGTTTTGACCAAGTTAAGGTGGTTAGACATCTGAGAGTTTTATATTTTTTAAAAGTTGTAATAAAAAATTCATAATTAATTATTTACTTGGAAAAAATTACAAAAAAATATGCATCACATCGGGACATGAGTCCTCTACCTATATCTAAAATATTATCATTTTATTGTGGTTAGGGTGGTCAAGCAGACACCTACTTCTTATTTTTCCACGATATTTAAGTACTACTACATTGAAATTTCAAATTTTCACCAAATAGATTTTCTTTTTTAAACATAAACCTAGTAGTTTAAAAACTACATTCAATTTTCTATAGATTCTATTCTTACACATTTTTGAAATAATATAGATAACTTATTCAAATTTTTACATCAAGTTTCCTAATTCTGATTTTTCTAAATTTTTTGCCACTTAAGGGCCTGTTTTTTCCATGATGATCCTACACATGCCCAACTCATCTATACTTTTATCCTTCATCAATCCAAAATTATTTACCCAATCAGCACTCATATGGTAGATAGATTCATCACCCACATCATCTTGGAGACAAAAGTCTAAAATTTCAAATAGGGGATTACTTTGCACTTCAAACGACTTGTCAAAAATAAATAGAGGGTTAGAATTTACACAACATTTCACTTCTTGTTTGGATCAAATTTCAAAATAGTGGATTGTCTAATACCCATAGATCTTACAATAATTCCACCCTCAATAAAAGGATCCTCATCCTCTCCATTTATTATATATGAAATCTCAAAATAAAAATTTTCAAAAGTAAAAACATAATATTCTGGGATGTACAAAGAATTCGATAACTAATTTTCCTCATAGAAGTCATAGGGGATCATATCAACCAAGGGAGAACTACTAAACATATTTCAATGCAAGAGCATGTCTTTCCTAGAGGGAATAATCTTCATCCTCACTTGATGAACTAAGGTCTTCCTCCATCTTGGTAGTACTCAAACTATACATTTGAGCATTCCAAAACTTGTATACATTTCCCTCATTATCCTTTATATCATTTTGGAAGTTTGTGGGATCAAGGACCATTAGATTCATGTTCTCAATGATGGGGCAAGGTTGATTTTATATGCATTAAGAATTTGAAGACTTATAAATGGATGATTCACGAACATAAATTGGCTTTCTAGCATGATCTTGTTTTCCATATCCACACAATAATGAAATCATCTTCAATTCTTACAACCTCAAGCTATGCTTATTTGATTCCATAAAATTTATCCCTTTGGAGAATAAGTTGAACTTCGGAATCTAAAGCAAAAGTAAATATGCAAAAATTGATTACCTTACTAGGCCACTCAGGAACTAGAATCCATTGAAGCTCTTGATTGAAATAGTAAAAAAAATCCCTCATATGTTTTTTTTCTCCTTTTACAATCTAGAAGAAATACTAGAGTAAAGCAATGATGTTAAAAACATCTTTGAACTATCTAAGAAATTTATTTTCTATAATACTCCAAGTAGTTATACATCCCTTTTCCATCTCTTTGAACCATCATGCTACATTTTCAATCAAACTATCAACAAAAAGTATTACAAAAACATCTTTTTTCCTAAATTCCTAGGATTCCACTCACAACGATCATCGCGAGGAGTGTTCCTTAGGGTCTTGCAAGTTTTTATAAGTGGATTTTGAAATATTCTTTCTTGAGCCATATGGTAAATCATTGCATTGAGATAGGGCTAACGGTCTGATGCAATTACCGGGTATGTGTAGGATCATGATGGGCCAAAAAGTGGCTATATGATGGGTATGTGTAGGGTATGTGGCTGACAACTTTTTTTTTACCCAAAATTGATGAAATGAAAAGGATTTTTAAAGGAGATTCTTAGATTTCCACCAATATAAATTATGCTTTACTTTGAATTTAATAAATAATTATTATTCATTTTCTATTTGAATCATGAATAAAGTCCTAATTTATAGGCTAATTGAAAAATATCTATAGCTTTCAAATGATATCATATTTTTTGAATTTTAAGCATTTCACATTCTATGCTTTGCATACTATAGGATTAAAAAAAGAAAAAATGAATTTCATGAAGTTTTGACCAAGTTAAGGTGGTCAGACATACAAATTTTTTATATTTTTTAAAATTTGTAATAAAAAATTCATAATTAATTATTTACTTGGAAAAAAATTACAAAAAAATATGCATCACATCGGGACATGATTTCTCCAATTATATCTAAAATCTTAGAAAAAAATATTATCATTTTATTGTGGTTAGGGTGGTCAAACATACACCTACTTCTTATATTTTCCCTGAAATTTAAGTACTACTGCATTGAAATTTCAAATTTTCACCAAATAGCTTTTAAAAAATAAAAAATAAATCTAGTAGTTTAGAAACTACATTCAATTTTCTACATATTCTATTCTTACATATTTTTGAAATAATATAGATAAATTATTCAAATTTTTACATCAAATTTCCTAACTCTAATTTTTCTAAAAATTTTCCCACTTAAGGGCCTATTTTTTCCATGATGATCCTACACATACCCTACCCCAAGGGTTTGAAGCCATTGAATATTTAGAGTTTCCAAATCCATAGAGGAGTAGAAGAATATGACACCCCTAGCTCAATTCCTTGGTAGCGATTGAGCTGGACGAGGGTTGCGGTACAGATTGGGACGCAAAGGTGGATTATCATAGTAAACAAATTCCATTCTAGGGGGACATTCAATTACCCATCTTGGTGGGTGTTGGTCTCATTCTTCTTCTTCTTCCAAAACAAGGTTGGCCCACATATAATTTGTGGACTCCTTATGTACCTCCAAGTGAATGTATTCAATTGGGAGATAATATCCTCTTGTTTTGCCTACATCGAATCTAAATCAGGTTGTAGTACAGGAAAAAATTATCATGTGAGAGTACCATTTTATTGGATGGCCTAGTAGCAACCCATCAGAAATTCTCCTTTTGGAACCCCAACAAAGTCACCAAAAATCTGTTAGTGAATGGATTGAACCTATATTATAATATTTCAATACCAACTCTATTGCCTAGGACACATAAGGGCTAGTGACACTAAGAGTTTTAGAAAAACCACAATTGTATATGTGAATATCCTCTAAATTTTAGAGGTACAACTCCCTCATATGATTTGATTTATTTTGGGTATGGTATTAACTCAAAAGAGAAAAATGAATTAAAAAACTAATTCATAAATATGAAATTAGTGTGAGAAAATTGAAAAAACCATTAACCATTAAGCACAAAGACTTAACTAGTCAATGAATGATAATGAAAAGGTATAGGAAATTTATTATAATCTCAATAGATGAATTCAATGTTAAGAGGACATCCCACACAAAGAACATGCTCACATCACCCATGTAGCCAACAAATTGGTATGATGGACACCATACCCATAACTCACAATTCATAGATTGAAAGTAATTGCAAACATAAATAAAATAAAATAAATGTTCCTTTTCTCGTAATACATCATAATGCACTTTGATAAAATCCAAAACCTCACAAAATTGTTCTAGTCAAACATATAGGGAGACAATCCCAAAACCTTAACGGTTACCAAAAATGATTGCCAAACAGAGTGATAGTTTCTTGCCAACTAGTCATCCAACCTTGAAACCAATAGATGAAAAAGAATTAATGATAACGAATAATGATGATTATGTTTTCAATTAATAAAGCCATAGAAATTTTCCCAAACATTTCTTACTCCTAATATTTCCCTATGGAAGGTCATATTTTCAATTGGTGTGGTTACCAAAAGCTGAATTAAATGATGAATTCATATGAGCACAAGCTCACATGCTCAAACTGTCAAGATGGAGAAACAACTTGAAAAATTGAATAAATCCTCATCATATCAACATTTAAATTACACCACATCATTTTTTTTCCAAGTCCCAATGTAATCCAGCTCAGATATGCTCCTTGATTTCTATAAATTTGTTGGAACTGGTCATATTTCACCAACTAAACAAAATCCTAAAAATTGCGAGTATAGAGAGTGATGGTGCTTCAAGGAATGACTTCATAGTGATTGAAGAAGTCAAGATTATCCCATTCTTCAAGTTACTATTGGACCATTTGAGGGAGGTTTTCATTATCCAGAGTGAGGTAGAGGAGGAAGTACTGCGTGATATTCTAGAAGAAAGATTCTTGAACCAAGTTCATGTACAAAATTCCAATATTTTGGAGTGTTTCATCTACAATGCAGTTCAAAATTCTAGGTAATGTGATTAGTAAATGAGGGCATCAGAACACCTAGTTCAATGTAATACCTCTCATGTTTCTGATACTCTTTGATACTCTTTGATAATCTATGTGTTGGTTTGGTACTTGGTTTGTGATGGTGATTAGTTCACCGACTTGATTGTGTGTGGCTTCATAGTTTGGTTGGTTTGCTGAACTTGACATTAGTTATGATGTTTGATGATACATTATGTGGTGGTTATATTATTTGGTTATGCTATGGTTTTATTTAATATTATATCTGGTGATGTGATTCTATGTTGCTATGGTTTCTGAGGTGTTTGTTAGTGAGTCATGGTGAAAGGACGAAGTAGCATCACTCGCTTGCGAGCACCTGTTACCTAACGATTACCTTTCACAGTGTGTCTGTAATGGATATTTACATGCTACTTGATATGTTTTTATATGCAGGATGCAGGTATAGGACACCAACTCCACTTGCTTGTCAGGTTTGAGCATGTCCCATAAACCCAACAGGTATGATGTTGAAAAGGGAGTTGATAAGGAAGTGTCCCCGTCTTAATTCCATCACCTCATTGTCAGTCTTGTTGTGTCATGGTCTTGACCTTGTCCTTGTCTCAGTATTATTTGTTGTTGTTATTTAATTTATCTTTATTTTATATGGGATTAATTAATGTTATTTTGTTGATATGATTAATTGTACGTAACTGTAATTCAGATAAATGTTGGATTTAAATATTGTAAATTAAAATTATTTAATTAATTAAAAGGTATAAAGTAATTAATCTAAATAAATAATGTTTGTGATAATTGTAAATTGTCTTTTTCAAAATATTAATATTATAAAATCTAAGGATAATATCAGGTGAAGATAAATGTGAAATTAATGAATTTTTAATTAAAATTCATGAGATAAGTGTGAGCTTTTAAAGTAAGAAAAAAGAGCCAATGCATGGGTTGTATTTTTGAGAAAAAAGAAGAGCTTTATTTATTTTTCTTTATTTTATTGTGAGAAGAGGAAGTTTTCTCTAGACACACACAAGACGTATTTTTTGGTTTTGTCTGGAAAAGAAAAAAAGATATGTTTTTGGTGCTTCTCCATTAAAATTGTTCTTGGTAAGGGAGAAATAGATTATTGATCCAAAAGTTAGCTGAAAGAAGAAATTGGAGAAGGAATTGTAGAGGAAATTTGTTTTCGAAAGAGGAAGAAGGGCTGCAGTGTTGGGATTCAACATCAAACAAAGGACTCCAGGTTCTTTCTGATTTATTAATTCTTTTGTTTTGATAGTTCTGTAAGGGAAATGAAAATCATGTCTATCATTCTCAAAATTAGTATCTATGTTTTAAAAAAAAAGGTTTTGTTGTTGGAAGATTGCTTGTGTTGAACCTTTAAATCTTCTATAGAAAACTATTGTGAAACCTTTTGAATTTTCTTCAATTATCTAGTTGTGAAATTCTTGTTTGAAATGAAAATCAATTTATTATGGGGTTGAAATAGTATGCCCAGATTTATTCTATGCCTGGAGAATAAACTGGACTATTGATTCATTTTATTTTACTTATATTTGTGGGAAAAAAATATATATATACCTATATATATATATATGTCTATATATATACATGTACATATGTTATATGTTGTATTTTTAAATATATATATATATTTATTTCGATATTCGTGTTTTGTTGTTTTAAAAAATATATATACATGTTGCAGGGTTATGTCCTGCATTTTTTTAAAGAATAAAATATATTTATTTTTGTTTCTGGGTTTGACATTTTTTTGTTTGGCATTTTTTTTTATGAAAGAAATAAAATATATATAAAATATATATATATATATATATATATATATATATATATATATATATATATATATATATATATATATATATATATATATATATATATATATATATATATTATGGGAGTGGTTGGTTGCCACCATACCATCCCCGACCCTTGGTGGTACTACACGCAACAACCACAAATTGTGCACAACAGTCGATGGCTGTTGGGTGTAGCCATGTGGACTGCGGCCTCCCCATAGGGAGGTATGTAGTACCACATACTATATTGTGTATTGTGTATTAAAATCTTTTTTTAAATTCATTTTTTTTATTTTAATTCAATTTTTATGTTATATATTTAGATTATATAAATATATATGTATATAGATATACTTACTGTTGTAAATTACAGAGAAGTACATGGGAAATTTTTATTATAAGATTTAAATGCATAATTTTTAATATATGTTTTATTATATTATATATACGTATATATTTCGGTATGTGTAGGATCATGATGGGCCAAAAAGTGGCAATATGATGGGTATGTGGCTGACAATTTTTTTTAACCCAAAATTGTTGAAACGAAAAGGGTTTTTAAAGGAGAATATCATATTTCCACCAATATAAATTATGCTTTACTTTGAATTTAATAATTAATTATTATTCATTTTCTATTTGAATTACAACTAAAGTCCTGATTGATATGCTAATTGAATAACATTTATAGCTTTCAAACGATATCACATTTTTTGAATCCAAAACATCCATCACATTCTATGCTTCGCATACTATAGGATTAAAAAAATAAAAAATGAATTTCATGAAGTTTTGACCAAGTTAAGGTGGTCAGACATATGACTTTTATATTTTTTAAAATTTATAATAAAAAAATAAAAATTAATTATTTACTTGGAAAAAATTACAAAACAATATGCATCACATCGGGACATGAGTCCTCTACTTATATCTAAAATTTTATAAAAAAATATTATCATTTTATCTTGGTTAGGGTGATCAGACAGACACCTACTTCTTATTTTTCCCTAAAATTTAAATACTATTGCATTGAAATTTCAAATTTTCACCAAATAGAACTTTTTAAAACCTAGTATTTTAGAAACTACATTCAATTTACTATAGATTCTATTTTTACATATTTTTGAAATAATACAGATAACTTATTCAAATTTTTACGTCAAGTTGCCTAACTCTGATTTTTTTAAATTTTTTGCGACTTAAGGGCCTGTTTTTTCCATGATGATCCTACACATACCCATGTATATATGTATATACGCATAAAAACGTATATATATGCATATATATATATATAAAGATGGTTATTTATGTTGAGATTATGGAATAATTAAATAAATTTGCAATGTTATAGCTTAATCGAGTAAATTAGAAATAGACTATGTGATTTAAGTTAAGTTGAATATTCTCAAGTAAATTAATTTATTTATTTCTTGGTGAAATTATTGTGTATCGAAATGTGTCATTGGCATTCTTTTACATAATTGTGTACTCTCAAGATTATTCATTGAATCAATTGTCATTTTCTCTTAATTTGGATCTTGTATTGTGGGAAAAATCCTTGAGTTAGTTTATCCTTCTGTAGAAGCTTAAGTTATTTGTTAGGGACTTCCAAAGGTGGGGAAATTAATGTTTCATATTTCATCTTTTAAATTGATATTTGTTCCTATTTTGGATATAGTGGTGACTTGAGTCTACACATGTGTTGTACCATTTTTATGGATATTGTTTCATATGATTTTGGCGAGATGGTTTTTCCTCATAGATGTTCCATTTGTGGTTCAATGTTCCTTTTGGTACAATCCCTTGGTATTGGATTTTATGTTTGGGTTTCTAGGGAGAGTGGCTCTACGTGGGCATTGGCGCACAAAGGGGCTATCAGGATAACCCACGTTAGAGTTAGAGTAATATAAGTGATAACATATTTAATTAATTAGGGGGTGGGTAGTAAAACATTAATAAGATAATTATGGATGCCTCGTCCGCCTGTTAGGGCTTTCGTAGACTAAAGGTGAGCCGAGAAGGTCATGGTAGGCATAATCATTGTCTCGTCTTCACAAGAGGTTAACGGTTTCACATGAGTCACCCTATGGAGTAGCGCCTTGAGATAGGCAGTCAGGATAACCATAGATGGAGAAAAAACCTTGTGATAGGTTGTCTGGATAATCCATGTAAGGCCATGCGATGACACTCTCCTCTAGCGTTCCCTTTGAGTTGTTTATTGAAATCCTCTGGAAGTGCTCTATTGTTATGTTGTTGGTGATTTATTGTTGTTATGTTATGTTATTTTTTTGTTCTCTTGCTTTTGTGTCTAGAGTTTAGTCTTGTGTTACTGTTTGGATGTGCTTGGTCGGGGATCCTTCCTTATTTACTCCTAGCATGAGGGTGGTCAGGTGGAACGTGCTACACACCCCATTGCATCCCCTATGATACAATTGTACCATTCAATGCAGAGTTTTGCTGATGCAGTTTGATCCAGGATTCACATGTTACCAGATGTATATTTGTACTCCAGATGTATATATGTATTGATATATTACTCCCATGTGTGTTGGGAAGACTTATGATGTTATTTTGTAGATGTGTTCATTGAGATGTACTATTAGACTAATGTAATGTATTATTGTACCATGTAAATCATTCTTGAACTACCATTTGTAAATATTGTTAATATTATGTTGTATCTGCGGAAATATGTACCTTATATCTCCACATCTAATTTATTATAATTTTCATGTATGGTTTATTCATATCATTTTGGTTATTGTTAATGAATGGTTAAGTGATGATATGTGAATGAATGGATTTCGTAATTGGTAATTTAATGTTCATCTGTTAACTTTGTTACGGGATAGTTTAGGTAATGTCACCTCGTGTACCCCAAGGGACTTTGATGTGTAACTTGAAACATTGGTTATGTTGGAAAACTTAAAGTGCATTCCTTATGTTTTAAAAAAAAATTTGTTGTGTTCTTAATTGTTCCTTTGGGATTTGGGTGACTGGGCGTTACAACTTGGAATCAGAGCCAAGGTTGCTAATGCTGGGTTCTCTGGGTAGTTGTGTTCAGTAGGAAACCTTTGTGTTAACTCTTCATCTTACATAACCCTAATTTTTGTGCAGGATCATGCCTCGAAGCAGAGGTCGTGGCCAAGAAAGAGGCTGGGGTGGTGGTTGTGGAGCCAACCACCAAAGTCCATCACCACTAAGTTCCCACGGTTCTAAGCATGAGGAACGACAGAGTCCTCAAAACAATCTGGCAAGTGGTGGTTAGAACCCAAAATAGCCTAGTTTAGATGGATAGTTGCAACACCTTCTAGGGGAGATTCTTGATTGGCTAGGACCAAGGCCGAAGGAGCAGCAAGTCAAGAGAGAAAGGGAAAGGTTGCCGAGGCGGAGGGAAATAATTGCAGATCTGGATGCAGTGCTTACTGGTCATATGAGAGACTTGATGAGAGCACACCTACCTACATTCAATGGTTTTGGAGGAGCTCTGGAAGTGGAAACATGGTTAATCAATTTGGATCGATGCTTTGCGATGTACCCCTATGGTAGCAATACCAAAGCTTGGTGCGTAGTCATGCATTTGCGAGGATTTTCATCCTCTTGGTGGTGGCTGGAAGAGAAAAAGTTACATCTAGATATAAACATGGTCACATGGGAGTTATTTATGGACAGGTTCAGGGCTCGCTTCCTTTCAGATCATTGGAGGCAATGCAAGGAAGATGAGTTTCATGATGTTAAGAAAATGTCAATGTCTATTGAACAATATAAGCGTTAATTCTATGAATTGAAGTAATATGCAGGTTTCAACCATGATGAGGGGATGTTAGTTCAACATTTCGTTCGGGGCTTAAATTCCTGAATCAGTGGTGGGCTTAGAGTCTTCAAGCTGAAGACAATGGAGGTAGCGATTGAGAAGGTTCGTCTAGTAGAATAAAATTTGGTAATGGCATTGGGAGCACACATAGGAATTCAAATCGGCAGTGTTCTAGCATCATGTTTTGGATCTAGAGGTGGATAGCCTCAAGCTGCAAGGTCTTCTAGGAATTTTTAGACACCCTCTAAGGGTGGTCCACAGCAAAAGCAGTCACAACCCAAATAGAAAAAATCATAGTCTCAGTAGGGAGACAGATCTCATAATAGAAAGAACCAAAGCTAGCAGTGAAATAGACTAGATTGTTTTGTGCAGCCTGCACAGAGCACATAGTTGGAACCTTCACGAGGCAGTTTTCAGCAGTCAAGTGCATTGTCTAGTGTCAGAGAATTTGGGTGATGCACAGGCTGTTTCTCATGTGGGCAGCAGGTACATATTGCCAGACAGTGTCCACAAAGGAGTACTTCAAGTTTTACCCAGAAACTAGCTGGTTCTGAACTGACAGTGGGCGATGCGGGTAGAGCACATCAGGTGTTTGCAGTAGTGGAAAATCATCAAGTATAATATCAGGGCACTATGATCGAGACATCAGGTGTGTTGCATGACACTAGTATTTCCATACTCTTTGATTCTGGTGCATCTAACTCTTTTATATCTCCTTCAGTAGTAGAGCGATGTAGATTGGTGGGATCTAGGCAAGGCGTAAAATGGTAGGTTGAATTGGCCTCAGGGTCAAAGGTTGTAGTAGAGAAGCTTATTCAGGGTTGTAGTCTTGATATAGGGGCATTAACAACTAAGGTGGATCTTCAGATCCTACCACTTGGCTCATATGATGTCGTCTTGGGAACAGATTGGTTGAGTGCACACCATGCCATGATAGACTGCCACCATAAAGCAGTGTAGTGTGTTGATGATTCTAGAAAGGAGGTGGAGATTGTGGGTATTCAAAGGCCCATTTCATTGCGAATGTGCTCTACCATGCAACTAAAAAGGTTTTTCAACTTTTTGTAGTGTCAATGGGTGATCTTGAGTCAGAGGATAGTCGATGGGTGTCATTGGATGATTACCCTCTCCTTAAGGGTTTTCTGATGTTTTTTCGAGTGAGATACTAGGTATGCCACCAAAATGGGATATAGATTTTAGGATTGATTTGGTACCTAGAGCTGAGCTTATATCTTAGGCTCTGTACTGGATGACAACGCAGGAGCTTCAAGAACTCCATCTATAATTGGAGGAGCTATTGGCTAAGGGGTTTATTTGCCCAAGTGTTTCCCATTGGGGAGCACCCGTAATATTCGTAAACAAGAAGGATGGTTCTCTCCACTGTGTATTGATTATAGGCAGTTGAACAAAGTAACAGTGAAGAACCGATATCCCTTGCCCAAAATTGATGATCTTTTTGATCAAATAAAAGGGGTGAAGGTATTTTCTAAGATCGATCTCAAATCAAGGTATCATCAGTTGCAGATTGTGGAACCAGATATTCATAAAACAACATTTCACACTCGATACAAACATTATGAGTTCACTGTGATGTCATTCGGGTTGACAAATGCACCTTCAGTCTTCATGAGCTTAATGAATGGGGTGTTCCAAACGTATTTGGATAGATTCATCCTTGTGTTTCACAGTGATATTTTGATTTATTCTAGGTCTATGGAAGAACATGAGGAACATCTAAGATAGGTGTTGCAGTGCTTAAGGGACAATCAATTGTATGCCAACCTGGAAAAGTGTGAATTCTATAAGATTGAAGTTCAATATTTGGGTCATGTCATTTCACTTGAGGGAATTTCTGTCGATCTTGCAAAGATTCTGGCCATTGTGGATTGGCTCACACCCACAAATGTCTCAGAAATTCACAGTTTCATTGGACTAGCAAGCTATTATCGACGGTTCATCCAAGGATTTTCTAGGATTGTGCATCCCATCACCTCTCTCTAGAAGAAGGGGAAGAAATTTCTTTGTTCAGATCAATATCAGTTAGCATTCTAGACTCGAAAGGAAAAGCTTACCAGTGCACCAATTTTGGCAGTACCAGATCCTATGGGGGAATTTGTTGTATGTACAGATGCTTCCTTGGAAGGCTTAGGGGCTGTTTTGATGCGAGAAGGGTGAGTGATTGCATATGAATCCCGTAAACTTAAGGATCATGAATTGAAATACCCCACACATGATCTTGAGTTAGCCACTATGGTTCATGCTCTTGTAAGATGGAGACATTTCCTTTTAGGGCATTGGTAAGAGTTGCATATAATGAATCATCGTATTCTGCAATACATCTTCACGTAGCCGAACTTGAATGCAAGATAGAGAAGGTGGATGGAATTCTTGTGTGAATACAATTTTGAAGTAAAGTATATCTAGGGAAAAGAGTGTGGTTGTAGATTATCTAAGCTGATGTAGGCATGATATAGCTATGATAACTCTCGAGGTTGATTTGAGGAGTTAGATCCTCACCCCTCTTTTCTCAGACAATTGGTATCAAGAGGTGAAATTTGAAATCGAGTCGGGAAGAACTTTGGAAGGAAAATTTGTTGGATACTCACTGGATTCTGATGGTGTCTTGCACTATGTAGGTCAAATTTATGTACCTCATGTAGAGGGTCTTCACACCCTAATCTTGACTGAAGCCCATCGGGCACCTTATTCGGCACATCCCAGAGTTAAGAAAATGTATGCAGATCTGAACTCACTATATTTTTTGGGTAGGATTGAAGCGTGATATTGCAAATTTTGTGCCTAGATGTCTAGAATGTTAGAGGGTTAAGGCTGAGAATCATCATCTGACAGGTTTTTTGCAGCCTCTTCATGTTCCAAAATGGAAGTGGGACATTATCTCTATGGATTTCATTGTCGGCTTTCCTATGTCTTCCAAGCGGTACGATGCTATCATGGTCACTGTGGAAAGATTGACCAAGGTAGCCCATTTCTCTCCTCTCCGATCTTCCTATACTACTTCTTCGGTAGCCAAGGTTTTCATGGAAGACATTGTCCGATTGCATGGGATACTGTGAAGAATCATTTTTGACAGAGATCTGGTATTCACATCTGCGCTTTGGACATCTTTATAGCGGTCCTTAGGGACTCAATTAAACTTTAGTTCTACCTACCATCCAGAGACAGATGGTCAAACTGAGAGAGTTAATCAAGTGCTCGAGGATATGCTCCACATGTATTTCATGGACCAACAATCACATTCGAAAGATTATCTACACTTGGTCAAGTTTTCCTAAAACAATGGTTACCATATTTCGATCGACATGGCTCCTTTTCAGGCCTTAAATGGTCATCCTTATCATACCTCTTTGAGCTGGGATCAGTTAGAGGATGGGGTTATTCTTGGACCCAAAATGCTTTGAGATATGGAACAATAGGTAGCTCACATCTGAGAGCATCTTGTAGTAGGTCAAGATAGGCAAAAGAAGTATGTTGATGCACATCGAGCTGATCGGCAATTTGCAGTTGGTTATCAAGTGTTTCTTCGAGTATGTCTATAGAAGAGCCCTATTCATTATGGAAAGGGTTTTAAGCTTGCACCACACTTCGTAGGGTCATTTGAGGTGTTAGAAAGAATTGATCCTATTGCCTACTGCCTAGCCTTGCCACCCAGTCTATTGCGGATTCATGATTTTTTTTCATGTTTCAGTCCTTAGACCATATTATCTTGATGTTGCTCACGTCCTTGATTGGAATTCTCTATAGGTCGAGGACGGGTAGTTGGATCTTGAGCTCTTGGCTGTGCTACAACATCAAAGACTTGCCCTTAGGGGTAGGGATATTGAATAGGTGCGGGTTCAGTGAGACCCGAATGACAAGACTTCAGCGACATGGGAGGATGCATCCCATATTAGAGAGGCTTTCCCATATTTATTTACTGGCTTCTAGGAGTAAGCCATGTTCATGGGGGGGAGGATGTAATACCCCTCATGTTGTTGATACTCTTTGATACTCTATGTGTTGGTTTGGTACTTGGTTTGTGATGGTGATTAATTCACCAACTTGATTGTGTGTGGATTGATAGTTTAGTTGGTTTGTTGCACTTGACATTACTTATGATGTTTGATGATACATTATGTGGTGGTTATATTATTTGGTTATGATATGGATTTCTTTAATATTATATGTGGTGATGTTGTGATTCTATCTTGCTATGGTTTCTGAGGTGTTTTCTAGTGAGTCATGGTGAAAGGATGAAGTAGCATCACTTGCTTGCGAGCACCCTACTACCCCGTGATTACCTTTCATGGTGTGTCTGTAATGAAGATTTACATGCTACTTGATGTTTGTTTATATGCAAGATGTAGGTACAAAACATCAACTCCACCTGCTTGTCAGGTCTGAGTGTGTCCCATAAACCCAACGAGTATGATGTTGAAAAGGGAGTTGATAGGGAAATGTCCTCATCCCAAGTCTGTTACCTCTTTGTGAGTCTTGTTGTGTCGTGGTCTTGACCTTGTCCTTGTCTCAATATTGTTATTATTTATTTTATTTGTGGATAGTTGTTATTTAATTTATCTTTATTTTATATGGGATTAATTAATGTTATTTTGTTGATATGATTAATTGTACATAAAATTTGTAATTCAGTTAAATGTTGGATTTAAATATTGTAAATTAAAAGTATTTAACTAATTAAAAGGTATAAATCAATTAATTTAAATAAATAATGTTTGTGATAATTGTAAATTGTCTTTTTCAAAATATTAATATTATAAAATCTAAGGATAATATCATGTGAAGATAAATGTGAAATTAATGAGTTTTTAATTAAAATTTGTGAGATAAGTGTGAGCTTTTAAAGTAAGAAAAAACATCCAATGCATGGGTTGGATTTTTGAGAAAAAAAAAGAGCCTTATTTATTTTTCTTTATTTTATTGTGAGAAGTTTTCTCTACACACACACACATGATGTTTTTTTTGGTTTTGTTTGGAAAAGAAAAAAAGATATGTTTTTGGTGTTTCTCTATTAAAATTGTTCTTGGTAAGGGAGAAATAGATTATTGATCTAGAAGTTAGCTGAATGAAGAAATTGGAGAAGGAACTGTAGAGGTAATCTATTTTCGAAAGAGGAAGAAGGGCTACAGTGTTGAGATTCGACATGAAATGAAGGAATCCAAGTTCTTTTTGATTTATTAATTCTTTTATTTTGATAGTTCTGTAAGGGAAATGAAAATCATGTCTGCCATTCTCAAAATTAGTATCTATGTTTTTTTTAAAAGGTTTTGTTGTTGAAAGATTGCTTGTGTTGAACATTTAAATCTTCTGTAGAAAACTATTGTGAAACCTTCTGAATTTTCTTCAATAAATCTAGTTGTGAAATTCTTGTTTGAAATGAAAATCAATTTATTATGGGGCTAAAATAGTATGCCCAGATTTATTTTGTGCATGTTGAATAAACTAGACTGTTGATTCATTTTATTTATTTTATTTTACTTATATTTGTGGGAAAATATATATATATATACCTATATATATACATATGAATATATATATATATTCATTTCTATATTTGTGTTCTATTGTTTTAAAAAAATATATATTAAAAAATATATATACATGTTGTAGGGTTGTGTCCTGCATTTTTTTTTAAAGAATTAAATATATTTATTTTTGTTTCTGGGTTCGATGGTTTTTTGTTTGGAATTTTTTTGTATGAAAGAAATAAAAATAAATAAAAATTATATATATATTATGGGAGGGAGTGGTCAGCTACTGTCGTACCACCTCCGACCCCTGGTGGTACTGTGTGCAATAGCCACAGACTGCACAAAGTAGCCGATGCTTGTTGGGCACAACCATGTGGGTTGCGGCCTTCCCACAGTGAGGTACATAGTACCACATACTACGCTGGGTAATGTGCCTTAAAAGCTTTTTCTTAAATTTGATTTTTTTTATTTTAATTCAATTTTTATGTTATATATTTAGATTATATAAATATATATATGTATATATATACTTACTGTTGTAAATTAGAGAGAAGTACATGAGCAATTTTTATTATAATATTTAAATTCATAATTTTTAATATATGTTTTATTATATTATATATATGTATATATGTATATATTTATATACACATAAAAGCGCATATATATATATAAATAAAGATGGTTATTTATGCTAAGATTATGGAATAATTAAATAAATTTGCAATGGTATAGATTAATCGAGTAAATTAGAAATAGACTATATGATTTAAATTAAGTTGAATATTCTCGAGTAAATTAGTTTATTTATTTCTTGGTGAAATTATTGTGTATCGAAATGTGTTATATGACATTGTTTTATGTAATTGTGTACTCTTGAGATTATTCGTTGAATCAATTGTGGTTTTCTCTTAATTTCAATTTTTGTATTGTGGGAAAAATCCTTGAGTTAGTTTATCCTTTTGTAGAAGCTTAAGTTAATTGTTAGGGACTTCCAGAGGTGGGGAAATTTATTTTTTATATTTGATCTTTTAAATTGATATTTTTCCCTATTTTGGATATAGTGGTGACTTGAGTCTACACATGGGTTGTACCATTTTTATGGATATTGTTTCATATTATTTTGGCGAGATGGTTTTTCATCATGGATGTTGCATTTGTGGTTTAATGTTCTTGTTGGTACAATCCCTTGGCATTGGATTTTATGTTTGGATTTCCAAGGAGAGTGGCTCTATGTGTGCACTGGCACACAAAGGGGCTGTCAGGATAACCCACGTTAGAGTTAGAGTAATAAGTGAAAACCTTATTAATTAATAAGGGGGTGGGTCTTAAAACATTAATAAGATAATTATGGATGCCACGTTGGCCTGTTAGGGATTTCGTAGACTAAAGGTGGGCCGAGAAGGTCGTGGTTAGTATGATCATTGCCTCATCTTCACGAGAGGTTAACGGTTCCGCATGAGTCACCCTATGGAGCAACGCCTTGAGATAGGTAGTTAGGATAACTATAGATGGAGGCAGCAGCTCATGATAGGTTGTCTGGATAATCCATGTAAGGCCATGTGATGACACTCTCCTCTAGTGTTCCCTTTGAGTTGTTTATTGAAGTCCTCTGGAAGTAGTCTATTGTTATGTTGTTGGTCATTTATTGTTGTTATGTTATGTTATTTTTTTGTTCTCTTGTTTTTCGTGTCTAGAGTTTAGTCTTGTTTTACTGTTTGGATGTGCTTGGTCAGGGATCCTTCCTTATTTACTCCTAGCAAGGGGGTGGTTGGGTTGAATGTGCTACGCACCCCCGTTGGGTCCCCTATGATGTAGTTGTACATTCAGTATAGAGTTTTGCTGATGCAGTTTGATCCAGGATTCATATGTTACCAGATGTATATTTCTACTCCAAATGTATTCTATGTATTGATATATTACTCCCACATGCATTGGGAAGACTTATGATGTTATTTTTTATATGTGTTCATTGAGATGTATTATTAGACTAATGTAATGTATTATCATACCATGTAAATCAGTCTTGAACTACCATTTGTAAATATTGTTAATGTTATGTTGTATCTGCGGAAATATATACCTTATATCTCCATGTCTAATTTATTATAATTTGAATGTATGTTTTAGTCATATCATTTTGGTTATCGTTAATGAATGGTTAAGTGATGATATGTCAATGAATGGATTTCGTAATTGCTAATTTAATGTTCATTTGTTAACTTTGTTATGGGATAGTTTAGGTAATGTCACCTCGTGTACCCCAAGGGACTTTGATGTGCAACTTGAAACATTGGTTATGTTGGAAAACTTAAAATGCATTCCTTATGTTTAAAACTAAATAAATCTTGCGTTCTTAGTTGTTCCTTTGGGCTTTGCATCACGGGGCGTTACATTCAACCTAAATATCTAAATAGGGTGAGGGTAGCCATTAGAGGACTTAGCTAGATTCCTAGAACCAAACTCGTGGGAGACTCTATTTGTATTGCAATTGAAACCCAACATGAGATTATGGAAGAATTAGTGACTCTCCTTTGCATGAGATTTTTTGGAAATGATATTGGGTTATTTTCCAATTTTCTACAATCTCACAAAAACCTGCTTTCACCAGTCCAAATTGAGCATCCCTAGGAGGTGGTTGAGGAAATCTATGTGTTGATATTTGATATGTGTGTTTGAATATAGCATTCTAATAACCCATTTTATAATACAAATACCAATTTTGTAAACACCAACAATATTAATATATAATGTACAATATAAAAAAATTGATACTTTGGTGTTCTTTTCTTTCTTTCATCTAAGTATTTTCATGCTTCAATTACATTACTGTATTTGGCTATGATATTTGTTTATTTTGATTTTCTTGCATATGGGCACTATGTGATTGCACATTTCTAACCAATCATTGGTTTTGCATTATCATTTCTCATTAAGGGTGTTTTAAAAATCCACTAGAGTCTGCTAAACTTAGGAAAACTTGTACATTTTCTATATTTACCTTCTTTGAGAATAACACATCATGAATCTGTAGAATAAAAGGTTCATGAAACCTTTTAGGGGATTGATAATGGTTTCCAAACCTATCAAAAATCTGACCAATAGTTGAAATATCTAACTTTCTATCATCAACAGGCTTTTGCAAAGGTTTCAAGACTTTAAGTTTGGACTGACAACCTTTAAGACTTCACAAAGCATTTCCATATTTCAGAGAGTTATAGAAACTTCATAAAATTCTGACAACATAATATAATGAGTAAGTTAAATATTGCAAAGGAGAGTCAACATAGGAGGGAGTTATGATAACCTAGGTGATACTCGCCAAGGTTAGTAAAACTTAGGTAAATGCCACCCAAAGACTTAGTCCAAGAAAAATTTCATGTAGGGGAGATGATTTTGAGGAAAATGACCAAAATCAAAGTAATAAGAAGTCTATAAAAAGCTAGAGAGTATTTATAAATGAGATGACAAGGTCAAACAAGCAAAAATACAAAACTAAAAAGCCAAATTTGAAACCCTAAGGATGTTTTAATATGAATGTTATACTGCCTACATGCTCTAAGTTGATGAAGTTGTCAGTGCCTTCAATGGTCTTTGTGGAAAGCCTGAGGAAAAGAACTCTTCCTAAATCCTATAGCTCTAAAGTTTCTACTATTGAAGAGGCTTACAATTTGGATAATTATTCAAGAGATCAGATGTATGGTTCTTTACCTTCTTTTGAAATGAGAGAGTTTGGTCAAGATACTATAAATAAAGAAACTACCTTTAAATTCTTCAAAGTAGAAAAGAATGATGAATAAGACCAAGATGATCTTCATGAGGTAGAAGCAATTTTTTTCAGAAGATTGAAAAAGGGCACCAAAAAATAAAGAGGTAAGTTACCTTTCAAAATTTTCAATTATGGAAAGATATGTCATTATGCATCTAAATGTCCAATCAAATTTTTTAATGACATGGAAAAGGATCATATAAGTAAATTTATCAAAAAGAGTTATTTATTGAAAAGGAAAATGGTGTTTCTAATGATGAGGAATCAAATTATTTGAATGAAGCAAGTGATGAATGCTTGTTCATGGCTCTAGATGTTGGAACTAATTCTACTAATCCTAAAAGATGTGTGAAGGAGAGTGCTCTAGGAAAAAGTCATAACATTGAAGGAACTATGTTGGCTGCTTTTCATACTAGAGAGGAGAAGAATTACTCGATCATTGATAGTGGATGCTCAAATCATATGAAAGGTGATAAAAGTAAGTTTGTTAATCAGATTGAAAAGTATGATGGTGGTCTTGTTA
The DNA here is from genome assembly GCA_007258455.2 of Sequoia sempervirens. NCBI lineage: Eukaryota > Viridiplantae > Streptophyta > Pinopsida > Cupressales > Cupressaceae > Sequoia > Sequoia sempervirens. The sequence continues at coordinate 199,004,822 of VDFB02047230.1, read as the reverse complement.
AGCTTGGTGATGATACATCTACTAAGATTTTTGGAAAAGTTTCAATTAGTTTTGATGGAAACCATAAAAAATATGTTGTCGTTTATGTCAAGGGTCTCCAACATAATATTTTAAGTGTAGGATAGATGTGTACCCAAGGCTAGAATTTTTTGTTTCAGGATGATGGTTGTGAAATCAGAAATGGAAGCTATAGTATTCTGGTTATTGTTGGAATAAGGAAAAAAGGTAATGTTTATCAGTTCAAAGGTAGTGGTGCAAAGTGATATATGTCTCAAATTACTAAATGTTGGATATCACATAGAAGAATGGATCACATCAATTTTGATAGCCTAGTGAAGATTAGTTCTACTAATACTGTCAGAGATTTTCCAAGGATAACAAAGCCTATCAATGTAATCTACAAAGAATATCAAGTGGGGAATTAAACTTTGAAGAGGTTCAAGACAAAACAATATTCTATCATAGGTCCTTTAGAGTTGGTGCTTATTGACCTATGTGGACCTACTAGAATAAGAAGCTCACATGGTGATATGAATTTCATGTTACTGATTCATGGTTATTCTACAATGACTTGGGTAACATTTCTCAAAGAAAAATCAGAAGCTCTAGATAAGTTTAAGGTATTTAAGTCTATGGTTGAGAATGAAATGGATTTAAAAACCATGTTCTTGAGGTCTAAAAGATGTGGTGAGTTCACCTCCATTGAGTTTAACAATATTTTTGAAGATCGTGGGATAAAAGGAATTTATTTGCTCCTAGAACTCCTCAACAAAATGGAGTTGTGGAGAGGAAGAACATGATAGTTCAAGAAGTAGATAGGAAAATGATAAAGCCAATATTCCAGATGTATATTGGAGAGAAGAAATTAATAATGTCACCTACATTATTAACAAAAGGTCAAGCAAGAGTGAATAGCTTAAATATTGAGCCCTATGAGTTATGGTATAGTAAACCTCCTACTATGAAATATTTCAGAGTTTTGGAAGAAAATGGTATATCAAAAGAGATGAATAAAACATAGGATAGTTTGATACAAGATCTGATGAAGGAATATTCCTTGGATATTTTGAAAGAAGTAAGACCTACTGGTGTTACAACAAGAGGCTGAAGAAGATTATTTAAAGTGCAAGTGTCAAAGTGGATGAAGAACCACATCAATGTTCATTGCTGATAGAAGGATATGAATCTAATGAATCACCTTGCAGTGAAGAAGAAAAGGATGAAAAAAAGGGAAAAGAGATGATAGCTAGAAAGGAAGAAGCTTTAGAAAATATCTCTAAGAATCCTAAGTATGTGTACAAGAAGAACCATTTTGAAGATTAGACCATTAAAGATAAGAGAAAAGGTGTGTTGACAAGGAGAAAAGAAGCTATGAAAGAGGAATAGGTAAATTTTTGTTTACTTTTAGAGGTGGAAGCTACAAAAGTGACTGTTGCTTGTAAAGTTGAGAATTATATCAAAGCTATGGAATAAGAATTGATGTAAATTGAGAAGAATCAGACTTGTGAACTGGTCTCAAGACCTGTAAATAATAATGCAATAGGAACTAAATGGGTTTTAAGGAACAAATTGAATGAGGATGAAAAATTTATTAGAAATAAGGCCAGGCTTGTGTGTAAGGGCTACTCACAAGTAGAAGGAATATAATTTTAGGAAACTTTTTCTCTTGTGGAAAGGATGGAAGCCGTTATAATGTTTTTGGATTTTGTAGCACATAAAAAATTTAGGGTATGTCAGATGGATGTGAATTCTGTATTCTTGAATGGTGAGTTGGAAGAAGAGGTATACATTGAACAAACAAAAGGATTTATATTATCAGATGATGTTGATATGGTTTGTAGGTTGAAGAAGGAATTGAATGGACTAAAAAAAGCTCCTAGATCTTGGTATGAAACGTTAGATAGGTACTTGTTGCAATAAGGATTCAAAAGAGGTACTACAAATAGAAATCTATATTTTAAAGTTAAAGAAAAACAAATCTTGATTATGGTAGTATATTTTCATGACATAATTTCATTGGAGAAAATGAAGGTATGTGGAAGAAGTTTTTAGATGAGATGCAAACAAAGTTTGAGATGACAATGTGCTGGGAAATGAATTTCTTCCTTGGGTTACAAATTAGTCAAATAGAGAAAGGAATTTTCATTTCATAGTCAAAGTATGTCAAAGAAATGTTGAAAAAGTTTGGGTCATAAGATTCTAAACCAATATACATACTCCTATGGTTATTGGTTGCAAGTTGAAAAAAAATGATGAATCTCTTAAAACATATAAGAGAAAGTACAAATCAATGATTGGAGGACTGTTATGACTAACTATTAGTAGACTAGATATCATGCATGTAATCTATCTTATGGAAATATTTCAAGAAGATCCTAGAGAATATTATGTTGCAATAGTAAAGAAGATATTTAATTAGTTGAAATGAACTTCAAATTTTGGTTTTTTGTATCCTATGGATATTGATTTCTCCTTGAGTGCATATGCAAATGCAGATTGAGAAGGTTGTATAAATGAAAAAATAAATACAAGTGGATTTTCTTTCCTTCTTATGAGAAGGTTTGTTTCATGGCTAAGTAAAAAGTAGGATTCAATGTCAATATCTACTGTAGAGGAAAAATATATTGTGGCAGCATCATGTTGTACATAGGTGTTGTGGATAAAGAAAAATTTGAAGGATGTCAGAGTATCATATGATGAACCTATTTCTATCTTATATGATAATACAAGTGCATTCAATGTTTCAAAGAATCTGTTAATGCATTCAAGAAAAAAACATATCTAAATTTGATATCACTTCTTGAGAGAGAAAGTTGCAGAGAATAAGGTGAAGCTGGAATATGTGCTTACTAAGGATTAGGTTGTAGATATTTTCATAAAGGCTCTTCCTAAAGATAATTTTGAGTATCTATGATAGAAGTTAGGGGTAATTTACCCCTCTTTCAACTAGATGCATAAGTGTTTGCATCTATTTGGGAAGCATTTCAAAATACATTCTTTATCCTAGAATGGTGTTGTACGCTATCTCTCAGGAGTAGGTAGTGGTATTGATGGTTGGTTTAGTCAGATGGAGCATAGTTGTGCCCCTAATGGGGAGAGTGCAAAGAATTTAGTGCAATGGAGAGAAAACGAGTTCTTAACAAGTGCTTCCCTTTGGAGAATTTTCAAAGAGGGAGAGGGTAGAAAATTCCTATGCATATGAAGATGGGGAGTGTAGTAAGAAGAAGTGAAGTAGAGGTGTTTCCTAGTATGAAGTATTCAGGTAAGAGGGAGTTGATTATTTTTATGGACCTTTCCCATTTATGCCAAAGGGGGAGAGAGTTAGAATGGTTGAAAAACTATAATGTAGAAGTAAAAGAGAGAGTGTGAAGAGTAAGAGTTTCCCCAGTTAGGGGGACTACTACTTGTTGTAGAGTGGTTGATTATTGATTTTGTTATTGATGGTTTTTGAGAGAGACAATGTTTCCATCAATGAAAAAAGGGGATATTGTTGGAAGCTTCAGTTGTTTTGGTGTGGGTATTGATTTGAGCCCCTTGTATGTAGATATTTTTGGAAGAATGATAGTGTTCATGATACCAACCATTAGTATAGTTGGAGATATTTTTGGTAGTATTAGTTTGGGTGTTGTCATTGATGTCAACCCCTAGTATGTAGAGATTGTTGGAAGACTAATGGTGTTGATGATGTCAACCTCCAATCTAGTTGGATAGATTGTTTGCAGTATAATTGTGGTTTGGTGAGTATTGAATTTGATGAAGAGTGGAGATGTAGATGTCATAGGTATGTTGAAGAAGTGTTATTAGTGCTCCTTATGTAATTGGCTAACTTGGATTCTAAGTTATTTTGAGAAAATTTGAATAAAAGAGTTTCTACTATGATAGAGGTGTGTTCAATGTTGCACTCCACATTTCTTCATGATTGAAGATATGGTGCAAGGTCACCAGACCTCATAAGCAATTCTTTAGGTCATTTTTATTTTTTGGGCTATTGGTTCATTTTTTTGTTTAATAAAGTATTTTATGGCTATTTTGGATCATATTAATCCATTTTAGTGTGTTAGAGGATCGTTGGTTTTAAAATACAAAATGTTTCTAAAAGTTGTCATGCAACTTTAGCAAGGTGGAAAAACTAAAAAAAATGGTTACATGCAAGCAAGAAATGGTTACAAACCATTGGGATTGATTGTAAATGCATAAATATACCTTCCAAAGACAAATAGAGGAGGGAAGAACTAATTTTGTAGTTATAGTGAATGAAAGCATGTGCATTTCAAATGTTGAAAACATGTTCTTTCCTTTTGTATAGATATATACTTGGTTTTACAGATGGGATATTACCTATAAAATATGGAGGAATGAGTTACCTTTCATTTTCAATTGGTTTGGTCAAGTTTTGTTACGTTTTTCAAAATTCATAGCATTTTTCACTATTATGCAGAAAGAAAATATGCTTGTACGGATTTTGACGACATTTAATGGCTAGGGAAGTCATTGCAAAAGTTAGAGATATGTTTTAGGGTTCAAATTATTTTGGTTTGGTCTCATTTGGAGTTAATTTGAGAAATTTATGACAGAAATGCTCTAGATGGTCAAGTTCAGAAATTAGGGTTTCTAATTTGATAAAAAAAAATTGCTCATGATTCATATGGTGAAAAATTCTATAAACTTGTAGAAATTTATTTTTTCATGTATTCTTTCATATTTCCAAGCCCTAGGCTAATATTTTTTGGGATGCAAGGTGAAATAGTTGAATGTGTGTCTCATTTGAAAAGAAAACTATCATAAAACCCTAGTTGCTAAAGGGTTGAACAAATCTTTGCATAGTTTGATAATGGTTGAGTGTAGAATCATTGAGACATGTTATGAAAAGACTGAAATGTCCAGGAACTCATGTGTAACACCATTTTCCCTTATTGAAAGCCTATTAGGCTATTGCAGCAATGTTTCCAAGATGAACTAGGATGCACCCAGTTATGCTTTGTGATGAATCATTGTATCAAATATGTAAATTGAACGAAGTTTAAGTCTCTCCTTGCTCTACATCATGATATGATTGTGAAGTTTGGAAATAATAATCTCAGGTGTTCAGAGGTATTATATCTAAAGTTTTAGGTTCTAGATCATTCTACAAAAAAAATAAAATTGACAGTCTATCTGTCTATGTAGAAGGTTGTCTAGGAGAAATTATATTACTCCACATTTCTCCATAGTGATTTTTCTTGTCTTCCATATTTGGGAATTTTCTTGTATCAGATATACCTTACTTTCTCTATTGTTTTGGGTGTCAAGGAGTTTTGTAAGGTAGGCTAGTAAGCTGTATGTATGTGCCAACATGTTTGGGTGCACAAAATAAAAGTATTCTTTGTTTTAGGTAGTTATGGTAGTGTTGTAGAATATTCTAATGATGATAAAATATTTTTTGATGTTGTATGTATTTTGTTGAGTGTTTTTATCTAGTCCACATGACCTTGAGAAGGATGTATGTGGTAACTTGTAGTGTTAGTATAGGTTTGGTCGACCTGACATGCTAGTAGTATTTGTAGAGGTACCTTGTGGATTGTGGATGTGTGATGTATCATGGTGATATGGATTTGGTTCCTAGCTAACCCTTGGTGTTGTCATCCTTTGCTTCTTTCCACTACGAGGTTGTTTGTTGCTGACCTATTTTGGTGTTGTATGTTAAATAGTTGTATATGTTTCATTAAGGGCCACCTAATTGTGATTGTTTAGGTTGAGGAATGGTATATAAGCAAGGTAAATTGTAGGAAATGTGTGTGAATCTATATAAGGTGTTTGAAAGATGAAAAGTTGATTAAGTGTGGTGATCTAAGTGCGATTTTAATGCCCATGAATCCAAATGTAGTGAGAAAAAGATGTCTAAATTTTTAGTGTGCTTGAAGTTACTAGAGGTAGTGAGTCAAATGTTGTAGATGGTGCAAAGTTACAGTGGTGTATTTCTTCTATTTCCTTGAGATAATGAATCTCCTTGTAATAGTCTTCTTCCATTCTTTACGATAGTGAGTCCTTTTGGTAGTGAGCCTCTTTTATTCTTCTAGGAATTGAGCCCTTAGTAGTGAGCCCAATTGTATTCAGTTTTGCAATTCATATATATATGTGAGATATTACTCACCATGGTTTTTCCCTTCTTGAGTTTTCCATGTAAATCAGATGTTCTTATGTGTTTGGATGTGTTTTCATTACTATTTCATATGTTTGCATTCTACTAATGCATGATAAGGGTTTAATAGCTCATAAGGGTTTGGAAAGGTGTTGAGGGTTTAAATTTCTTGAGTATACAACTGATTCACCCCCCCTTAGTTATCCTATGCACCTTATAGGGGTTACACACTCATGAAAGACACAAAGATTACAATGCATACACTAAAGTAATGGTACGAAAACCAACATAGAAGGAATTCACAATATCTCTTTAGGTGATTTTCAACTAATCTAGGTTTAAATGTTAGAGAGCAAGAGAGTAAGTGTCATCATGGACACTCACATGGGACTTAGCATGGAAAAAGTATCCTCGCATACAAAGGACAATACTTGACCTTATAATTCTTATGCCCCCTAAGTGGTTTGTCTTCCTTGACCATCATTAGCCTATATGAGCACTCAAGGAATGTGAGGGATACTATTAGCATGATTAGTTTATTACACAATTTTCATTAATAATCACTTATTATTGAGAAAATACCCACACAGTGACTGATTGCATGCAACTTTGGGCTAGGTTCATTTTGGGAACCACTCCCATAACTCTGTCTAACACTTGGACCCTAAGCTCATTACACCATCCAAAAAGTTTGGCATGAAGACCAATAAAATTTTTGCAGAATGTATCTTAACACATTTCACAAAGTTCCATCATTTCAAAATATCCAAAATCATTCATTTTCATGTAAAAATTACAAATTTTCCAATATTTTCACAATGCAAAGAAAACATGAAATTCCCCAAATCCACCATTAAAATTGATCAAGACTTAAAATTTTCAAAATTAAAATTATTAAAATATTCTTTGATGGAAAGTGAGCCCAACACCCCTCTTAAACTATAAGATAGTCATTTTCCTCATTTTCTAAAAAGTTGGGAATGGTAACCCCACTTTTTAAAAAAAAGTCAAATTTTAAATAAGACAAACATTTTAAACATCCAAATTTACAAATCAATAAATTTGAATGGATTCTACACTTAGGTATGTGCAAGATCATCATGGAAAAAACAGGCCCTTAAGTGGCAAAAAATTCAGAAAATTCAAAGTTAGGAAACTTGACGTAAAAATTTGAATAAGTTATCTATATTATTTCAAAAATATATAAGAATAGAATCTGTGAAAATTGAATATAGTTTCTAAACTACTAGGCTTATTTTAAAAAAATTAAAAATCTATTTGGTGAAAATTTGAAATTTCAATGTAGTAGTACTTAAATTTCAGGGAAAAAATAAGTAGGTGTCTGTCTAACTACCCTAACCACAATAAAATGATAATATTTTTTTATAATATTTTATATATAAGTATAGGACTCATGTCTAGATGTGATACATATTTTTTTGTTATTTTTTTCCAAGTAAATAATTAATTATGATCTTTTTATTACAACTTTTTAAAAATCTAAAAACTTGTATGTCTGACCACCTTAACTTGGTCAAAACTTCATGAATTTTTTTTTTTTTTAATCCTATACTATGGAAAGCATAGAATGTGATGCATGTTTTGGATTCAAAAAATGTGATACCACTTGAAAGCTATAGATGTTTTTCAATCAACCTATCAATCAGGACTTTAGTCGTAATTCAAATAGAAAATGAATAATAATTATTTATTAAATTCAAAGTAAGGCATAATTTATATTAGTGAAAATCTGAAAATATCCTTTAAAAAACTATTTTGTTTCATAAATTTTGGGTAAAAAAAAATTCGTTAGCCACATGGGCCATCATATCACTTCCATATCGCCACTTTTTGGCCCATCATGATCCTACACATACCCACTCCCCTAATTATTTTCCTATAAATAGCTTTGAAGGAAATTGATCGCATGAATTAAAACAATGAAAATACCTCGATGCATTCGAAAATATAAAATGCAAAGCTCGTAAAACACATCAAATAAGGACTCACAAAAAATGGCAAGCATCATCCCCATTTGAATTCTATCCCAATGAATCCAACATCATGAAATTTCAATTCCAAATGCACTCCCAATTAGAAAATCTCTAAAATGTTCCAACATAAGTTTTTCTCTCCCAATTTTCTAACAATTAAATCATAAAAATAAAAAAGAAAGATTTTTCCCCTACTTGTCCATTTTGAAACTCTAATTAAAAAATAATAAAAATTCATGTATTTCTATTTTGGTATTAAAAATTCCCTTAATTTCTCTCAAGTCATTTGGATCAAAAAATCCATTACAAAATCTTTTAGTATATTTTTTAACCATTAAGTCCATTTGAACATAAAACTTAAATTTTTTTATGGAAATTGGAATTTAAATGATTACACACACACTTTTATTAGGCTTCTACAATAGAGTTATGGTATCTAGAATCATATCAAATCCTACCAACATAGCTAAGATAATAGAAGTTTTCACTCAAATTGAGTGTTATAGTTAAGGCTAACAAATTATCCAATGTGACATCTCCCATATAACCATTGTCAAGGAATAACTCAAACCTATGAAGCTAGGTATAAAAATTCCCTAATATACCTATATTCCCCCAACACACATCAAGTGTACCTATGTGTATACATAATAGCTAAAGTGCATCAGATTCTCAAACAAGGTATATAACATGATCATAAAATACTCATCTAGATATACATGTACATAATCATCAAAATAAACCCACATAATCTTTCATAATATGGACATAATATAATTGTATCTAGAGGTGCAACCAAACTTATGCCAATACAAAATAATAATAATGCTATGAATAATATTGAATCAATATATAGGTGTAGTGCAAGAAAAAGTATCCCTTTTTCACACTTAATGTCGAGATAATTAATAATAAAATGAGCTTAATTATGTCTTGATTTAGTGTTGTAATATGTTTTACATATTCACATTAAGTTTAGGGCCATTTTAAACTAAATGTACTTAATTGTACCTTGTTTCTTATGTTGCAAGGTACACCTTTACACTTTCACATTAATCTAGGGCTTTATTAATTGATTGAGGTTAATTTTCCTTAATTAGACATCCCCTTTAATTAAAATCCAAGCCTAATTAATTTCAAATTTAGAGGGATAAAACATGAAATTCATAAATTCCATTACAAAACACTTAACTTTGGAAGATGTGTGTCCTAGGTAAGTGACCTAGGAGCCATTTTCTATAGGGAAAATGGGTATTTTCCCTATGGCGAATGGGTCCTCACTTAGACCTAGGACCCCCATTTGAAATATGTCTTTGGAATTATTTTAATGATTTCAAATTCATAATTCAAGGTCAACTTCTGATATTTGAATTTCAGGAATTAATCTTAAGATATGTATAAATACAAGGTTATTTCACTTAGTTTCCTCCTAGCAATTTAAATCTTCAAGCATTCTATAAATTTTATGAGCAAGTGTAATCAAGAGCATTCAAGAGAAATTTCAAGGAATTCAAGTGTAGATTATTGAAGCAATCAAGATTCCTTTCATCATGTCAAAGATGCATTGCATCATGTATGTTGCTTGAGCTAATATGGTGATGTATGTTCAAGATCAATCTGGAAGCATATCAAAGGAATTGTTTCACATCAAGATTTATGATCAAGATCTACATCCATTGAGGCTACTTAATGCTAGTTTGCATATTTGTACTCCAAGGTTTCCAATTAGGTTTGGTGAGTTGTTACATCGATTTGTTCATTCATTATTCCTTCAAGCTTTTCTATTTCATTTCAAGTTTTAATTACCAAAAGGGATCTTTCCCAAGGAAAACCCACATTCCCTAACAAAATAAAAAAATTCTCTCTTTTATATGTGATTGCATATTTTAGGTTGAAGATTAATTAAAGAGAAAAAATAGAGAAAGTTGCAAGAAAAGTTTCCAAATCATGGAAACTCATCTACAAGATTTATTTCCAGCTTTCTAACAGTGAACACTTGGAATTTGGGAGTGCATACCTAGTAGAAGAGAACCCAAAAATAATTTTCCAAGATCCCTAGCAAGGACCCATTTGCCACTAGGGTCAATGAGTCCTCAGTGAGGTATGAAAGAGAATCTTTGGTGATAGGTACACAACATCTTACCATTTCTAGATTTTCCTTTTGACTATTGTTTTGGTTAGATTTGATTACTATTTCCCATTTATATTTTATAGCACACATTTTGAATCAAACTAGAGAAATAGGTCCCTTTTTTATCAATCCATCTTCACCGCAAAACCGTATTTTTCCTTTTTTCAATTCATTCTGGTGAACCTATTTTTCTACACTTCATTGTGGTGAACCCAACCTTTTAAACTTGACTTTAACCATTGAATTTTCTAATTTTGGAGTCTTTTCTTCATCCTAGATTTAGATCTTCCATTCAATTGCATCTCTTTGCATTGAATTAGGTCTCATTTAGGGTGTCTTGTCTTTGAATTTCATTTAAGGGTTTTAGGATTGCATATTTTGCATTCTTTAAATCTAAAAAATACAAAAAAAATAGTCATCTTGAATATCATTTTACATAGAATTTATTTTCATTTGAAAATTGAAACAAAAATTGCATATCAAACTAGGTTTTCTAGGTTTTCATTTTGTCACATTTTGCACTTGTATTTCACATTGAATTTTCACAGAAAAATCAAACTAAAATTTGTAACAAACCAAAATATGGAAACCACCATAAATCACTCAAATTTCTATTAAAAATTGTTTCAAAACCATCATCTAGGATGCATTCACCCTAGGGAGAATGAGTCCCTGATCAGGTCACATTTTATTTTTTTGGGCATCAAAACATTCATTTTTGCATTTTTGTTCACTACTTTCATATTTTTGTTACTGTTTGTAGAATTTTTGTTTCATCAATTTCATCATATCTAGCTTAATTTGATAAAGTTAGTACATTGTGTGATTTAAAAATTGCATTTACAAGACATAATTTTAAGATTTTTGCATATTGTAATAAGAAATTTACCATTTTTAGAATCTGAAAATTGCATTCTAGGTCATTGCATTGGCATTTTACCCTCTTTCCATTTTGGGTTGGCGTTGGGTTTGTAAAACTTGTATGAGCTTTATAACTTGGTGTCCTATTAGAAATACTATTGTAAGATGTAGATTGAGACTCATTTCATCCCGCGATACACCATTCATTATGGATCTTGGGTTTTCTAACTCTATTTCTAATAGTGTTGATAATCAATCCTCTATGGATCATAAAATGCATACCTCATTTCCAATGAATTCCCTACCTACAACCAATGTGCATGATGTAAAAAATACCATCCCTACCATGACAAGTTGTACTCAAGCTTTGGGGAATACTCAAATCCAAGGTGGAATTTCAATTCCTCCTTCTACAATACCCATCTCCATTCCTACATACACTAGTACTCAAGTTACCATAACCATTCAACCTAAAAGACATGTCAACACCTCCTTAGGTATTTCCATCGGGAATCCTTCTAGCTTTGTGCATTCAAATATCATATCTCCTAAACTATCCTCCCTCACAAATTTATTGTTCACTTTCCCTCTGCATACATACACTACTCCATCTTATTCCCCTCAATATTATAATACCAACAATCATCCTATCATTAACACACTTTTGTAAAACATGGTATCCCTACAACAACAAATTGTTACCCTAGATATCAAAACAACCATGGTCAACCTTCACAATTCAGCAAAACCAACCCGTTATCCCTAGAGATATTGAGAACACAAATGCCACAAGGTATAGGAGTACCTATGTTCGAGAAGTATGGTGGGAATGGAGATCTTATTAGCAATTTTTCTTTTTATACAACCCTATTTACTGATTTCATCTTTGAAGTTAAACTGTTAGGTAAATTGTTCCCTAGGTCCTTGAAGGATACAATCTTAGAGTGGTATTGTTCCTTACTGAATAATTCAATTGGTTTATTCAATGAGCTTATTGACACCTTTTATAACCACTTCCACATTCACATGGGTCCCAACATGGCCCTAGCTGATTTAAAGACATGTAAACAAAAGGATGATGAGAAAGTCATTGATTTCATAGCATGATTTTGAATGCTTTATTCACAAATAAACATGAAGATTCCTGATGTCAATCTTCAACAAATACTTATTTCCAATTTACAAAATAAAATCCAAACCAAAATTGAGATGTTGAAATTCACATCCTTCACACAATTATGTATAGCCCTTCATGACTATTAGAATTTAGCTTATGGTTTGTTGAACATCTGGAATAATGAGAGGGAGGTGAATTAGTATTCTATAAAACCATTCACATAAAATCCATCTAACCATTATCACAATTATGACTGAATCAACAAGAGAGATAATATAAATAAATAAATGCAACCATACACATGAACACCATGATTTTTATGTGGAAAACCTAGAAAGGGAAAAACCACAGTGAGGGTTAACTCACAATATATATCTAGATACAAAATATTACACAGCTTACTACCAGGACTCGCTATCCTTAAAAAGGCTCACTACCTAAATACACAAGATGGCTGACCACCAAGATACAAAGATAATGGCTCACTGCCAAGAGATTGAAATGATAGGACACACCTTCAATGTGCAGGGTTTAGTTCCAATGAAGCTTAGAATATGAAGTATTTCCTCACACAGTATTCACTTAAAAAATATTCTTTGATCCACAACTGATAAAGCATTCAAGCTCGGACCTTTTACTTACACTTCACACTTCTTTCCACTTTCCACTTTCCATTCTTTCTACTTTCCACACTCTCCACTTTTTGTTTCTATTCAAAACATCTTATATATATATATATACAAGTATATCTTAATCATCAATTTGGTCAGACTAATTAGATGAAAACAAAATAATAAAAACTCTTTTTTTCAATGCCACAAAACATTTGATCCATGTAGTGCATTGTACCAAGGCAATTAACATCCATAGAATATAACTAGTCTCCATAATGTATTGCATATGCTAAGTTAGCCAAGAATAAAGCACAATTCTCCAAACCAACAAATAATCCTCAAAGAAAACACCTTCTGAATCCAAGAACACGTTATTTTCCCATCATACCACCAACATAGAGACTATCAAAAAAACCATAGCATAAGAATATTAACCTTAATAAATTGTGGAGTCTCCCACACAGTATTTCGATCAAGGAATAGCATTAGAATATAGAGTTAAACACTGTCAGAGATAACTTTCTACTCACAACCAAAAACATCTCAAGATCCAAGATATAGTTCTCTAATTGAGTCATGATAATGTGGTTAATAGATTAGAGTCATATCAAATGTTGTGGTGGATTTCAGACTCAAATTCCAACACATTGATCCATCACAAAAGGGCATTACTGGCAGAGAATAACTTATGGTAAACCAAGTAGACTTTTCATAGAGTTATCACCATCTTTCCATCAATTAAAACATAGGAAAAATCAACACAAACCATCCATACTTCATGCTCATGTTTCAAGGCTCCATAATCCAAACAACCACCCCCTTTGGCATTGATGGCAACATGCATGACAAAAACATTTTCCAATATATTACAACTAAATACTCTGAATACTCCCGCTATCAAAGTTGTTCTTCACAAAAAAAATCCTTTGTTAACCTTTGTCTCTTCATTTCTCTATCTCTCCACCTTTGACATCAAACCTAATTTCAATAGGTACTTCAAGTCTGGAGATGTAGACCTCCAAAGAATTAATCATGTCTCTGAGATTCTCCACAACAAAAATAGATGAATCAAAATTAGCGTCGAAAACAACCATTTGCAATTCTTCCAAATCTTTCTGAATATTTATTCTTTCATGCTCATGTTCAAACTCACTTCCTTCTAAAACTTCTTGCTTAACAACACTCTTCCTTTTCTTCCCTATTCCAGTTGTGCTACTAGAGGTACCTTCTACATTGAGATTCTTAGGGCTCTCCAAAAGAATTTTACCATAACTATCAACTTTAGCCTCTGATACTTGATAATATAATTTAGATATCCATACCAAGCTTGATTTAATTGCTTCCATGTGACAAAAAAATTCATACACAAGAAAAATTGATGCTTCTAGAGTACGTCTCAATATAACTTATTGGAATCCTAAACCTTTTGTTCATCCTCATCTGAAATGTTCCAAAGAATGTAGCAAGGGTTGTCTCTTATGCATCTGAGCTACCATGATTTATCATGAAGTTCCTAATTTGATGGGAAATAGGCTCTATATTTGACCATTCTATCCTTCTTGTTATCGGTAATTTTATCAAAAAGTAAAAGAGTAGACAAACAACAAGATTGCCATACCGGAATGTATTCTTATTTCTCTTCTTGATTTCCTTTAAATTATTCAAAATATGTATATGGAGTAATTCCCAAGAATTATAGTCCATACCTTGTTTAACCATAGCAACAGTAGTATGTACATCAGCAATAGAAACTATGAGGTCATTGTTAGGAATACAAAATTTGTGACTGATGACCATAGAAACATACCTTATTACCCGATCAACAATTGATCTCAAGCTGATCTCTTTCCCTTCAAGATTTGCACCGGTAACCTCAATTATCTCTTACTCATCCATAGCCTTCCATTTGGGAACTGGTCCAGAGGAACACAAGCCAGTTATATCTCTAATAGCTTCTCTTGCAATCAAATGTTCCTCATCAATGCACAAAGATTCATAATGAATTTTGCTTAAGATTATTCGAATATACTTCTTTTCAAATTCAAACAAAGGGAATTTCCTCCAAACATCCAACTTTTTCTCAACTAACAATCTGTAGGCATCATGATTTTCTTCCAATTCACTTTTGCATAGCATGCTCAACTGAACTGATGGCATTTCTTCTATCTTACTATAAACAAATGCATATATATCATCTATAGGAAACACTCTTAGAGGGATGCAAGATAATGCACCAATAGACTCTTCTGATAGATCCTTCAAATATCTTCACAAATTAACTTTCCCTTTATGTGCACTATTCACAACCTTTGAATTATCCATAGCAATAAAAGTGAAATATTGTGCAAACAAGAATACCTCTATAAATTCCAACAAGAAATGTATAGATATATTGCTTTTGGAGCTCACTTTGAATCCAATTGTTCTTTTCTTCAAACCCTAAAACTCTGAATTTCTCTCTAAGCTTCCTTTGCACACTTCTCCGAAAATAAATAAGCCTCTTGAATAGTCTGAATTTATCTTTTCCATTCCAAACAATTTTGCAATAAATTCTTGAACTTGCAGGTAGATTACCTCGAAAATTATGTATTCCTCCATTCTTTCAAAATTTTACAAACTTTATCCTTCACATATGCAACTGAGAAAAATTCCTTAATTTCCCTATCACATTAAATATACTTCTATCATGATATGACACAAGTATCGGTGAGGGGGTTCATTAGATTTTTAGACAATTTCTCCCCATTAGCGACTACTTTACTTATAAATTGATGGAGTATTTGCACTAGAGGTTGGTAGAGATAGGACTAAAGATTCAATTTACTTTCCTTCCTTTCTCCAAATCCTTTTCATTTCCTTTCTTGCTTCTTCTAGATCAATTATTTAATCATGCTTCTTTTTTAGATAATTATATTTCTTCTTCTTCAATTATTAACAGGGTGTTCCAGATTGTTGCACTTACAAAAAACAACATTCTTCTTCTTCTTCTCTCTTTTATTCAACTTATCTTCACATAGACTTACTTTATATCCGATATTCATGCAATTAATACATTTACCAAAGAATGATAAAGAATCATTCATTTTCTTTTGCGGTCTTTTGCTTATGACCAAATTTCTTGTAGGAATAATAGACACCATTGAAAGATAGGTACCTTTTAGCATCATGTCATTTGACAGGAGTTCTTCCAGAATTGTTTCTTATATCCTTGATTTTTCCATCTTTACACCGAGTCTTCTTGTTAGTAGATTGCTTCGCTTTAGAATTTTGACATTCCTAAAACCCTAAACCACTCTTATCCATTGTTGATCTCTAAGAGGTAATTAGTTCATCAAGCATTGTCAAGCTTATCTTAAATTTGTCTTCAAAATTTCTTGCCTTTTCCAGATCAGTTCTCAAGATTTCTACTTCTTCCTCAAGCTTTATCCATTCATCCATCTTCCTTTGAATTCAATTTCTTGACATTCTTCAGTTCTTTTCTTTTGATCCAATTGTTGTAGCAAGCTAGAGACAATTTAATCTACCTTGACTAATAGATCACATGCATCAACACTTTTACTTTGTAGCTTTTCAATGCACTTATTCACTTTCAGCGGTTTTTCCTTCAAATCTTCTATTTCTTTTGAATATCCAACAAATACCACTTCTATAGGAAAAAAAATCTTATACTCAAATTTCAGGAACTTCCTCAAGTTGTTAGGCTTCTTCTGAGGAACCAAGCTCTGATACCAATTGTTGAACATTTGGAATACTGAGAGGGGGGTGAATCAGTATTCCATAAAACCATTCACATAAAATCCATCTAACCATTATCATGCAATTCTGACTGAATCAACAAGAGAGAACATAGAAGAAAATCAATGCAACCATACACATGAACACCAAGATTTTTACATGGAAAATGTAGAAAGGTAAAAACCACGATGAGGGTTAACTCACAATATATCTATCTAGATACAAAATCTTTCATGGATCACTTCCAAGACTTAGTATCCTTAAAAATGCTCACTTCCTAGATACAAAAGATGGTTGACCGCCAAGATACAAAGATAGTGGCTCACTGCCAAGAGATTGAACTGATAGGATACACCTTCAATGTGTAGGGTTTAGTTCCAATGAAGCTCAAAATATGAAGTATTTATCCTCACATAGGAGTTGCTCAAAAAAATTTCTCTAATCCAAAACTGATAAATAATTTAGGCTCAGACCTTTCACTTACACTTCACACTTCTTTCCACTTACACTTCACACTTCTTTCCACTTTCCACTTTCCACACTTTTTACTTTCCACACTCCACTTTTTTTTTCTCTTCAAAACATCTTATATATATACAAGTATATCTTAATCATTAATTAGGTAAGCCTAATTAGATGAAAACAAAATAATCAAAAATCTCTTTTTTAGAACCATAAATCATTTCATCCATGTAGTGCATTGTACCAATTTAGCTAACATCCATGAAACATAACTGGTCTCCATAATGTATTGCATATGCTAAGTCAGCCAAGACTAGAACATAATACTCCAAACCAAAAAAATAATCCTCAAATAAAACACCTTCTAGATCTTAGAATGCATTAATTTCCCATCATACCACAGCAAAAATAATATAAAAAAAAACATAACATAAGAATATTCACCTTAATAAAATGCAAAGTCTCCTACACAGTATGTCGAGCAAGGAACAACAACAGAATACAGAGTTAAACTCTATCAGAGATAGCTTTGTTCTCACAACCAAAAATGTCTCAAGATCCAGGATATAGTTGTTTAAATGAGTCATGATAACATGGTTAAGAGATTAGAATCATATAAGATCTTGTGGTGAATTTCAGACTCAAATGCCAACACATTGATCCATCACAAAAGGGCCTAGAGAACAACTTCTGGTAAACCAAGTAGACTTCTCATAGAGTTATCACCATGCTGAAATCAATGAAAACATAGAAACAACCAACAAAAACCATCCATACTTCATGCTTATGTTTCAAGGCTACATAATTCCAACATGGTTGTGATGTGAAAAAACCCCTAGCCATCCTAAAAAGTCTGAATCTGCAACTTAAAATAGTTAGTAGCCTTACAAGAAATAGAATAGGGGATTTTTATAAATCAATTACCCTCAATGAAATCAACAAGCTAATAACCAAGTGGCTACTATAACCATGGTAAATCATTTTTCCTTCGGGGATAGGGATAGAAAATTTACCCTTCTACCTGATACCCTTCATAATATCATGTTGCAGATCGTGAACAAGAATTCAGTTTCCTTACCTTGTGTCAAAGCTCTTGATCCTAATAAACCATTACCTACAAACTATAGATTAATTAATTATTGTCATTATCACAAAAAAAACTAGAAATGATACAAAATATTTTAAGTGTCTTAAACATCTTTTGCAAGACCTCATTGATTCTAATCATCTTCTAGAATTGGAGTTATGAATGATGAAGGTAATAAGTCTATAGCTCCTCCTAACCAAAACTTAGAAATCTTTACCAATCCCATGTTGAAACATACTATTTCATTTGTCAAAGCTAGTGATACAAAGAATGATGAAAACACAAAAGATGACAAGGAGGAAAATCCTCTAGATCATATGATTGGAATCATTGAAGTTTGACCTCGCATAGGCCAAACCAAAATTCCCCTTCATATTGTTTCTCAAAAAATGACATAATCAAACATGCACTCGATGGTCCTCTTTACATAGCTAGAAGAATCATTGACAAGCGTACCAATGTGATATTAATTGATCCCATCTATGTATAGAATGTGATGATTGAAGAATTCCTATTTATGCATGAACTCTATCAAGATACATATGAAAAAATGAAAGTACATGGATCAAAACACATAATGTTTTCTTTCCTTGTGATTGGCTTGATAAATGTCCCTCTAGAATTCAGACCAAAAACAATAAATGTCTAATTGACCATCATACCATCGTCAGACCAATTTCATGTGAAGTTACACTATCCATGGCTTTTCTCTATGAATTTTGTCCCATCAGTTTTGCATAAATGTCTAAGTTTCCCTTTGGAAATGAGATCTTTACTATGCATCATAGTCGCTTTAATCCTATGTCTTCTTGTGGGAACTTTTTATAGGATTTCTTTTGGTCTAAGCCTATTAAACCTATTAGACCTTGTGAGGACTACTATCTCAAAGCATATCAAAAGTTTAAGGAAAAGTACATAGCAAAATTATCCCTTAGAAGTATTCCTCAACCCATGATTGAGCCACCCATCATAGATGAAACCATGATTGAACCAAAAGTCCTTCCAAGTATCCAAGAACAAACTATTACAAGTCCTCCTACCATTTCCTATAAAATACTGCAAGACAATCAAATTGTGAAGCATTTTTTCCTTGATCATTTTTTATTTTCAGCTTCTATGTGTTTTTGGCTTCGGATGTATCTGTGCTCAAGTAAAGTTGTCAAACAGGTGCACAATGTGTCACGTAGTGGTTGTGTGGCTTTCTTTTCTCACCTTATTTTTAGGAGAGAGTCAGGACACATGTCAACTCATCAAGGATTTTCTCAAGGAGCTATATTCATGAGTTTGAGATTTTTTTCTTGTTTGACATGTCATCTCTTCACTGTAAGTAGCTTCTACTTTTATAAAGTGATCTTTTTTGGGAGATTTTTAGAGCTTGTTGGCCCTTTTTTGGTTTTCAGGATGGAAGCTTTGAGTTAGTGTTGTTGGGTTACATGATTGGTAAACTAGAATTTTGTTAGGTTGTTTTCTAAAATTTGATCATTTTTAGATAATTATCTTTGCTAAATATCTAAAGAGAATTAATGCGACAGTTGAGAATTGATGAGAAAATATTGTTGTGACCTAACTAAAGATCTATGATCAAATCATGTGCTATCAAATTCCAACACCTAGTAGTAATTAATTTTGTGTTGTGGTAGTTTTTTCTTCTTTTTGCAGCTATAAATGAGAGGTGGTGACAAAAGGAAAGGGTTGGCTCCAAGTTTCAGTTTCCTTTGCTGAGGAAAAGTTTCTTTAGTTTTATTAGGTTTTAAGAACTATTCTCAGAAGTAGAGTTGCCAAACTACTTTTCTTTGGCATGTTATATTGTTTATGCTCAAACTATGATCAAATTGGCACTCAACCTCTATTGTAAAGTTCATTTGATATTTAAGCATGAATTATTTGGAAGAATTCTTTGAGACTGTGCATGTATGGCCTTTATCAAATTTCCCTTATTATTTCTTTCATTTTGAATAAAACACTGTGTCAAGATGGATTCAAATAGTTTAAGTTGTTGATTTCCATGTTGTAGGCTTATATGGTAGGATAATAACTTATGAAAATTGGATTATGTTAGTGGACTTCTCTATTTTTCTGAAGGGTTGTTGTTTTGTTATATTGTGTTGTATTAGGAGAGAGAGTTCATGCAATTTTTGAATATTTTTCTATTAACCTTGGAAATATTTATGTTTGATAAGACCTTAATGAACACTACCTGGGAGAAGATTTGAAAGTATACACTATGCTTGTTGTTAGCCTTTGTTATTCATTCTCTTCCCAACAATGGAGGGTTCTGGCGTTTTGCATCTAACTATATCACTCATAGGAAAGATTGGGTTTGAAATGTTGTAAAATATTTAGCGCATTGCTATTTTTATCTTTTATGTTTACATTTCCTTCTACCCTTTTCTCCAAAAACCAGAGAAGAGTCGGCTTACTATAAAAATCTCAGAGGTATTCAGTGAGGCGCAAATCAGTCTCCCACTTCTTGAATTTCCAATAAGACTATCAGAGAGGTGCAAGCCTTGATGATCGACAGTTCTTTTTCTGGCATGCTCAGTGAGCCACACAGTTCGCCAAGCACCTGATTAGAATTCATAAATATTTCTTAAATTAGGCTAAGGAAAGAAACTAGAAGTTTCATTCCCAGAATCCAAACAAGAGCATCTTCAAGAGGTCATTTCCAGTACTCCCAGTTACCTACCTCGATACCTAGGAGAAGAAGACTTATAGGTTATGTATCACCTATAAGGAGTGATAGAGTGAGAAATAAGAGCCCAATATCCAAAACCTTATCTACTCCACTCAAAGGCTCAACCTTCCAAATCATAATACCTATATACCCAATTCATAGGAATCTTTTCCCTATGCCTCACATAGTTTCCCTTGCTCCTAGAAATTTTGTAACTTGGGATAGTGTTAGTTTGCTACAACCACCTATGCCCCTAGATGTATGGCTTGCCATACCCGCTAACACCCTCAAGGCTATTCCAAAAAATTTCAAAGAAATTTTCAAAACCCCCTCCGAACACCTTCAAGATATAGTGGAGGTATGTAGGATACATAAAATAGTGGAGGAAAATATCACCCTAATGTTGTGAGCTACCTTTTTCAAAGGAAAGGCCCAAGACTGGTACCAATCTTTAGCCTTAGGTTCTATCATCTCCTAGGATCAACTCAGAGAAAGGTTATTCAAATGCTTCTCAAAGAAAGGATATCGGTCTTCATTTCTAGATCAACTAATCACCATCAAGAGAGCCCTGCAAGAGGCCATTAGAAAATTTAACACCAGGTTCCACAAAACCTAGAAAAGAATCCCTATAATTACTTGACCTCTAGAAACAATGGTGTTTATGTTCTACCTCATTGCTCTCAATTCAGACATCATAGTAATGATAACCTCCATGGGAGGGGATATCTTTCCCGACACATATGAGTTGGCTATGCACATGGAAAATAGTTTGATCAATGTCGAGAAGCTTTTTCCATAACCTCTTATGCCTATACTTGTAGAAATATTTGGCGGTCCTCAGGAAGAAGCTATTCCAAGAACTTTTCTACATAACTAACGTTGGCTACACTATAGTCTATGTATGTGTACCTTGTTGCCCAGACAAGCACATTGGTATCTTCCTCTATTGCAGCAAACATCAACAACATGAAGAGTCTCATGTAGAATTTTCCTAATGAGTTGGTTATCATCAAACGACATCAAGAAAAACCTATGAAGAAAACCATGTAATCCTATGGTAGAGGAAAGTCATCTTATCAACATAATACATACCAAGGATCCTCCAGAGGAGGAGATAAACATACGACGCCTGCAAACCAGATAGTTCTGGTCACCATGCCACTATAGACAGTCAAAGATACCCTAAGTAGAGAGTTAATTCTAGGCTAGAAAAATTTGGTGGAAGATGAGAATGTAAGGTGCTTCCCATGCAGCGATAGTCATATGCTGCAAAATTTTCCAAGGGGGAATACAAAATAGAAGATAACCGAACAAAGAAGAAAGGGTGTGACCCTGAATGTAGATGAATATGAGTCCTCCAAAATGGAAAATTCCCATTTCAAAGTGCAAATGCAAGGAATTTCCTTAGAGAAAGAGCTGGATATTGTGCCCGACCAAGCGTTATTTTCATGGATGGAAGAAGATGTGGAGCTCACAAATAAAACTTCAATGACTAGTACTCCACAGGTATAGTCGAATTACAACACAAGATCCAAAAGAAGGCTCATGGAGAATACATGAAACAAGCTTTGCCACATCCATAGCTACAACAACCATCACCACAAGAAAATTAGGCTCAATTTCCCACTATCTGACCTACTCCTTAGCCGCACACTCCACTGTTCCCAAAGAAGGAGACAAAAAAAATACCGAGCCCATTAACAATGGAATGTTTTCTTTCAAAAGTGAGATAAACACCACCATTCAAGCCCAAGACCCAACTAGACAGAGTGCTCAATTTGGTGGAGGAACTGAAGAAGGCACCTGCCAATGTATCTATGTGGCACATCATTTCTATCCCTGAACAAAAGACATTACTTTAGGAAGCATTAAAGAAGGAAGAAAAACTATTGCATATGGATGTGACTTTGTCATGTGGTCAAAGTGGAGACAAAGGATCTATGTCAGACCCTCAAGCTCTAAAATCAATAGCTTATGTGAATGGTGTGGGAAATACAAAATAGAAAGAGGTAAGCAAGCCAAAGCTCACACCTTTCTTTTTAACACTTATTGTGGGAGATAAAATTTTGCATAATAACATGATTGTTTTAGGGGCTAGCACAATGGTCATGCCAAAACAAGTGGTTGATGCCCTAAAAATTAAGTATGATCCCCTTGACAAAGGAATCATGCAATTGGATAGGGAGAAGGTTCTAACCATTGGTCAGATAAAAGATCTATCTCTAACCCTCTTCTCATGTCCAAGCCAAATAGTCACAGAAGAAATAGTAGTGATAGACATTCCCTCGATCTTCAAAATGATTCTTTCAAGAGATTTCACTGTGAAGCTTGGCGGATACTTAGCGCTCGACTGGTCCCACCTAATAGTGAGAACCAAGCATGGGGAAAAGATGAAGATTCTATCTGAATCTTTGCATCCCAAACACATAGCAGACAATGCATTCCTATGCTTTGAAGTGGCACATACCTCCTTCTCTTAGCAGGAGAGATATTGTGTAGAGATGTTAGAAGATGAAGAAGAAAAAAGTAATCAGACTCCCAAAGAAGAGCTGCTACTCAACCAATTCATTGACTAGCCCATTCGAAAATTTTCATGCAACAGGGTTAGGCACCTATGTGATTTTTGATGATGATCCCACAATATTGGTTTACAATTTTTGGCCAAACTAGACACTGAACTAATTTTTTATAACTAAATCTTCACTTTTGGGCACCTATAGTAGCTAAACCGTGAGGAATATGAAGATGATGTAAACTAGTGATTTGTGACATTTTATCTATAGATTCTAAATATATTTTTTTCAAAAATTTTGGAATCAAATTACACTTCCTTTTCCATCTCCTTTGAAAACTAGTTTTTTTTAGTAAACACCATTTTTAAGGAGTGATGCTCACCATATACAACATAACTTTTTTTCCATTAAGGATAAAATTCTAATTTTTTTCAATTTAGATTTGTAACTATGATATCTAGTGCTTTCATTTGGTTTCATAATGTTTTATTGAATATTTTTTACTTAATCAAGTTTTGAAGTCAAACTAATTACAATTCAAACATAGGTGGACTATATACAACATAATTTTTTTTTTGTATGTATCAAAATTCAATTTTCTTTTGTTGGATGAAGGACTTCAATATCTAGTGCACTAATATTTTTCAATTTTTTTATTTTATAATTAGCTATTTTTCCACATGTGTAGAACAAAGAGTTTGATTTTTGGTGAAAAACATACATTCACAAGAAATAAAAAGTAAGTATAATAATTAAATTAAATTATTTAAAATTATAATTAAATTAAATTATTTAAAATTATAAGTTTTGGGAAGCTTATAATAAGGACTACATACTTACAAAAAATGAATTTTAAATGAATTCATTTGATCCCCCAAAAGGTAAATCAAAAGTGGTTTTTATCAACATTTTGATAGGTGTAAAGGAAACTCCGCTACAGATATAGTTTAAAACTAGCGGGGTTCTATCCAAGGGGGTTTGATCTAAGGTGGTTCGATAAAACCCTCTTCAATTAGAATCCTTTAAATGAAAATTTTCAAGTCTTAAATCATTATATTTTCTAAAAATATGTGATTTCAACAAAAATCATGATCTCCCAGAAATTGTAAACCCGTATTGTGGGATCACCCAAGATTGACAGGAATATGATGATCTGAGTGATAATCATCTATGGACCTTATATTTTGATGGCACCAAATGAAAAGCTATCTCTAGAGTGGGTGTCTAACTAGTGTCTCCAATAGGATCAGAGACCCTCAAAGCTCACCATTTTCAGTTCTCATGCTCGAATAATGACATAGAATATGAGGCCTTGGTCCATTGTCTGACCCTTGCAGAACGGATGGGCGTAAAGAGAATACAAGCTTTCAGAGATTCAAAGTTAGTGGTGAGCCAGGTCCATGGGAAAGCAACCCCAAAGAACACAAGAATAAAGTAATACAGACATCAAATTTGGGACCTGATTAAGAGTTTTGAAGCCTTCAATATACAAGTTTTTCCCTAATCTCATAATGATGCCACTGATCTCATAGCCTCTACCAGTTCACAATTTGAACCAATTTCAGATTCAACCAAGAAAAATGTGGTTCAAGTCATTGTTGGACCTGCAATCCCCGAATATGATCAAAACTGGAAAGTTTGCGATGATGACATTCAAATTGCTACCTTTATATAGAAATCAAGAGTAGTTTTAGACAATTCACAACTAGGAG
Source organism: Sequoia sempervirens (assembly GCA_007258455.2). Taxonomy (NCBI): domain Eukaryota; kingdom Viridiplantae; phylum Streptophyta; class Pinopsida; order Cupressales; family Cupressaceae; genus Sequoia; species Sequoia sempervirens. The sequence goes on along the minus strand of VDFB02047230.1, from coordinate 198,979,804 downwards.
TAGAATTTCCTGAAGAACAGGTTATCCAATTAAAAGGAAACAAGCCTCCTCAAGGATTAATTTCCCTTGAAAATTTATTTGATTGTGAAGGTGAAAGAAATGAAAAGCAGAGGTTCACTACGGATGCTAGAGACTATGAAGAGATTTATGTCATAAGCAACAAAAAGTTAAAGGTCAGAAGGGAATTTTCCCACAAGGAAAAGAAAATATTAAAGGATCTATGTTTCAAATATGATGGATTTCTTTCCTGGACCTATGATGATCTTAGAAGGTATGTCCCAGGCATAATTTAGCATACCATTGACTTGGCAGAAGGATCTAAGTCTATTTGACAAAAACAAAGGCCAGTTAATCCAAAGGTTGAAGCATTGATGACATAGGATCTCACCAAATTGGTCGAGCCAAAGATCATATATCTAATTAAGCATTCTACTTAGGTGTCAAATATATTACCAATTCGAAAAAAGAATGGTGATATTAGGATTTGTCTCATCCTTCTAAAATTTGAATAAATCCTTGCTAAAAGACCATTATGCCTTGCCATTCATGGAGTAGATCCTACAGACTGTGGTTAAATCAGAGATGTTTTCATTACTGGATGGCTTCTTAGGCTATAACCAAATATATGTAAAGGAAGCTGACCAACATAAGACAATGTTTATGACTAAGTGGGGAACATTTGAATACTCAAAAATGTCTTTCGTACTTTTAAATGCTAATGTGACTTTTCAATGAGCAATGGCTATTGATTTCAAGGGATTAATCAACTTGATTATCTTAATATAACTGGATGACCTAACGTTCATTTCAAAGTTAAAATATGATCACTTTGATCATCTAGAGAAGGATTTCCAAAAATGTCAACAGTTTAGGATTTCTTTGAATCCCAAAAAATGTGTTTTCAGAGTACCTCAAGGTAAGCTACTTGGTTTTGTAGTGTTAGAGGATGGAATAGCAAGAGAACTCGAAAGGGTGAGATCTATAATGAAATTACCCCTACCAGTAAATCAGAAGGGACTGCAATCTTTTTTGAGGAAGATAAACTTTGTTAGCAGGTTTATATCAGATTTCATAGGCATTGCGAGACTATCACACTGATGATTAAGAAGAACATAATTTTCAAATAGACCCTTGAGGGGAAAATATCTTTTTAGCAGATAAAGATATCCATCTCCATTGCTTTGGTATTGGCTAACCCTAACTTTTCTAGAGACTTTCTACTCTATGTGTATAGTGGCACACATAGCATAGCTTTGGTGCTCACTGAGAAGGATGAGGGAAATAATGGAGAGCATCCTATTGCATTTCGCTCAAGGACCCTTAAAGGTTATGAGGCTAGGTATAATTTTGTAGAAAAGGAATATTTTACCATTATTAAAATTTTAAAGAAGTTCAAACACTTGGTGTCAGCCAATAAGATCCCTATCGTCATTGTACATCCTAATGTGAGGGAGTATATCACAGAAGGTCAGATAATAAAAAAGAAGTAAAATTGGATCACCAATATCCTAGAGTATGATGCAAATATTTGACCAACCAAGCTAGTTCAAGGAAGAGGTTTCTATGAATACAACACACAAGAATCAAGTTTTGTAGCTGAAAAGGAGACCGATTAGGTCTACTCGAACCAATTTGAGTCTGACGAATCTTGGGTGAAAGATCAAACATAATATATGCAAGAGGGGCACTACCAAAATAACCTTCGATCCCATAAAAGGTGATACTACTAATTACAAGGCACTAGGTACATGTATTAATTGAAGGCATATTATTCAAGAGAAATTATGATGGTTTCGTGCTACAATGTTTAGACAAGTTGCAAGCGAAAAGAGTTCTCAATGAATTCCATCACAATCTTGAGGGTGGACATTTCTCCACAAAGACTACCACCTTAAAGATAATGCAAGTGAGATATTATTGGCCCTCTATGTTTTTGAAAGCACATCATCTGGTACAAAAGTGTACTCAGTGCCAAATTTTTATTAACAAAAGAAAGAATGTCGCTTTCCCCCTGAGTCCAATTGTAATTGAGGAGCCATTTGCTCAATGGGGTTTGGATTTTATTGGAATGAAAAATCATATTTCTAGTGTTGGCCACAAGTGGGTCCTTATGGTGATTGAATACTTCACAAGGTCGATGGAGGTCGTAGCCCTAAAAAATGCCACAAAGGGTGAAATTGTCAATTTCATTTAAGACCTGGTAGCCAAATTTGGCCTGCCTAAAACCATTATATCCTATTATGCTCAAGCTTTTATAGGATTAGGGATGTCATATTTTCCTATCAAACATGGTATTTTCCTTAAAACTTCATCGAACTACTACCCACAAGGAAATAGGTTAGTAGAGTCAACCAAAAAAAACCTAACTAGGTTAATCAAGTGTATTCGGTCAGAAAGACAAAGGGATTGGCACAAGCACCTATGAGCTGCTCTGTGGGAGGATCAGATTACTCTCAAGAAAATACTAAAGACCTCCCCTTATGAATTGGTGTATGGAAAAGAGGTAATGTTACCTTTTTCCATAGAAATTCCTTCCTTACAACTACCAAAGGCCTTAAAGATTGAAGAAAGCAGAAGAATGGAAGTACTACTGGAAAAACTCCTCAAACTGGAGGAAGAAAGAGAAAAATCTTATGGAGCCATGATCAACCATCAACAAACAGTAAAGTGATGGTTCAACAAAAATACCTCTAACCTAGAATTCAAAGAAGGGAGCCTAGTGTTAAAGTACGATGAATGTACTGCGAAACCAGGGCAACACAAAATTTGAAGCGTTATGGAAGGGACCCTTCCAAATCAACACATGCAAGGAAAAGAATGCATACAAACTTGAACATATGGAAGGAAATGATTTAGATATACTAATGAATGGTATTTATCTAAAGTTATTCCATTAAAATATGTAGTTCTTTTAAAAAAATTAATAGTTATGTACCATATGTGAAAAAAATTGTAAATACATTCTAATTTTGAGAATAAGCCATTGAGAATAAGATAGAAGAAGTGAAAATTTTGTATTATATTATATCCATAAAAAATTTACAATGTAATACAAATCCCGAGCCTTAGATTTAAATGTAAGGTTGTCTCAAGCAAACCCAAAAAAAGTTACAAACCAAAAAGATGCAAAAATGAGGCAAAGTGTAAAAGATGGTAAAGAAAATTCTATAGCCATTGTCCACGAAGCTGAAAGGGCTCATTGTCAGGTGTTTCTTCTTCTCCTCCTTTTTCTTATTCTTCTTATTTGTTAGAACCCAAAAAGGGTTGAACACACAACACACGCAGGCTCCATGTAGTGCAAATCAAAGGCCTAGTCATCACTGCTCTGGACCAAAAACTCAAAGTGCTTCCTCTAAGCGAGCCCTAGAGCACGCTCCATGTCATACTCCTATAGCAAGTAGGTGGCCACTAGTTGAGAAGACAAGTGATGAATCTCAAGGTCCATGGTGCGAAAGTTAGAAAGGAAGGGAAAATAGGGTACATCTAACCCATTGTCTACATGCCTATGGAGATCCATGGCAGTCGGGATACCAATGCCAGGGATAGCCACTTGCACTATCTCACCAAGCCCTTCCATTAGTGCAGTGTCAAACATTTAGTGACACAATTCAATTATCATGGGTTTGGCCACATTCAGGTTGAGAAAGGAGGCGACAAAGTACTAAAGAACATTGTAGTTGCTCTGGAGTTGGTTCTCATCGTCAATGAAGTCCTAGCCAACTACCCACCTAAATGCAACCAAGGAAAGGTGGTCACATGTCTTCACCAAGCACTTAATTATGTCACTAGTGACCTCTCCCATAAAGAAATATTGTGGCATTCGTGGGAGACGCTGAATAGGAGTGCCTAAGCTAGCTGACATTTTGAGAAAGCAGCTAATTGTGGCGGAATGGGAGATAGTGAAAAAGATTGCTAAATTTGAAGGCTATATTTTTGAATGAATATTGCAATAAGGTGGCATAGCTATATATAGAAAAGATAAGACATAAAACCCAACCAACAGAAGGTCCATTTTTGGCAGGATGGCAATGGGAAAATACCAAAGAAAAATGGAGGAAGGCAGGTAAATCATATGGACGATCTGACAGGAGGTCTTAAGAAATAAATTTGGGTGTTGGGAGTAAATGTTCTTGTATGTTGATTGTTGATGTGTGTCCATTTCCATCATCAACATCAACCAACTTACTTACGTGAAGAGACATAGACTACCATCCTAAGTTCTGACAAGTTAATGGGAACTTATTTTCAAAGTTACCTTAGGTCACTTTAGCATGTTTCTCATAGCTAAAAGCATGAGTTACAATGAAATGAGTTTATTTGTGAAAGAGGTGGTAGGGATAACATGTACTAATTCCATTCTCACAACATTTTCAGAATTCCAAAGGGATACGAATCTCAAATCCACACGTATCACCTTGGTGGAAACGTTTAATGGACTAGTAGTAATGGCATAGCATTAACTGCATGTACAAATGAGGAAATTAATTGCACTCAAAAGTAGATTTTTCCAAGGTGCAAAAGACAAGTGGTCATTTTTCATTAAGGAAACGCTCTGTAACTTCCTAATACAACCTTGGTAGAGCCATTAACCTCTAGTAGAAAAGTTATAGCCTCAAGGAGAAGGCCTGGTTATGCTAATATTTTTGAGTGAAGCTCATTCGCCAATGCTCAAGTGCCTGAGGAGTAGCCATTTAAATTCTGTAACCAAATAGATGCATCCCAACAGAGGTAGTGCAGGATATAGCTGACAATTTTTTCAACCATAGGTTGTCAGCTAACCCTAAAAATTTAAGGGAGAGTGTGTTTTGAAGAATGGTGGAGCATGAACCTTCTAAGGGTTTTGTGTTTTGGCTCTAGAATTTTGGTCTGCCACAATTCATATTGCCTATCATACACCCGTCCCTGGAGTTGGTTGACACATGTGCCAAAAGGTTCAATAAAAGGATAGGGGCCATTGAGAGTAGCAAGATCAAAGTTACCATTTCTGTTGAAGCCATACAAGATATGTTGTGTATCCCTATGACTTGGGGTGTTGAACATTTTGCTGAAGAAAAATGAACATCTTTAAGGAAGAAATGGCTAGGAAAACAAGTTTTCATGAGGATGAAGCAAAGGAAAGGCCAGAGAAAGGTCATCTTTCTTTTCCTCTTTCACGTAGGAAATTCAAGAAAGACATGTAGTCTATATTTTTAATGTTGGCCTGGGTTTTTGGCCTTGACAATGATGAGGAATTCCATCCTTTTCAGATGGGCCTAGATTTTGTGCTCAAAAGGGAAAAGAACTAGAAATATTGTGATTTTGCTGATGTGATAGCCAGAAACATGCTAGAGCAATTGAAGAATTACAACATTGAGTCTAAATTCATGTATTCTTCTTTCTTGGCTCATTTAGTTTTGCATCAGAATTTTGAGTGGCTGGAGAAAATTATACCAATCTCTAGGTTGGATGTAAGAGGTTGCTTTCAACCAGTTTCTGTATGGACCCATGTACTTTTGAAAACAAGTGATTATTACTAGTTTGTAGATCATTTTCTAAGGCTAGTGCTTCAAAACTTGTTGCCACACCCTATGGACCATTTCACTCATGAGGTCACACAATGGATGGAAAATCCACTGACCTTGATGGATTATTTCCTAGGAGAATATTTTACATATATCAGATTTCATGGTTTTTCTAGGGAAGATTTTTGACTCCCAAGATTTCTAATGGATAGAGTTTTCACGTTGGATGCATGTCATTAGGAAACTCTTGCTGACAACATCTATGGTGTCCAAAGAAAAAAATATATATATATTCACTTCTCACAATTGCCAATAGTTAGGTAAAGTTGAACAAGAGAAAGATTGAGGGTGAACTAAAAATCTACTAGCAGCCTTAGGCTTAGTTCTCATTTGTGAAAAGTGGGACTACAACCCGATAAAGCACTACAATTTGAAACATGATAGTCAGGAGTATTTGGAGAGAAGGAGGAATCCAACTCAAGAAAGGTCATAGGTATATTTTGACTTGGCTCACATTCCACTCAAGTGACCAAAATGGTTAAGTTTCTATGTGCCAAAAGTGGAGTATTAGAAGAACATCTCGATGGGAAAATACCTCAACACAGAGTTGAAGTGCAAGGGATGGTCAAAAAGAAAAAAAAGGTAGACTTTTGGAGATTCCAAAGAGAGATGAAATGCCCAGGTGCCCCGTTCGGTGAATTTCAGCCACACGATGAAAAGTTTAAGGACATTTATGATTGAGAGGCTAACTCTGACAATAGAAATCTAGAGACCAGTCATGAAATTGAAGAGGAGAAAATTTCACATCATGTTTCTCATCCTCAAGAATTGGACAATTGGAGAGGCTCAAAGCAAAGGGACTCACAAGCCATGTCCTCCGCCAGTTCTTGAAGCAAAGCAAAAAGGACACGACGGTCCCCAAGGGGGTCTATTGCAGTCATCGAAGGGAAAGTTTCAAAGGGATTGGCTGCCAGAGGATCGAGATGTACCAGTTTTAGTCGTGCAAAAAGAAGATGAGTCCAGGATCTAGGTGCCACCAATGCATTGACCCAGGGAGAAGAAGAAGCAGAGTCTATCCTACAAAATGTTTCGACCACCATGGCCTAGGTAAGTTTTTCTCCCTCTCTTCTTCCTTCCTCTACATCTTTGGTTACTCCTCTGCCCCCTCCCATGGAAAGGAATCATCTATTCTCAGACCCTGAGCTAATAGTCTTGAATACAGCCCATCCCATTTTAAATGAATTTTATGGAACTACCCTATGGGTCGAACGAGCATCACCTGCTTCAGTCGCTATTGATTCTTTGATCATCTAGTCAAGGGCCCCCATTGAAAGAGTAGAAATTTTCATGTTTCCTATCACTCTAGGTCCATCCGCTTCAGGGAAGGCACCTCTCCTTCCACCTATTTCTCTTTTCACCTGAACTTGTTTTTCCCCTACCCAATCTCGATTTGGTATCCTTCCTTTTTCCATGATAACACTCCCTTTTTCTTCCCCGCATGCTCATACATCTGAATTTTCTCCCTCATTCACCCTTTTTGTTTTCCCTCCTAGTGTTTTCATTGCAGGACAAAGCATTGGAACCCTTGAGAGTCTCCAAGACCATTTCGATGCAACCAAGCAAGCCCCATAGGTTAGAAATAAAAATATACTATTAAAGAATGTTTTGTTTCTAGCCACCAAGAAGATTGAAGCTTGCTTGAATGAAGAGAAAAACTCTCTACTAATCACTACCATGAAACCACTCATGTCCAAACTTGAAGGGAAAATGAAGATGGAGGACTATGGCATCATAGCCTTGGGTCTATATTTGAATGAAACTTTCCCACACAACAAAGTGGTCCTAGATAAGGCCACTTAGAAGGTGGTATATGTAGACTATGAGAGGTTGGGTAGTAAATTGAAGAAGCACGAGGAAAAGTTGTTGAATGTGAAGGAAACAATGAGCAGGAAATAGAACAAGATATGTGCCAAAGATGTTGAAATAGCCCACATAAGGCAAATACAAAGTCAACAAAGGGATACATCTAAGTTTCTTGTAGAATCTCAAGGTGAATAGGTTTAGCTTTATGCTGAAATTGAAAATTTGAAAAATGAGTTTGCTACTAAGCACCAAACAAATGCAGAGTACCAGCATGCTTAGGAAAACATGAGAAGAGATTTGGATGGTGTATGATCTCAAACTTACAATGATCTTCAGAAGGCCCACACAGAAGTAGAATAGTCAAAACAAGAGATAGAAAGGTTGAGCTCAAAACTGACAAATGCCCTCAGAGAAAGAAGTCAACTGGAGGAAAACACAAGATCAAGAGAGGCTCAGTTTAACCAAGAGCTAGATATTTCATGAGGATCTGGGACCCTCCCAATAATGGAGAAGTTGATATCTACACACTAGGAGAGTATCATAGTTGTTTTTTCCATTCTCAGGCTTGCTTTACAATTCTTAAGGGATGTTCAGGAATTAAATATGAAGGTTGGCCTAATGGCTGATCATTTTTTGCAAATATGTGCTCCCTAACTAGCAGAATCACCAAGCTTGATTTCCAAGTTGTGCATGGCCACTGATAAGGCTGTGAAAAGTGTAAGGATTCCTTATCAAAGAACTACCTCTATCAAAGAAAATGAGATCATCAACTGCCACAAAGTTGCAACGAGGTGCAAGGATTTTCAGACAATGTTGAACAAGCGGGTCAATGAAATTAAGAACTTCAGCATCTTAGTTGACTTCAGGCTACCTCCTCTTCTTTCACTGGATGGAGATGTGCTGAAAATTGAGAAATTCATGGATGTGGTCCGACACAAGGCCCAAATTTCTACAGAACTCCCGATTTCAAGTGTGGTTCCCACAACAGATGATATTGAGCATGAGATCTTTCCTCTTTCTTAATTCTATTATCACCTTGGGGTGGTTTCTCCTAGATGGGGATTTGTTTATTTCAAATAATTTTTCAAGCTACAGAAAGCATATAGGCTCATCCATACTCTCATCCAACCGACAAATACAGATTGGGAGGTGCAACATTTCACTTTCCTCAAACTCCAAGAATTACCAAAAGCCTAGGTTTGTGCCTACACAAGTGAAGACCCCCTATGAGTCACCAAAACTATGAAGAATTTTTTCCTTGATCATTTTTTATTTTTGGCTTGTATATGTTTTTGGCTTTGGATATGTCTGTGCTCAAGTAAAGTTGTAAAAAAGGTGCGCAATGTGCCATGTAGTGGCTGCGTGGCTTTCATTTTTCAGCATCCTTTTGGGAGAGAGTTGGGACATGTTTCAACTCATTAAGGATTTTCTCAAGGAGCTATATTCATGAGTTTGAGAATTTCTACCTATTTGACACATCATCTCTTCACTGCGAGTAGTTTGGGCTATATAAAGCGATATTTTTTGGGAGTTTATCAGAGATTGCTGGCCCTTTTTAGGTTTTTAGGATGGAAGCTTTGAGTTGGTGTCATTGGGTTACGTGACTAGTCAACTAGACTTTTTCCAGGTTGTTTTCTAGGATTTGATCATTTTTTAGATAACTATCTTTGCTGAATATCTAAAGAGCATTAATGCGGCAGCTTAGAATTGATGAGCAAAGATTGTTGTGAACTAACTAAATATCTATGATTAGATCATGTGCTATCAAGTGCCAACGCCTGAAAGTAATTACTTCCATGTTTTTGTGGAGTTTTCTTCTTTCTATAGCTATAAATGAGAGGTAGTGACATAAGGATAGGGTTGGTTCCAAGTTTCAGTTTCCTTTGCTGTAGAAAAGTTTCTTTAGTTTTCTTAGGTTTTAAGAACTATTTTCAAAAGTAGAGTTGTAGAACTACTTTCTTTGGTATGTTATATTGTTTATGCTCAAACTATTATCAGATTGGCATTCAACCTCTATTTTAAAGTTCATTTGATATTTAAGCACAAATTATTTGGAATAAATATTTGAGACTATGCATGTATGGCCTTTATCAAGATTTTCTTCTTTATTCTTTCATTCTAAATTAAACACTATGTTAAATTGAATTCAAATAGTTTAAGTTTTTTATTTCCATGCTACATAGGCTTATATGGTAGGATAATAACTATGAAAATTTGATTATGTCAGTGGACTTTTCTATTTTTCTGAAGGGTTGTTGTTTATTGTGCTATATTAGGAGAGAGAGTTTACGCAATTTTTGAACATTTTTTTATTAACCTTGGAAATCTTTATGTTTGATCGAACCTTAATGAACACTACCTATGGGAATATTTGAAAGTCTGCATTGTGCTTATTTTTAGCCTTTATTGTTCGTTCTCTTCCCAACAATGAAGGGTTGTGGCGTTCTATGTTTAATTATATCACTCATAGGAAAGATTTGGTTTGAAATGTTGTAAAATATTTGGTGCATCGACATTTTTATGTTTTATTTTTACATTTCCTTTTGTACCATTTTCTCCAAAACCCAGAGAAGAGTTGAATTTCTACAAAAATTATGGAGGTATTAAGTGAAGTACAAATGAGTCCCCCACTCGCTGAATTTCCCATAAGACTTTCGGAGAGGCACAAGATTTGATGATCAACACAAAGAAATCCCATTGTGCCTCCTAAAATCAAACAAGTTTACAAAGCTAAAGAGAAAGTGGTTGAACAACCTCCCATGGTTCCTTCCATTCCTCCCCTAAGGGAAGAAAAGAAACCTATGGTTGACAAACCCACTCCTACACAATAACAAAGTAACAATAGATTGAGAAGAAACTGAAATGTTAGAGAGTGTAGGTGTAGACGTCATCTTATTGCTCATCTGTTACAAGATAAAGAAGAAAAGAGAAACATAGAAAATCAAAATCTTGCAAGGCATGATGTCTCTTCGCCTTCGCTACAACGTAAACATGATAAAACTTCTATGGATATTTTGACTTGAGCTCTTGTGATTAATTTAGATGATGCTATTAACATTGGAAAGATTGATGAACAAATGCATGAGTCAAATCCATTGATCTCCTCTTCTATGAAATTAACTAACAATTATCCTAAAAAGAATGTTGAACTTGGTTCTTTTCTTAGTTTGGAAATTGATGTTGTCCCTTTGGCTAGTTGTCTACCTTCCATATATACCAAACAAGATTGGGATGCTGATGACCTGCTATAGGTTGACTCGCATGTTCCTTACTAGCCTTTTTCTTTGTTTTCTTTTTCATATTTCTTTATGTTATTGCATGTGTGTAATCTGATCCCCCATACTATTTTGTTTGATGTATCTCTCTCTCTCTTTTTGTGCATTCCTCTATTTGTATCTACATTCTTCTCTATGCCAAACATTTTATCTTTTCACTTTTCTCTTTTTCCCTTTTGGGGATGATGCAATGTTTTGAGACATTTAGATCTCTTCCATGTTGACCCGAAAAAGCCTTTTCTTTATTTTCTCCCTCTTTTTTTCATTCTTATAGTTCTATTAGTATTTGGGGAATGATGATGTTTCCAAGATCTATAACAACATTATAGAAAAGATATATTGACCCTGACACCATAGATCCCTTATGTATTTTTTGGGGAAATCCCTCTTTCCTTTTTCATGACGTAGCTTTATTTCAGAAACATATGACTTGGCATAGGGATTTCTAACGAAGCTCTCATGTCTTAGGATGTAATATTTGCTACTTCAAAGCAATTTCTGATAGAAATGGTGTTAGCAACCACTTTAAAGTGGGGGCATACATCGATAATATCTTTCAACTTTTCTCATGTTTCAAGGTATAATTTTCTTTTTTCTTGCGATGCATCCTTTTCTTGGTGGTGTCATTGGGTTTGATGTCCTCTAAGAGTATGATATTTCTTATCATACAACTTTCCTCTTATTGGTGATGCAACACACTACATTCCCTAAGCTACGAATCTTTTAGTCTTGACTTGTCCTCTCTTGGAGACATTAGGCATAATGTTCCCTAACAAAAAGACCTTACATGAACTAAACAAAATCCCTCTAAAAAAAACCTTTTACAAGCATTATTGTTTATAAGTGTTAACATAATGTAAATTTTTAGCCTTATGAAGCTCGAAACCCTAAATTTAAGGCCACCAAGAATAATGCACCTTGCTTTCCTGTGAAGCCTATCCTTGTTCATAAGTGTTAACATAACACAACTTGTTAGCCTTATGAAGATTGAATCCCTAAAATTCAAGGCCACTAAGCATAACACACTTTGCTTTCCTATGGAGCCTTTCCTTGTTCATAGGTTTTTACCATAATGAACCTTGTTAAGCCCTATGAATATTGAACTCTAATTCAAGGCCACCTAGCATAACACACCTTTCTTTCTTGTGGAGCACTGCCTAGCATTGTGGTGCCCTATTGATTTTTTTCAAGAATATCTTTGATATGGTATGGGATCCTAATATGATTCTCTCCTTTTTCACCCTTTTTGGATACTCACCTAGTGGACAACATGGAGTTCCACTACCCCAAAGTGAGAAAAACAAGACAAAACCAATGGATTAGATGTGTTTCATTCCAATTGGACTCTCTAAGCTTGATCTTCCTAGTCTTTGATGTTATATGATTGTGTATTTTTTTCATTGTTGCATACATGTGTGTCTTGAATGTCTACTTTAGTGTGAGTTTTACATGGGGTCAGGTTCTCACTAAAGTGGGGACAAAATGCAGTGTAGAAAAAAGTATCCATTTTTCACAAATAATTTAGAGATAATTAGTAATAAAATGAGCTTAATTATGCCTTGAGTTAGTGTTGTAAATTTTTTTAGATATTCACATTAAATTTAGGCCCCTTTTAAACTAAATGGACTTAATTGTGCCTTGTTTTGATGTTGTAAGGTGTAAGTTTACACTTTCACATTAATCTAGGGCTTTATTGATTGTCTGAGGTTAATTTTCCTTAATTAGCCCCTTTAATTCAAATCTAAGCCTAATTAATCAAAATAAATTAGGGGATAAAAATCTTAACATTCATAAATGCCATTATACAATAGTTAACTTTGGAAGATGTGTTTCCTAGGTAAGTGACCTATGACCCATTTTCCATAGGGTGAATGGGTCCTCACTTAGACCTATGACCCTATTTTTATATAATGTTTCACATTAACCAATGTGTGTCCTAGGTGAGTGGCCTAGGACACATTCACCATATGGGGAATTGTTCCTCACTTAGAGCTAGGACCCCCCTTTTAAATATGTCTTTAGTGGTATTTTAATGATTTCAAATCCATAATTCAATGTCAGCTTGTGATATTTTGGTTGTTTTCAATGAACCAATCAGATCTTGCCAGATACCTATGAGTTTGTGAGGCTCAATTCTTGAATACTTACAAGATAATTGGCCAACGAATGAGATATAGCATCAATCACTTTATCTCCTGCACTTCAGGCTCTACAAAACCCAGGAGGGTGGCCCCACAATGTACATTATACAATTATTTCAAACAACTCATGTATACATTGCATATGGGTATGTGTAGGATCATGATGGGCCAAAAAGTGGCAATATTATGGGTATTTGCAGGGTATGTGGCTGACAACTTTTTTTTACCCAAAATTGATGAAACGAAAAGGGTTTTTAGAGGAGATTCTCAGCTTTCCACCAATATAAATTATGCTTTAATTTGAATTTAATAAATAATTATTATTCATTTTCTATAATTAGAATTACGACTAAAGTCCTGATTAATAGGCTAATTGAAAAGCATCTATAACTTTCAAATGGTATCACATTTTTTGAATCTGAAACATGCGTCACATTCTATGCTTTATATACTATAGGATTAAAAAATAAAAAATTTAATTTCATGAAGTTTTGACCAAGTTAAGGTGGTTAGACATACAAGTTTTTATATTTTTAAAAGTTGTAATAAAAATTCATAATTAATTATTTACTTATAAAAATTACAAAAAAATATGCATCACATCTGGACATGAGTCCTCTACTTATATATAAAATCTTATAAAAAATATTATCATTTTATTATTGTTAGGGTGGTGAGGGACACCTACTTCTTATTTTTTCCCTAAAATTTAATTACTATTGCATTGAAATTTCAAATTTTCACCAAATAGATTTTATTTATTTTTAAATAAACCTAGTAGTTTAGAAACTACATTCAATTTTCTATAGATTCTATTGTTACATATTTTTGAAATAATATAGATAACTTATTCAAATTTTTATGTCAAGTTGCCGAACACTGATTTTTATAAAAATTTTTGCCACTTAAGGGCCTTTTTTTTCCATGATGATCCTGCACATACCCATATTCAAGAAAATATATTCTCACTGATGACTAATAAGATGAAATTCTCCAAGAAGTTGGAATTTCCTTGAATGAATTATACATCCTAAGCTGAGAATGTGTGACAACACAAATTATAACAAATTAAAGATAGATCAATGATTATTTAAAAAGATTGTTCTCAAGTCGGGTAACTAGAACCATGAGAAAGACTTAAAGGGGTTAGGATCAGTGCCATCATCTATGGGCTAGGAGTCTAATAAAATTGAAATATAAGGTATATTTAATTCTTAACACCCATGATCTAAGTGATATTACTTTGGAATTAACAAATATGTAGCCAAGTTCTAAAGACTACTTATCAGATCCAATCATCTTGCACATGAATTTATGATTTGATTTAAGCATTTTAACCCATTATATGAACCAGAGCTAAAACCAAAACATATATCAAAGTAGGAAAAGGATGAAAATTAATGAAATGATCTTTGATCATAATTTTCATTAATAATTCAAGTAAAAATCTAAATGGAGAGACTATAGGCTCAAAAAACTTCCATTATCATTCAAATATGCTCAGGAACCATACATTTGACAAAATTTACTATCTAGTATCAAAGCATTAGACAAAGATTTAACATATTTGCTCTGTCTTCTCAATTTTCACAATTCAATTCCAAAATTCAACCAAAGACCCCCACAAATGGCCCTAAATCCCCTTTTATAGAATAAGGGAGAAAAAAAAGCTTTAGGCTAGATGCACACATGTCACATCCTAATTAGACCACTATAAGACACATTCCCTAATTTAGTTATTTTTGCATTCTTCAAATTGGAGGGAATACACATGAGACAAATATTATTTACATTTGTTGTAAGAAGCAGCTTCACCTTCCAAAAAGCACATGTCAAGAAGAATAATATTCTATGTTGTAGCATGTCCATTCCATCAAGCAAGATGACAAAATGATGCAAATAAAAAAGTGAATCAACATCCCAGTCAACATTCCACATCATCAACAACTAATATCTATTTGTGAAACATACATTTTATACATTGTGATTTCTAAGGCCAAACCTATATAATACTTGACCAATTATATATGTTCCACCTCCATACTTACAGAACCATTCAACCAGCCAATACCCTTCCTCATTCTTCATACTCTTCATCAGATGTCCAATTGAAATCAATGCTTTCATCCAACTTCTTCCTATATGGGGAATACTTTTTCATCACATAATTAATTCCTTGTCAAAATCTTCTAGAAAGCTGATAATAAATGTCAAATTTTCCAAAGTGTCATTAAAGGTATTGATGTTGACCTCTTTGCAAATTTGATTCACTTGGGAAGCAATAAAATCATCCATCTCCATTTTCCAAAATTGCAATGGATTTACTTCACTATTGTTGATCTGAATATCTGGAAATAGTGACAAATCTTCTAGATCATAATGAGCCTTCAGTTCTCTTATTTTTTTGCTCCTGTGGAGCAATATATCCCTGAATTTTTTTCTCAGTGGGTTCACAAACAAACGTATATGTTGGAAGAACCTTAGGGTATGTTTCCTCATGCTAGCTAGCTCCAACTGCTATAAACTTCAATCTCTCAGCCCTTGGGATCCACTTGTTCAAGATTGGCACAACCAACTCCTTATCTCTTTGAGACAACCCTATTGCTTGCAACATCAAGGAGTAATTGGAATGAAAAATATTCAGTTTGGCTTGGATCTACATATTTAGATGCTTCAAGATAGTATGAAAAATCTTTGAGATGTTTTCATACATTATGTGTTGTGTCTATTCCAACAACTTCTTATATGTTTCAACTTGCAAATGGAGCTACTGTCTTGTTGGTTCATCAGATAAATTGGGACCTGGTTTGCTTGGTTCCTCCACTAAGAGTGGCTCTTGTCCCAAATTATATGGTACCATTACCAAGGCTTGATCTTGAGGAGAAGGTTGGGAAGAAAGGTTGGGAAGATGCAATTGGAGAAGATGGAGGTGGGCGACTTGAGCTGGCCTGGCCTTGATCTCTCTACATTTCTTCCCTTTGCTTATAGAATTCCAACTTAGTCTCTAGTAAAACTACCTTTTGTTGACTATTATCATATTCATTGAGTAGCTCATGGTACCTTTTCTTGAAGTCATAACTTTCAAGGGTGACTTTTTCCACAGTTGCTTTAGTAAATCTAGCAACATTAACTACCATGTCAGCTACCTCCAAGGCTCGGGTATTAGCAACTCTCTTCACTAGTAATTTCCCACTAACATATGATGACTCAGAAAGTACTGGTTTCCTAGATCCCATGGATAATGACCATATTGCTAGTGCATCCCAATCTTCATTAAATGTAGAACCCTCAAGTGCCATATCTAATGCTTCTTTTGTTTGCACTAGAGGCCTTTCAACCCTTCTTATAGCATCTAGGACTATAACATCAACAATATCCCACTCTGGTAGCAATTACACACCACACTTCTTTACTAGCTCTCTTCCATCTTGGGCAATAATATTTTGAAATTCATTCTTCATAATACTCCTCACATTTTCCTGAATGCACTTTCAAGTAATTTTGGATGCAAACTCCTTTCAATGGCCACTTTCTCTGCATATTCTGCAACTTTGGATCTCCACCAGAAATATTTAAATGTGAGTGTTTCAACAAAGGATTCATCCTTCATAAAATTCTGACAAGCCTCTATCCTCAGGTCATCTACACTATTTAGACCACTGATGTCAAGTTTTCCCAACTTGAGGCTTCTTTTTCCTGAACTTGAGGCAATTTCCCCTATAGGTGGAGGAATTCCTTGTTGCATATCCTCAGGAGTGATAAATATGTTATTTTCTTTTGTATTAGAATATTCAACCACTCCTGTCGCTTTAGTCCTTTTTCTCTTAAGGGGTGGCTTCTCCAATGGAACAAGGCTTCCTAGAGGTGAATCAAGACCAATTACAGGTGGAGGAACTTACCCTTGAGGTGATGGCATTGCAATCTCAGGAGAAGCTACCTATGATCCCTCAGAAGTGATAGGGTTCGACAAGGCTTGTTCTTCATCCATTGCTTTCTTCCTCTTGGAGTAGATTCTTATTTGCTTGGGTGGTTGGTAAGTAGGCCTTTCTTCCAATTTCACAGTAGTACCTTTTTCAACCACTCTTTCTTTTCCTTTATTAGTAACCTCCCATTGCTCCCTCAATATACCAACTACATTTTCAAAATTATCCATAACATACATGACCTGGCTAAAATCATTAGGTTTATTTGGTAGAGGATTATAATTGGGATCCTTCTTCCATTTTTCCTCTAACATCTTCCTATAAGCAAGGTACTTAGCTTCCTTTCATCCTGCTCTAGAAAGCTAAAAATGTTCCTGATGACATCTTTAGGATAATCAAAGATATGCAAAAAGCTACCTAACCTCTTATCTACTTTTAATTTAGTAATAAATCCCTTAGGATCATGATTCCTTGGGCATATAGTCTCCAACTTGTAAGGCACCAACAAATGTACTAATTGCTTCCATGCCCCTTTCACGAGAACATAATCAACAAACGTTGTCCACTCTGGAAAGAATGAGCCTTTCTTTATTGTATTAGGTATGTGTCCTACCTGTGAAGCTCCCAATTGTCTCATGATTTCAAGGAACCCTATCCTTAGTGGCACATTTATTTCCAGAACATGTGGATCTAGACCGTTGCCATATACTCTAAAAATTGTTTTATTACGGTACAAAATCAAGTCTCCC
This sequence comes from Sequoia sempervirens, assembly GCA_007258455.2. Classification (NCBI taxonomy): domain Eukaryota; kingdom Viridiplantae; phylum Streptophyta; class Pinopsida; order Cupressales; family Cupressaceae; genus Sequoia; species Sequoia sempervirens. The sequence goes on along the minus strand of VDFB02047230.1, from coordinate 198,962,352 downwards.
CAATTGTGACTCAAATTCAAATATGGCCTCATCTCCATAGGTCTCAAGAATTCATGAACTTCTTTAGGAATTATTGGTGGGGTATGTGTAGGATCATGATGGGCCAAAATGTGGCGATATGATGGGTATGTGTAGGTAATGTGGCTGATGACTTTTTTTTACCCAAAATTAATGAAACAAAAAGGGTTTTTAAAGGATATTCTCATCTTTCCACCAATATAAATTATTCTTTTCTTTGAATTTAATAAATAATTATTATTCATTTTCTATTTCAATTATGACTAAAGTCCTGATTGATAGACTGATTGAAAAAAATCTATAGGTTTCAAACGGTATCACATTTTTTGATTCTGAAACATGTGTGACATTCTATGCTTCACATACTATAGGATTTAAGAAAAAATGAATTTCATAAAGTTTTGACCATGCTAAGATGGCCAGACATACGAGTTCTTATATTTTCTAAAATTTGTAATAAAAAACTCATAATTAATTATTTACTTGGAAAAAATTACAAAAAAATATGCATCACATTAGGAAATAAGTCCTCTACTTATATATAAAATCTTATAAAAAAATATTATCATTTTATTATGGTTAGGGTGGTCAGACAGGCTCCTACTTATTTTTTCCCTAAAATTTAAGTGCTACTGCATTGAAATTTTAAATTTTAACCAAATAGACTTCTTTTTTTAGATAAATCTAGTAGTTTAGAAACTACATTCAATTTTCTATAGATTCTATTCTTACATATTTTTGAAATAATACAGATAACTTATTAAAAAAATTACATCAAGTTTCCTAACTCTAATTTTTCTGAATTTCATCGTCACTTAAGGGCCTAGTTTTTCCATGATCCTACACATACCTGGTGGTTCATAGATCAAGGATCTCCTTATTCTCGATGAAAAAGAATTTTGAAACATCATGTAATTATATTTTTGGTCATCCTTGTCTAGAATCTGGGTCCAACATTGAACATGCAAATTGACACCCTCTGCCTTCCTTTTCAAAGTTATATCTTTCTCAAAAACCTTCTCCCCTTTATGCAAGAACATATGCACTAATAGTGAATACCACCAAAATTTTACCCATTGTTTCCCTTTAGCTCAACCAAACCCTTATGGATATGTTCTACTAGATAAGTGGCATAATCATAGACTATGTTATAAGTTGGGTGTTGTAGATGTGTTTCCAGATAGTTGTATTCTCTTTGCAATGTGTTAGGTGGAGAAAAACTAATGATTTGGCACAAAGAATATACAATCTTCCTGAAATAGCTCACAAAATAACTCATTGTGAAGGGCTCAAGCTCCTTCTCACCAATTTTGATCTACTTTCTATGCTTCTTGGTACCAGTCACAATAGTATGTAAGGGAAACAACTTTTCCCTGATGAATACCTTGGTATTGTTGTGTTCCTTCCTAATATCATCCATATCCAGAGGAATCAAATCCTAATTCCACTCATGCAAATAAAAAAAGTCTTCAATTTCTTTCCTAGTTATCTTTACCATATCTTTCCCATCAAATGTCCTAACAACCCTAGAAACCAGATCATACCTTGAGGTGATATCTTTTAGAAGATCAACATCCATATACACATTGGGAAAAACTAATTTTCTCATATCTAACCTCCAAGGATTACAAAGAGGAACTCCAAGGTTCTTGTTCTTGAACCAATGCTAAAAGAGCTTTCATCCAATATAAGGCAACTAGACATCCTTTATGAAGCATTGTTTATCCATCACTCCCCCTCTAATATTAGGACCATAGAACAAGACCTTTCCTTTGGGTTTCTTATTTTTAGAGGAGGGTAACAAGTCAATTACATCCTAGGAGAGTGCTCTAGACTAGGCTGAAGGGGTGGAAATTTGTACTTTGGGAGCCATGAGTTTTAAACAAACCAAGGTTTTAACTAGAAAGGCTTCAACTACCCACCTCCTAATTTGAACCTATGACTCAATGTGACTACTACTTTTGAAAGGTTTAATAGGGCTACAACCTTTTAAAGATAGAATCAACCCTAATTTAGAGCAATTAAAGTAGAGTAATAAAACACATTCAACTAAAATAAAATTTAAAGCCAATGCTAATTTAGAAAACTGAAAAAGCATAAAACTGTGTTTATCATACTTACGGCTTTCAATCACAATAAACCCTAATGCTGATCAGGATGAACTCTACAATTCACTTCTTTCAATTTTTTGCATTGCTCCAGACATGTCTTCAAATCTCAATTATGCAAGAACTGACCATATACACATATTTTGAGGGCAATTGAGTAGATTTATGAGTCACTTCTGCCATTATTGCTCACTCGCACAAAGAAAAACAATAACAACGGTTGTACTCATAGTTTTGAATGTGTACCATTGATCTCCAGCTGAGATGGCCATCTTGAATGACTCAGATTGAGTCAATTACATTTGAATTTCATCATTGTTCTAGATCAAACAACTGGCCAATAGAAATACGTCGATTGGATCCTCTTTCATGTACTTGTGGGCTCCACCCACCAGTAGCCATAGGAAATATGTGGTGATCTCTCGTGGTCCTCATAGCCTTTAACGAGCTTGTGTATTATCTCCACAAGATGGTAGGGAATGGTAGGGATCAACTCTTCCTTATTGATAATCACTGTTGATCATAGAATTTTGAGTGCCCGACTGAAAAGTGATGGTGGGGTATGTACCCATGATTAAACATGTGTCAGCATATCGTAGAACACACAACAATTAAAGTACTATCACTTGGGACATGCGAGCTAGTAGGGAACGACTCAGATTAAGTCCCATGATCTGATGATCATTAATCTTGCACATGCAATAAAGTTAGTCATAAAAAAGGTCCATGACTAGGCCAATGACATTTTTACCCTTGAAGATAGATGACTTAGACTTAAGTCATTTATGAGTGAAATATTAAATCTCAACTTTGGGAAAATTAAAACACCTCATGGTTGAAGGTGACTGAATAACCTTAGCAAAGGGGTTGGTAAGGAATGGATAGCAATGGCTCAAAAGGAAACTTAAACTATCGGCAAATAGGCAGAGCAAGTCAATGCAAAATTAAAATACCTAAGGTTTGTAAGTGAATCTTTTGAAAATAATGTCACATAGGTAAAGCCTTAAACCCTACCTATGGGTAACCTATGACATGCTATTACCGAGCCGAAAAGGACCTCAAAATGTCAAAAATCTTAGGGACTCCATCATGATATTTGAATTTTGGGAATTAATCTTCAGGTATGTATAAATACAAGGTTATTTCACTTAGTTTCCTCCTAGCAATTTCAATTCTTCAAGCATTCTAAAAAAATTATGAGAAAGTGTAGTTGTAGACACTTAAAAATGTCCTATATGATATCATGCACTTGAATCTGGTATATTAACACTATTTCATCCTAAAACCCATTCGCTTTGTGCTTAATTGATTAAATTTTCCTTGATATTTAATTAGTTGCATCATTTTCATATGTTAATCTAATTGACCTAATTAGGTTAATTCACCCTCTTTCATGCTGACATTTCATCCTATTAAATTGAATAAATAAAATTATTTAATTTAATCCTTGAAGTCCTCTTATTTAATTAAATATCATATCACTTCCCCTTTTCATTAAATAAATAAATTATTTAATGAATATCCTAATTCCCCTAATTTGGATATTTAAAACTTTATTTAATTATTAAATTACTAATCCTCCCACTTGCAAGAGAATATTCCTTGGGAATATTCCTTTGCACAATTTAATTTGGTTTTAATTAACTAAATATCTAATTTCCCTCACCCATGAGAATATTCTTTGAATATTCTCTTTCTTCACTAATTTGAAAAAAGGAACATTCCTTTTTCATAACAAACTTTCAACAAATCTTCTTATACAAGTTTTGAAAGTGTGTTTGTTTGGATGAATGTAAGCCCTTGATTAAATGCCATCTTGCATCCTCAACCCTTGATGGGAATCTATGACTCCATTTTCCTTCCATATTAATTGTTGACCAACTTTTTCAATTTTATCCCTTCATCTCTCATTTATCCTCCTATAAATAGGTCACTGTTTGGAGACAAATGGATCCATCTTTTTTAATAGAAAACTCATGTTGTTAAAATCAATATCATATTGCAATCATATTTCATGTTTTAAAAGGAAATTTAGGTTAATTTATTACATCATATTAACTTAACATCCATTAATGGCTTCCATGGTAACATACCTGCATCCATTTAACATATTTTGCAATTAAGGTTTTAATATTTTGAGCTTAAACTTCATTTAGAATAGCTTTTCATACACCCATATTGATAAACTTAGCATAGATCATGTTAAAATATCTCTCATCATGTTAACTTTTAAATCATGTTTTACAACACATCTTTAATTGGTTTTGTCAATTCTCTTCAATAGAATCAATCAAAACAAGCTCATTATCTAAGGGATTGGGAAAGGGGCACCATTCCACATCAATGCAACACCACTCCCCTAATAGGATAAGTTTCAATGGATTATAATATCAGATGTTTATGAATCTTTCATATTTTAATATGTTAGTTTTAATGGTTTATTAGATTAGTTTTCATTGAATGATCTTATTAATTGATTCTTAGTGGCTTAATTATACTTCAAATCCTTATGGATCAAGTTTAGATAACCTATAATAAGTCATTGGTCATGGTATTCAAGGGCATATTATTGAAGATTATTGCAACAATCAAGATTCATTTCATCACGTTAATTATTTATTGCATCATGCATGTTGTTTCAGCTAATATGGTGATGTAATATTCAAGATAAATCCAAGCATATCAAAGGCATTATTTCACATCAATATTTATGATCAAGATCGACATTCATTGAGGCCACTTCATGCTAGTTTGTAGATTTGTAATCCAAGGTTTCAAATAAGGTTTGGTGAGTTGTTACATTGATTTGTTCATTCATCATTTTTTCATTCTTTTCTATTTCATTTCAATTTTTAATTACCAAAATGGTTTTTGACCAAGGAAAACCCCTATTCCCTAACAAAACAACATTTCTCTCTCTTTGATGTGTGATTGTAGATTTTAGGTTGAAGATTAATTGAAGAGAAAAATTGAAGAAAGTTACAAAGTTGTCGAAGTTGCATGATAAGTTTTCAAATCATGGAAACTAATCTACATGATTTATTTCTAAATTTCTAATAGTGAACACTTGGAATCTAGGATTGCAAACCTGGTAGAAGAGAACCCAGAAAGAATTTTCCAAGAGCCCTAGCCAAGACCCATTCACCATAGAACGAATGAGTCCTTTGTGAGGTCTGAAAAAACATCTTTAGTGATAGGTACACAACATTTGACACTTTATAGATCTTCCTTTCGACTATTGTTTGGGTTAGATTTGATTACTATTTCTCTTTTCTATTTTATAACACACATTTTGAATGAAACTAAAGAAATAGGTCCCTTTGTTATCAATCCATTTTCACCCCAAAACCATATTTTTATTTGTTTCAATTCATTTTGGTGAACCTTTTTTCCTATGCTTAAATAGGTAAAATCATAAGATCAAATCTAAAAGAATTTCTAAATATTGCAAACATTAAAGAAACTACATCCTCCACTAGAAATAGGTTTACTCCTAAAATCCTACAAAAAGATGAGGATAAAGAGCTTGTAGTTGTGTCACATCCTCCCAAATTATAGAAGACTCGTCATTGGGGTCTCATTGGACCCTTACCTGCTCTAGATACCAATCTCAGAGGGATGGTTTCCAATGTTGGAGAAGATAAATTGGCTCTAAAGAAAGCTACCCACCCTCTTAGACCTACAAAGCACCCCAATCTAGATCATGAATCACATCATGAATATACTTCCTAAGAACTTAAATATGGAATACGTCATGGATATGTGTAGCATCAGAAACTTTCACCCTTGACAATTTTACACTAGCTTTAGCTCCCTCCTATGTGCTTGGACCTAATTATGCATTTAATTATTCAATTTATAAATTTATATTTGAAAAATCAAAGGGAAATAAGAATAAGCATTCAATATTTTCCCCTGACACTTTGGGGCATGAAAAGAATGGGTCTACTCTAGGGCACATTGTGCCCTAATCCGCCATTTTTTGGTTCAAATTTGAATATTTTAGTATTGGTATTTTATTATTTTGATTTCCAATTTCAGTTGTTGGCTATTGAAATTTAATTTATGGGAAATTATAAGAATTACATATAAATACTAGTCAATTTCACAATTTTAATCTTATCATGATCAAGGAAGTTGTTGAGATTATTAAAAAATATATCAAGAGCAAATAGGAGAAGAATTGTCAACATTTTAGCATCATTTATTCATGTCAAGTATCATTTCAAGCATCAATCATGTTTCTATGTAAGTATGTTCATTTTTTGTGATCATTTGTTTTGTTCTAACTAACACTTTCAATAACTTAATCAAGCTATCAAATTCTTCTTGCAAGTGATGAGTACATGACTTCAATCTATCAAGGAATGCAGATCTAAGTGGTGAGTTGCAATAATTTGTTAATTAATTACTTGTTTAGCATTTATCCACTACCCTGTTGAGGGTAAACTATCTATTTACATCATAATAGCCATTGTGGAGGTAGAAATACCAAAACGGGGTTTGACTTAGGCAAGACACTATACGATACAACCCTTCCCCCTCTATCTTGTATTTTAGTTTTTAGATTCAAAGATATTTAGATGAAGATAAAGGACTAATTTATCATTTGTGCATTCAAGCCTACAAGTTGTTAGGACACAAAAATTGGATTTTGTCATCAACAAACATTTTTTTTACAGTATCCTCGAAAGAAGATCTACAAACTAGGAACCTCAGACCTATTTTTTTAGAACTTGCAAAAAAGTAAGATAGTCTAGGGTGCACTACACCCTAGACCAGCTAAATCTACACTAAATTAATATCCCAAGTTCCTCTATGTCTACCTTCTACATTTTTGGATTCTATTTTTGTCCTCTTTCATTCAATTTCTCAGAATTCATAACAGACTACTACATTTCATATTTTTCATTATTATATCATTACATCATTCAAAAAATTAGTCAATTAACAATCACAAAATCAACACTATAATAACGCCCATATGTAAGGATTAGAAACTTGATCTACCATTTTGTCTCTTCCTACTAAATTTTTAGTCAAGTGGATTTGAGATCATGTATAATCGTCAAAAAATTGGGATAAGTGTGATTTAGGACCTAGATCCCTTTTCCCAAATAAATATTTTTGGTGAACTTGAGTATTTCAAAAAATTTAAATCTTCTAAATTATAAGAAATATAATTTTAAAATCTGAAATAGATCTTAGGTTATTTGCATTCATCATTAGTGCTTACATAATTTTCATACAAAGTATTGAAAAATTAAAATTTCATTTCATTTTACATCCAAAATGCATCTAGGTTTAATGTTTGTCATTACTTCACATTAGGTCATATAAAATATGAAATCAAGTCTTAAACTATTCAAAATATTCATTTAGGCATTGGTACATAGTAAAAAAGAGGGAGAAGTGCATTGTAATTATTGTAAAAATAGAAAAAGCTATCAATTTATAAATTTTCCAAGTTGAAATAATTAATATTATGTCCTTTATAGTCTAAAAATTGTATTTTTCAGTTGCATTCATTAATTGAGAGTTGTCAAATTGCATAAGTTTTCTTTCATATTGAAAAATTACAATTCTATTCAATTATAGAAATTTGTTTATATTCAAACCATAAATGTTACATAACAGGATACTTAAAAAATTTAGAACACATACAAATTTTGAATTCAATAAAAATACCTTGCCATTCTAGGGTGCAGCATGTCCTAGACGAGTTAAATTTTACTAAAAATACCTTTCCAATCTAGGGTGCAACATGTCCTAGACGAGTTCAATTTTACTCAAATTTGATCACAAGCTTGTCTTTTCATCTTATATGTGGTTTTTCTTTCTGATTGTGCACTTAGGTTAGTTTATTGTTATTTTCCTCTACTTTTCCTTTATAGTAGGCTTATCTAGGCATTTTGTAACTCATATGAGATTCATGATCTAGTACCCTATTACTAATACCCCCATGAGAGATAATTTTAGAATTATGGCATCCCACATTGTAACCACTACCACTATGGAGCCTGCGTCATATAACTCTTTCACATAAGGTATTGTCTCCACACAATCCATTTTAGATTCCATTCCTCACCCCACATTACCTATGACTTCCTCACAAGCTGACATTTATGTGGACTTAGAGAACATTATTACCCATGTTCCTGAGAAGAATCTAAAATAATTAGATAGGTATTTAGAAGGTATTCAAGACTTTTATGCACTTAACCTTTAGCTAGAGAGACAATCCTATTATAGACAAGCTTAGGAAGTTGATAAATAATTTTCAAGGAATAGAAATGTTGTGTAATATAGATCACATAGTTGATTCTAACATCCCTATGATAACTAGTTGTACTCAAGCATTCACAAATACTCAAAACCAAGGAGAAAAAAAGTTTCCTTTACCACAACCATACCTTATATTCCCATATTTACACCTCCAACTATAGAATCAACCATAAATTACATGAATATTCTAAATCCAAGCTTAGGTGTAATGCCCCGTCTTAATAACCTAAGAATGTTGCAATAGTGTATGAAGGTGTAATATTTTTTTTTTTATAATTTAATTATTAAGTTAATTAGTTGCATACATTCCTTAGGCTATGCGACGTTACACTACTTTGAGTTTCCATAAGTGACTTAAGTATTTCGCATTGCACATATTAAATTATAACATATACATTTAAAGATAAACATTGCATTCCATTAATTATAATATATAATAAACCTACAAATAAATTCATATAAATAAATATATATTTATATATATATTTTAACATATATCTATATATAAATACATATATATTTATATTCATATTAACAGATGGTAATTATTTCCAAAATTCATATGAATTAAACAAAATTTGAATTAAACAGAATTTAAATTCTTTTATTCCCTGGCGAGGGTATTAGGGTTTCGGCTGTGTCGGCAGCCCAAGCGCTGCCCGCAAGGGCGGCACCGGCTGCCTCCATAGCCATTGCCCTTCATGGGGCGGTTGTGGGGAAACAACCCCCGCGCCCAATCTAATATGCAATATTTAATAACTTTTAAATTAAATTCTCTAAAATTTTTGGCGATAATCAAATCGCGTACATCAAATTCTTTTTCACAGAATGCGAGTTTTCAATATAATACCCAGTATATATATATATATATATATATATATATATATATATATATATATATATATATATATATATATATATATATATATATATATATAACTAATAATATCAATTAAAGAAATTTTGTAACAGAGCATAAATTCACAACAGAGTTTTCTTCAGAAATTAATGAAAATTATCAGTGCACAGAAACAATTCTTGATAATATTTTATCAAATTTATTTTTAACAATAATAATTTCTTTCATAATTTGAAATATGCAAAATATTCTTTCCCAGAAAAAACTTAAATACAATTTATCCAATCTATAGAGTTTTTTTTAAACAAAGTTTGTTCTGTTGTTTTCTTGAAAATTCACACAAACAACAAAAAATATTTACAAAAATAATTTCCAATAAACAAATCACCAAGAAGAACAAGGATTTTAACTTAAGAAAATTATTTTCCAAAAACAAACTACATAAAATACCAGGGAAATACCTATGAATTGAAGATCTTGGTTATTGGAGAGATTCTTGCCTGTAGAACGCAATCCTCTAAATCTTCTTCAAAGTACCAAATCCAAAGAAAGCTTTGAATAATCACCAAGATCCTTTGGAGGATCTTCCACAAAGAAATACAACCAGATATAGAGAGATAACAATTTCTAAGAAAGAATGATTTTTGCACAGCAAGCAATTTTTTTTGCAAAAGCTCTGATAATTTCCCTGTGAGGAAATTGAATAACCTCTGTGCAAATCCCTGATCCACAATAAACTGAGCCGTAAACAAATTTTCAACAACCATAAGCAATTATTGCACTCACTCACATGTCGAGAAGATGCAAAAATATCTCAACCACTTCTTGGATAACTTTTCCAATTTCAAATTGCATGCAAATAATTTATTTAATTTTAAATTTAAAACTCAATTTTCAATTGCATGCATTTTATTTTTATTTTAATTTTAATTTCCAATTTCCAATATACAACCATTTACACACTTAATAATTTAATTTAATTAATTAATTAATTTAATTAAATAAATTTAATCTTTTAAGATTAAACCATTTAACCAAATAAGCTAATTAATTAATTAAATAATTAAGTAATTTCTTCAACATTAAAATATTAATTTAAATAACAATAATTTAAAACACAATAAACTATCATTAAAATTTAACCAAATTTACCTTTCAAAGAATTTATCCAAATAGAAGATGACAAGACAACCCTATGACTCTGAACTAAAACAGGCAATGTACTAAGGCTAGGATTATAGATTAGGCTAGGGTAAACCAAACTACTATCTCCCGATCAACGTATCCGTTGAGTCTTGACACACTCAGACCTGAGTACCCAAGTGGAGTCGGTGTCATGTACCTACAATACCTACAACCAAGCAATAACATGCATACAAATATATATATATATATGAAGCATTAAACAGACACACCGTGCAGAGAAAATCACGGATATCACAGGGCACTCGCAAGCGAGTGATGCAATTCCATTCTCCACACCAATACACATCACATCAGACTGACGAAATAAATAGCTGTTAGTCCATCATAAACATGTACATAGCAATAAACATCTGAAAGTAAACATCTAAACTATATCAAATCATGTCTGAAATCAATAATCACCAAACAATGTATCATCATGTCACAGAATAAATCCACTATCACTCAAAACCAGTGATCAAAATATCCAACAAAACATCATAGTCTAACAGTGTAAAATCATAACAGCAGAAAATATAAGCATAAACGGAGGGGTACTACATCAGGTTTTCATAATGTGACTCCCTATAGTTTTTTCACTTCACTAATAACACCAACATGTTCATCACCTCTCCTAATCATGTAACATAGTAACGCATTGGTTACTTATTCTATTTCACCATACTCAATAGCCTCTCAAAACATGTCACCTGATGATCCATTCATCAATCAACTTTTGAAAAGTGTGACGTCACTTGAACAATAAATATCAACCATAAATCAAAATCAAAAGAATAAACCTCCACAATACCTCAGGTAAAATCCTTTGTCATTTACCATTCTAAAAAAACTCATACCTCCAAACATTGAGATTCCCCAATTTGATAAATATAATGGTAATGGAGATCCTAACAACCATGTCATATCTTTTAGAGTGTTATGTAGAAATTTTATTTTTTAAGATGTGATCTTGGAAAATTATTTTCCTAGAACATTTGAAGATATAGATTTGGAATGGTTTTTCTCATTGCCAAACAACTTAATCACTTTATTTACACAACTTGTTAGTGTATTTCTCCAACATTTTCAAGAAAAGAATAGTTCTCAAGTAATGGTAACAAACTTAGTGCATTGTAAACAAGGAGTTAAGGAAAAGGTAATAGATTTCATATGATGATATCAATCACTTTACTCACATATTTCATATAGTCTTCTTGATACTGACATCGAAAGAGTTTATATAGGAAACTTAGATCCCAATATTTGAGATTTTTTTTTTTGATGAAGTATATATCCTTCACACACACATGTATGACCCTTTGTGGTTATAAAATTTATGTTAGTCAGTATCACGACACACCTTCATTGACTCCTACTGGTCAATCTCATTCTGTACCTTAAAACAATTTCCTTTCACTTAAAGAGGAACATAAAAAAATTAATTATGATAAACACTCCTCCAACCACCAATAACGTTGACGCACATTTATCCACTACAAGAAACACTCCTTATCAATTTTAGCCAAGAGATAGACAATTCACACAATTTCCCAATTTGCTTCAAGTGATAATGTTAGAATTATTAAGTAATAAACTAACTCAAATCCCTATAATTAGGCCTATTAACACAACTAAGCCTTTATTTCCAAGCTTTAATGCAAAATAATTGTGTCATTATTGTCATACACCTAGACATGATACAAAACAATGTATGCATCTTAAGCACCAAATACAAGACCTCATGCATTCTAATAAAATCTAGTTGGATAGTGTTGATGAGAAAGGAAATAAATTAGTTTTATCACCTAACCAAAATATAAAAATATCTATAAAACCATTACAAAGTTATTCATCCTACTTTGTGCAATGTAGTGCTAATGGTGATGAATATGATGATTTATCTAATATTGATAGGATGATATAATTTCAACCTTGTAAGGGGAAAACCACTTTGCTATATGACATTGATTTTACACATATTGATGCATCCACACATACATACAATGGTACTCTCTATATAATTGGTTGTATTAATGACAAACCCATAAGAGGAATGTGCAATAATCCTGTCCTTTTAGAGAGCACAATCAATAAATAATTCTATTTATGCATGAATTTTAAAAAGATAATTATAAGTAATCAAATGTATGGCTTAAAAAATATGATGGTTTTGCATTCCCTATAGTAGGTTCGATAACTCTCACACTAAAATTTTGACCAAAATAGCTGGATGTTTCATTCACAATTATCCTAATGTCAAACTAATTTCATTTGAAGTTATGCTATGTATGGTTGCACTCAATGTATGTGATCCCATCAGTTATCCACATGTGCATAAAACTCCCTTTTTCATGATGAAATATAAACAACTTATCATAGTGGCTTTAAACCTTTAGCTTCCCATGGGAAATTTTCATTAGAATATTTTTTTCCCATTCTTGTTGAACTTGTAAAACCTTGTGAAGATTGCTTTTTCATATCATCTCATAAGTTTAAAGCCAAACACATAGCTGAGTTATCTCTTTCTAATATCCCACTTGAGCTTCCTCAACCCACTATGACGTTTATAGATGTTTATCTTATCCCAAAGGTACAAGATGAACCTATGTTCAAACCAAGTATCATCCGTTGAATAGCTACAATGTATGTTGTAGTTTCACCTTCGTTGTTTTACAAAAGACCAAGGGATAATCATATAATAAACTTTGTACCTCCAAAGGGAAAAACAATATATATACCCAAAGATAAAGTGATCTCCCAACCCACGGTTTTTCCTTCAGTTCATCCTCCAAAAGAATAAAAGAGACCTGTGTTGGGAAATTCCCTCTATTAACCCTTTGTAGGATGAAACTCATGAAAGAAGAAATAGAAGTGCAAACAACCATAAGCATAGACATCATCTCATAGGTCATCAACTTTCTAAAAATAAACAAACCTTAGCTAAGGACCAACCACCAATCTAAACCAACTTTGATGAATTACCTTCCATCCACCAATCCTCATCATCACCTAAATCCACTCCTCCACCCTTGAAAAATCATTAAATTAAACCATATGTATCCCAACCTAAGAAAAGAAAGAAGAATGAGCATATGGATAATATAATTTGTATACCACCTATTCTAATAAACATGGATAGTGAAGATGAAGAAGCTAAGATAGAAGAACAAGTGCATAATGAATTATCTATTTTGTTTCCCGCATCAATGGATTTAAATGGTGGAAACCATGATGATCCTCCCGTTAAGAGTGATCTACCATATGTTGAATTTGGCGATACTCTTTGTATAATGCTTGTTGTAGTCTCTTTAGTGTATTTTCCACTTTCCATTTACGATGAGAAATATTGGCATGTGGATGATTTAATTTAGAGTGTCTCACATGTTTGAGACCCTTTAAATATGTTTTCTATGTGTTTTATGCATGATGTGATCTCCCATGTTGTGTTGCTCGGTGTGTCTTTATGTTTTTTTGTTTTCTCTAGATGACCCTTGTTCTCGATTGCACATGGATACAAGGGAAGTGAATCTATTGTCACATCAATATATTTTGTACCTCTATTCATCTTTATATTATAAACATTTTTTGTTATCTTATGTATTCCTTTTGGGGATGATGTAAGGAATTGGGATATTTAGGCCTCTTCCTTGTTGACACAAAAGGTTCATATTTTCACCTTTATTGTAACATAGAAAAAAGGGAACCCTAAGTTTAATGTCCAAACTTAGGATTATTTTTTTTCCTTTTTAAAGGGTACATTGTATGATGTAAATCAATGAGGTGTTTAGGTTTATGTCCAACCATCAGGGTGAGTTAATCAAACCTAGATCTAATCCTTTTGAGACTTAGAAATGGATAGGAATTGATTGAAATTAATTAAGCTAATTAGACTATGTTCCTAACTATGAAAAATGCAAGATCATGACAATTGATAGACTATAAAAAAGATTTGTAGTAAAATCTAGGGAGGGAAAACTATTGTGTACCTATCCTAATAATTTGGTGTTAGTTTGAATATGAGGAAAATGACACCCAAGGGAATCTAAGTCCTTTTCTTATTTCAGATCTATTTTCTCAATCTTCTAATGTCATATCTAAGCTCCTAATTGCTGCTTGTAAACATTTTAGATTAATGTTGGATAATTTTGTAGGTGACTTTTCATGAGTTGACAAGTTTTAGGGCTTTGAATGCAACAATGGATAAATGATATTTAAATTTCCTTCAATCCTATCCAAACCTAAAACCTGCACATCCAAAGAGAGAGGAAGGGTTGTTCTATTTAGGGGCTTGTCTTAGTCAAAATTCATGTTAGTGTTTCCACTTCCACAATGGCAATGCCAATGATAAAGTAGATAAATGATAGGAAGGAATGATGAATCAAAAGTGTGTTTTAACTCACCATCCTTCAATGACTTCCTTGAAGGGATGAAGTCATACACATCACCTCAAGGTCTTGGATATTTCTTCCATGATGGACTTTAATTTCTTGGAGATGTACAACAAGGGTTACCATTCACAAACATTAAAACATGAAAATATGAACTCACATACAGTTTGACATTATGCTTGGATCTTGAATTTCTACACTAATTTTCACAAAAATTTCCCTTGAATACCCTTGATTGATCTTAGAATCCTCAACTTTCTTTCCTTTCATGAATTGCATACTTCATGCGTATGTGCAAGATCATGATGGGCCAAAAAGTGGAAATATGATGGGTATGTGGCTGACGACTTTTTTAACCCAAAATTGATGAAACTGAAAGGGTTTTTAAAGGCGATTCACAGCTTTCCACAAATATAAATTATTCTTTAATTTGAATTTAATAAGTAATTGTTATTCATTTTATATTCAAATTATGACTAAAGTCCTGATTGATAGACTGATTGAAAAACATTTATAGCTTTCAAATGGTATCACATTTTTTGAATCCAAAACATATGTCACATTCTATGCTTCACATACAATAGGATTAAAAAAATAAAAATTGAATTTCATGAAGTTTTTACCAAGTTAAGGTGGTCAGACATATGAGTTTTTAATATTTTTAAAAAATTGTAATAAAAAATTCATAATTAATTATTTACTTGGAAAAAAATTACCAAAAATATGCATCACATTGGGACATGAGTCCTCTACTTATATATAAAATCTTATAAAAAATATTATCATTTTATTTTGATTAGGGTGGTTAGATAGACACCTACTTCTTATTTTTTCCCTGAAATTTAAGTACTACTACATTGAAATTTCAAATTTTCACCAAATAGATTTCTTTTTTTAAAACAAACCTAGTAGTTTAGAAACTAAATTAAATTTTCTACAGATTATATTCTTACATATTTTTGAATAATATAGATAACCTATTCAAATTTTTACGTCAAGTTTCCTAACTCTGATTTTTTATTTTTTTTGCCACTTAAGGGCTTGTTTTTTCCATGATGATCCTGCACATACCCTCATCATAAAATTTCCTTCTAATTTCTCAAAATGTGTGAAAAACATGATTTTATATACATTTTTATTAATCCTTTTTGGTAGGGGCCAACATGGAGTAATTTTTGAATCATAAAATCCCACCAATTGAAATTTCAAACATTCAAAATTTCTCCTCATGGACAATGACACCAACGAATGTTGTAAAGTGTCCCAAAATGGTGAAAGTGTCTGAGACCTAATTTTTAGCCTAAATTTATAGGGATTATGGTGAATTATAAATATTTTATTAATTTAGTCACAAAATTGGTAAATTTTAATTATGGTAAAAATGGGGTGTCAAGGTAGTGTGAAATTATCAAGGGTGATAGTTTTTGATACTACATTTAGCCCCCACTTTAGTGAGATTATGAAATTATGCATGGACTCACACTAAAGGAAGAATATGTCAAGAGGGGTTCAATTTTCCAAATGTTGAAGAGATATGATGACTATGAATCTGGGGGAAGTGTGCAAGCGCCTAGGATCTAATATTGTATGGCAAGAAAACATAAGCACAAAGCAACACACACCTATATGATTTGCATCAAGAGAACATACATGTCAAAAACATGATGAATACACAATGAAAAAACATGATATGACATAACTTATAGATGACAACAAAATGGACACAAAAATGATGTAAGCACAATGAAAACATGAAGACACACAAAAAGACACATAACAAAAATACAAGGTTAGTACTAAAGGGATTCGATTCAATAAGGAAAAGGGACCTCAATCTCAAATTATCTCAAATACCAAAAATCATCCATCAGGTAAATATTAGTTAAAGGAATTCTCGGGTATAGGACTAACAAGTTGCATTATGCCAAATAACTCATGAGCCACATGTATCTACTAGCTAATAAGCTATGTTATGCTAGGGGTGCATGAAATATATGATGGGTTCCACAAGGTTAGAAAGTTGTGTTATGCTAAACACTCATGAAAAAAATAGCTCTACTAGAAATAAAGTTATGTTAAATCCTCGATGGCCATGTGAAGGAATTCATCTCTCACTTAATAGCAAAGTCCAATATCTGCTATGTGAATAGCAAACAAAAGGCACCATACACTAGTGAATTCCAGTATTTATTAGATGAGCCCCCAAGACAATGTATCAAAATGAGAAACATACTAGGTATAGTGAAATTTGATATTCAATAGGTGTGCACCCATTCAAAAATATACAAAGAGTTATACTCCCTGATAACCTTTATAAGGTGCTACAAATGATCGAGATGTTATACCAACACAACACTAAGATAAACACATGTGAACAAGGTGAAGCAAAGATGCTAAACTTGCATAAGAAGGTGCACAAACCTACCTAAGGAGGTGCATAAATGACAATAAGATAAGGGTAAAACCTCAAGGGGTGCTAAAAAAACACCACTCCAAAAGGTGGTTTACAAAACAACAAAGGGGTTTTCCTCAATATATGAAAGGTCACACCTTAGGGAATATAACACATGATATCACCACCAAGAGAGGAATATTTGTGGAATAGAAACTCACACCCTAGGTCATACTAACCTTAGCATTACCACCAAGGGGAATTCCATATTCCAATAAAGGTCACACTCTTAGGGTATATAAAGCCTAATATCACCACAAAGGAGACACAACATAGATCAAGAAGCCCAAACTTTCATCGAGAAGGTCATAGTTCATAGGATTTGTATGCTATCATCACTAAAAAGGGATCATTTCACATGAAAATAATAAATGAGGGACTATATTCCCCCCTTTAAAATATTAGTGTACATTCTATACTAGTTTTGTAAGGATAAAGAAATAAATCCCTTCTAGAAGGAATGCACCTAAAACAACACTACCTGATCCCTTTCCCCGTAAGTGTAGGATAAAGTTGAGCCTGAAATGGATGATATTCTACTCCTTGTAAAACTAAATATGATTACATAAAACTTAATTTATACCCCCATTCATGGTAGTGAGTATTATGTGATACTACAACTACCACATGGCAAGGAGCAACAACTAATGGTATTTATTTATTGTATGATTAATTGAATGTCTTTTAGATAATTTTGTTAGTTTTGAAGAAAAATAACAAGGACCCCTTGTTGTTTCTTGCATGTTGGGCTCTATGGAAACATGATTACTTGTTCTTCTACACAATATAATTTTCCATTATAGGAAAGTTGTTTCAAGAGTTCATAACCTCTTTCATTTCTTTCAAGGAGGGTGGTTTCTCATAATCACTTTCATCATAATAGATGTGTAATTTGTGTTTTCTTCTTTGGTAGAAGTTGTGGACTCTAGTGTTGATAATTTAGTGATATTTTTTGTAGACATCATTGAAACTTCTTTCTCTTTTCCTAATTTTGATGGTGTAATATTTTATTCCCCATCAATATAGGTGTGAAATCTAATGATCCCCAATCATCATCCAAAACATTTGTCACCGATGAAAGAAACTCATCTTTGTCCTTACTTTGTGGGTAAATTTATGAAGATGAATCCACTTCTAATGGAAATTTCCAAACATATTAAAAACCAAAAATCGTGCAAAACAAAATAGGATCTCATTATTTAGCAAATGGGATCCTATTTCACTTCAAGGGATTGAGCGAAAAATGAGATCCTATTTTTTAGAAACAGGATCCTGTTTTGGAGAAATGCAATCCCATTCTAAAATGGAATCCCATTTCTAAAATGGGATAATTTTTCTAAAAATATATATTTTTGGTCAAGTTTGTTCTTTTTTTTTGGTTTAGGAAAAGTCTTGTGGACTCGAACCTATGATTTGGACCTAGTTTGACCTGCAACTTGAAGGTCATTTCAATGTCACGAAAAAAGAATGACTTTAGACATATGTTTGAAGACCCTTTTTGTAGAATTTTTTAATGAAATTAAAACCCATTATAGATGAGATTGTCTATATTTCAAATAAATATTTTTTTATAATTAGATTATTTTTCTATTTATCAAAATAGTTTTTGATGAAAATGGTCCATAAAATTGAAATATCAGGATGTTTTAGTATTTTAAAAACCTTTTATTGAAATAATTTTTTGAAAAATGAATTATGTGCTGGAAATCTTTAAAACAATCTTTTCAATTTGAAAAAAATAAGAAAATCATAAGTTTAGGTCATATTATGCTTGATGTGCATGATGATTTTTTTAAAACAAAAAATATGGCCAATTAAAAGTTAACAAATCAAAATATATAAAATAATTATAAAAAATATCATAAGAATTTTTTTAGTGTCTTGCAAATATTTCCTAAAAGGATTCAAGAAAATACATGCATGGTATGGTTAAAAAAAGTGAAATTTAAATAGTGGTTTTTAAACATGCCTATTTAAAATCAATTTATATCATATGGGTATTAAAATATATTACATATTTGGAAACTAGACTCTAAGTAATAAATTTTATGATGAGTAAATTTTTTTAAGATTCCCTCTTGTAGTGGTCTAAATTTTAAGGTCAAATATTATAAATTTTAAAAATAAAGGAAAACACTTCTACTTTTTGGCCGAAAAGTGGACTCAACTTCTTGTACACACCCTTGTAAAGGTTAAACTTTTGCAATTGTTGACAATGTTCTGAGAGGGTTCTTCATTCTCATTTTATTTTGTAAAAAAAAAAAAGATTTAGGATCATCTTTTATCATGTAAACCTTATAGTTGTAAGTGTATTTTATTAGGCGATGAAGCACTGACGACACTCCTTTCATTTCATGATTCCATGGTCTACCCAAGAGAAGATTATATGAGAGGTCATGGGGAATGACATGGATAGTATTTTACAATATAACCTTACCAAATTTGACAAGTAATGTTATTATGCCAAGTGGTTCTCTTCCCACATTATCAAAACCATGGATAGATAATGTATTTGGTTGAATTTTTGTCTTATCTACTCTAATTTTATCTAAGGTGTTTGCACTACAAATATTAAGCTTTGAACCATTATCAATAAGGGTATTCCTAATTTTGACCTTGTTAATAATAGTCATTACCATTAAAGCCTCATTTTGTTTTTGTGTTTCCAACGGAGGTAATTCATTTTGATGAAATACAATGTCCATACTGGGTAAATTCATATTTTGAATCAAAGATTCCACATTATTTGGTTTCACACCAAGAGGGACCACCACTTTTTGCAAATAATTTAAAAGAATTATATTGAAAACATTAGATGTTTGAATTAAATCCCACCACTAGTGGAATTTGGCAAATAAATGACTACATGACTAAAATTTGTAGTCACGTGACTAAAAGTTTTAGTCACGTGACTAACACCAGTAGAATTTGACAAATAAATGACTAATTTGGTCATTTATAAGTGACTGATTTGGTCACTGGGTAAAATCACAACTAAATGACTAAATAAATGACTAATATTGGACAAATAAAAATGACTAAATAAATGTGCTCATTATTAAAATCTTGGCCATAATTTTCATTTTAATAAACATACTCTAAAACCTTCGTCAAGACCTTATTTTCGATCGTAGCCCGCCATAATTAATAATGAAATATTACAAATAAAATTACTAATTAATAGTTTTTGTGGAATAAATATTTTGTTTTTGTGGAATAAAATTACAATAATATTCTAAAAAATGTGCTTATTTCCCCATTTAGTCATGGTCTCTATTGTCAAATCCCACTCAAAATGGCATGGGCCTTAATAATACACAAATCACAAAGCCTAACACTTGAAAAGGAAACAATCAATATCAACAATGTAGATCAGTATGACCTCACATTAACAACTATTTCTCGAGTGTGTGAACTTGCAAGCCTATGCATAAAACTATCTTTCACATTTCAATGATATGCATGCATGCAAAAAATTCCATAGGTAGCTCGTCGAAAGCAAGAAGAAGAACGCTTATTGGCATTATCGAATTCAAACTCTTGAATGAACACTAATACAAAAAAGAACTATAGGTTAGTTACTTTGATTTTATCAACTACATTTTTCCCACTTCCAACCAAAAATCCCTCATTTCATATATACTTAGTTACAAAGTGTCTCCAATGATTAATCCAAATTCCTTCTTTCAAAAAAGTAGTCATACACTACACATGAATCATTAATATCAACTTGCTCTAAAACATGACCAAAAAAAATCTTTCTTTTCTCTTTCTAACAATTTTCCTACAAGTATGCAAATACATAAAAGCAACAACAAAATAAGACCAAACACTCTCACAACTCAGCCATTTTGCTGGCACTAAATTCCATTGGAGTTCCTCATTTATGTCATATTTTATTTCGACATTAAGTCCCAACTCCAGATTTTCTCGAGATAATTTCCTTTCACAAACTAGATACTGATTTGTAGATTGTCATAGCAATATTTGCAATTACACTCCTTCAAATTTGAATGTGGATTTTCTTTTCTAGGATTTTAATTGAATTCACCTAAATCCTTATGATATGGCTTCAAATTTGAATGTACCTTTACTTTTCCTTTATAGTAATTGAACGTCTTATGTAAGGGAACTCCAATTATTTGGAATTTATGTCATTATGAAAGAACACTCATTATTTGCAAGCTTTCTTGCTACATCTTATTTAAAGTTATAGTATAATCAGCCTTTGTGGATTGAGATGGATTATATTCAGAATATGAAACATCTTTATTATGCAAAAACAATATCTATTGATCTATTTGATGTTTTCTTGATTGTACTATTTAGATATCTATGTTCATAAATCATTGGTAGATATAAACAACAAAAAATAGAACAACTATTAAGCTTTTAAACTTTAAAAATCTACAAAAATGACTAAAATAATAGGAAAAATTATTTGCACAAATGATGACAAAGGCTTCAAAAAAGAGAATCAAAAGAAAAGGTAATTTTTAGGTATTTGCAACACAAATTACTATGCACGATTTATTAGTTTAAACTCTATTAAACTTTAAATTTATTTCAAAAAACATAAACTATATTGCCTGTAGTATCCAAACACATTGACAACAACTTTAATAATACTACTGCTTTATGTAGTAACCAACTGTAACCTTGAAGACCAAGATCCAATTTTTTCAATTTTGGTTAAACACTTTTTAACATTCTTATGTGGTTTTGTTATTTGTTTTTTTGCAGCATCAACTTTTGCACGAAATGAATGAGAAGTAATTGGTGGACATCATGGCTTTCAAATCACCCCCACTTAAATGAAAAAAGTGAAGATACTAGCTAATGTCTTTTAAAGGATTAATTTAAAGGGAATAGATATTATTATAAAACTTTAGAACATGTCTATTATGATAATTACTATTTTTATTAATAATGTCTATTGCATGATTTCTAATTATGAGAATTTTCGCCTTCATGTCAATTTCCTTTTAGAATACATAATTTAGAATCTATGTATGCAACTAGACTTATGTCTATATAGTCTAATAAATTTTATATTAATTAAAAATGGTGTTAAGGGCCACACACAATACATGAAAATCTAAGGCCAATAGCAATGAGTTCTATGAGTGGAATTAAAAAATATATTTTTATTTACTTTTATTTCATAAAAGTATACTTATAGGTGCGGGAAAATTCACCACCATGAAAATTCATCTCAAAGGAAAATTCACCACCACAATTCAAATCAAATTTTCTCTGCGATGATGAATTTTCAGTCGAGGTGAATTGCTAGTGGTGAATTTTCCTTGAGGTGAATTTGTCATGGCAGTGATTCCCATGGTGAATTGCTAGAGAAGAGAGTATTATTTTCTTAAAAATTAGTATGATGTGTTGTTCCTTTTTAATAAAAATGTAATTGTCTTTTTATAGTCACCCCACTTAAAAGCAAAATGTGAAGAACTAGCTAAAGTCTTTTAAAGGATTAATTTAAAGGGAATAGATATTATTTTAAAACTTTAGAACATGTCTAGAATTTTTTTTTCTTCTATAATTTACGACATAGATTTGGTGTATGCCACACATTTATGAGCCATTTAATAAGAGACATCCCTCCTCTATCCTGTAATACCATTTCTAGCATGTGGGTCTCTCTTTGTTGATCATCTAGACTATGATATAGTTCAATAATGGAGTAGGTTCAATACTATGCAATATTGATTGTTAGGTTTCTAGTCAAGCTTTTATCTTCCTCTAGACTTATATTTGTTATGAATAAATGTAGTGCTTATAAGATTTTCCAACTTTCCCAAAAAAATTCTAGGATTAATTTACAAGAATATTTTCATTGGAAATATTCTAAGATTAATAATTTTTATCACATTTCTTATGGAAACCAATTTTCCCTAAAATTAAAACTAATGTTTCTTCTCATTTTTTCGATGGCTCTCTCTCACATCTGCTGCTATAGCCATTAAAACTATTGTTTTTTTCCCATATTTTCAATGGTTCTGAGCTGTCTCTCTCATCTTATGCTATAGCCGCAGCGTTGCACTTGGGATGCAGCTTCTTTCGCGGGAAAGCTTACAATGGGCGTGGCGGGAAGTGGCCATTGTATTGGCATTTTAATGATAAGGATATGCAGAAAATATTATGCCCTAGTTTCTGTTTTCTTCAACCCGTGGGTCATCTACAAGCAAACAGGTAATATTGTTAATATTGTTAAAAACCCCAGATCTTTATGCAAAACAAACTGGTTCTAAAACTAATATTGTAAATTAATATTCTATTTTCATTGTTTATCTCAATAGATTGATACAATTAGTGTTCTCAAACTAATTTACCACCTACTAATGACAACTATTAAGTCATTCCTAATTATTTCATTATATGGTGGTGTGACTGCGAATACGCAAGAAATTTAGTTATGAGAATGGTGAATTTAAATAAGAACCTTCAAAATTTTCACATTTGTTTTCAAGTCTATTTTTGATATCACAGTAGACAAGATGAAATAGATCTAAAATTTTACATACAACACAAGTGAATGCATAGGTGAATGTAAAGATAGAGATACCAGGAATTCAAAAGGTTATGAGTTTTGCATCTACCAGGTGAGCCTTTACGCTGATATTTTTGTAAGTTCTGAAAAAAAATTATTTGAAATGGCATTTTTAGTACTCTAACACAAGAATCATTATTTCTTGTCATATTCAAGATGCTAATTACTTTTATCAAAAATATTAGGATCAAACTGTGATAGACATTGCATGTGCTTCCCTAAATTGGGAGATAAAACTTTGATTGTTCGATGTGCTATAGCCAGGTATAGATATGCATGAGGCTATAATACAATTGAATCTATATTATTTGTTTTTAATCTGTACTTCTGAAAATCTAATTGATTCCATCTTATTTCCTTCTCATAGCAGTGGTCAACCAAAACCAGACCAAGAGAATGTCTTAGCTCAGGCTCAACAACACATAGCTTTACAGGTAAGACTGGGGAATCATCTTTATATTGAGAAAATAGATTTGGATTCCTTTTCTATTATGATTCTATGTCTCTTATTCATGTATGGTAAGCAAATCATTCTTTTGGTATATCTGTAGAAGCTTGTATGTATCTATAAATGATGACTTGTGGCTATCAAGGTGGGATAGAGTCTTAAAAGGGCATTAGGTCTCCAAGGTATTTTCCATCATAGAATCAAAGTGTCTAGAAACTATTTTGTGAAAGCTATCTAAGGTGACTCAAAGGTTAGAAGTAGTCTTAAAGGTAGGGTTACTATTGTTGACGTTTGAGCAAGGTGGTTCCTATGTTCTCATAACAGTATGTAAACTACCCCTCAATCTATGCACATTCCACTTCATATCAATTTTAAAGGACTGTCCCTTCACACACAGTCCATTAATGGTTGTCATAAACTTACTCATTTATATCTAATCTTTTGCATTTATGACTAATTTGTGAAGCCTAAAATTTTTCCTTGCATTTAGTTGACTATCCTTTCAACCACATTTTGTCAAATAGCTCTTCAATAGGAAGTTGTTCCAAAACATTCAGAGAAAGTACAATTCAATTACTTACATATGCACTTGCATTAGGTCCTATTAGCATTTTTGAAGAACAGGGACATTACCTTGCCTCGTACTGAATCCAAAATCAGTAACTTTTTTGGCATGAAAAGTGACTGTGAACTTTGATATGCTGCCTCTTAACAGATTCATGACGAGTGTTCATTTCTAGGAACACATACTCTAACAAATGACCCAACTCATGAGAATATTGATGTATGCTATCTAAATATTTGCTTATAGACTATTGTAATCTTCAAAAATTCATATTCCCTACTTGTAAGGTGATACGCTTTTAGGGTCTTCATGTTGCTTGAGGTGAACCATTATTGCTTTGCTTGAAGTCTACCCCTGAACCCTTTCCTTCGTTAGTTGGCAATGCCCATCCTTCCTTGCCATTCTTGGACTATACTTTTGCATTAGAATGATATTTTTGACTGTCCAAACTTTACAATCTCTTATCACTATCATTGAATCTTTTCCAATGTGACTGTCATCCTCTATCTCTTGATCACTAGCCTCATTATGCTTGATTTCCTGTGTGTAGAGTCTCCCCGGATTTGTCTTCATTGCATAGTGAACTATTATTCTTGCTTACACCATCTATAAATATGCCTCCTATGCTTTCAACCTCTTATATGTTGTCTCTTTCAATAGGTTGTCTCTTTCAATAGGCCTATTGAAAGAGACAACATTATATATGTAATCTCCTATCATACTACTTTCTGTTGTATCATACCTTAAGGATGCAATTGATGATATGTTGTGAAGAACAGTCATAATTTGTAACACCACACATCCTAGTTTATTTCTTAGTCTTTCTACCACTGTTAAAACTGGAAATGGGAAATAAGAAACTAAATGAAATTGCATTCAAATAAAGAAGCTGAGATTCATAAGGTTTAGTTGATGAGAAAAGTTTAGTGTATTTCCACATCTGCAAGAACTATTGAATTAAAATACATTATACAAAAAATATATAAATCATTCAACTCTTACAATCATATTCAAACTCTACTTCTGGACTTTTACTATTGGAAGTAAAATGCTTAAATTTATTGGGAAGGGAGAATTCACTTCAGACTATCAGAAGACTATCAAAAGCAATTAGAGGATATCATAAACCAATTTTATGTGTCAGAAGAATTGTGAAAGAGCCCAAATAGAGACTGCAGAAATTCATCTCAACAGATATGAGGTGACAAATGTAGGTAGATTTATTATGGATGATGTTAAATTGTTATTGAATATTAGTTTTTTATTTCTTTAAATATATATTTTTTGATTGTGCTGGCTGTTTATTGGAGGCAAGAAGTGGCCTAAGAAACCCCATTTTCTTGAGAAACAGGTTCTAGAATGTGGCAATCCATGGTCATTCATTTTCTGAAAACATATGGACCACCACTACTCTTCAAGTAGGCCCCTCAGGCAGTTCTGGCCCCAAAACATCTGTTGGTGCTGATCACACCTTTGATTCATATTGGAAGGTACACTTAAGTTGAATCTAAGGTGCCTAGGGAACCATAGATTCATTATGAAAGTTAGAGCAATAAGGGTAGAGCGAGTTGCAGGTGGATTGTGGTATTTTTCTTGTTTACCTTATAATGTTGCTAAGGAATGATGTGTAAAAACTAGGATGGGGATTCCATATGCTAGAAATCAAATTATAGACTTAATTGGGGACAACAAAACTGAAATTCTCCTAAGCACAATCAAACTCATAGTTTGTCTGCTTATTTGCTTTGTATCTCTTCGAAGATGTTTACAAGTATTGGGAGCATTTGTCAGTGTTACAGCTCATATGTTATGACTGTCAGTGTAACAAAGAAATAAAGGTTTTAGGTTTGAGTTGTAATTGGTTGTGTAAGAGTGTTTGCAATCTCTGTAGTAAGTCTACTAGCTAGTGATCAATTATAACAAGCCAAATTGGAGTACTAAGTGAGGTTTCTTTCGTTTTCCATTAGAGGTTGGAGTAGTAATAGTCTTCCATTTTCCAATGAAATGGATTGCTGATGGAATTTCTTCCATCTTCAGAGTATGGATGCAGCTCCAGGATTCATTTGGTATTTGGATCATCGGACCTTTATCACTTTTCTTTGGTCATTCTTCTTCAAAGTCTGAAACTGATGAATCTGCTTCTTCACTCACTGCCTAATTTATCATATCAATTATATATTTCCTATCCTTATTTTCAATGGAGGGTATTTCTTTTTTCCAATTATGGTTGACTTTGGCTACTACCTACCACCCTTGACCCAACAATGCATTGTGCACCTTTTTATGCTGTGAGATGAGTATGAAGTTCAATAAAAATGATTGAGTAGCTAATTATGGTCTTTTGTGCTATTAGAACTCCAATGACCTTTATCCCTTGCTGGGCCACTAGCACTAGCTGAATAGTTGGAGGCCAAATGGTAGGCTTGCTCAAGCTTTGCTAAATGTTTTCTAGAGGTACGTTCACAACAGACCTGCCATTGATAATTGTGTAATGATGCACAATTATTAGTTTTCCAATGTTTCATATAATGTTATCTTCAGTAGGTGAATATATGTTTCCCAGTAGCACACATATAAATTCTGAAAAGAGCAGAAGCTAGAGAAAAACAATGGCACAACTATGTAAAAGAGAACAAGAAAAGTCCAAGGTTACCTCATTTCTCCTTTGCTTCTATTTGTTTGATTCATATAGAGATGCTTTCTGACCATATGTTGTGAATCTTTATAAATGCTATAAATCCTCACTGTTTAATTAATTCAAACAATTTTCGAGTTGTCACAACTAAATATTGGGTTGAATGTCAATTTAGGAAGATGATACATTATCATTTCACATCAGACTGTTAAGTTATAGAATATTAACATTTACATTTTACTTCTAAAGTTGTCTGTTACTCGCTGTAATTGAATAGTTGCAAGACACAATTTGCAACTATCATTGCCTTTCTCCCTCAAAATGTCTCGCTTAAGCCTATAAATATCTTCTTTTTTTCAGCTAGAACATGATCCTTATCCCTTCTTGTTGCTGCTACAACCCTTAAATAATGGGATATTAATTGCTCTTTTGAAATTATTTTCAATGGTGCTTCCAAAATGATATATGATGTATCTTCTGAGATACTATTTGATAAATAATGCTCTCCATTCAAACAACCTTCCCAAACTTTTGTTATCTCATAAATTTTCATATTTCCATTCATGTTTCCATTGTTAGCTATTTGTGACAGAGAAGGTATACTACAATGGCTCGTTTTGGTAATATATACCTTAGAAGTTCCAATTTGCAATCTCATAATATGCATATGGAGGACTTATAAATGTTTATTTCAAGATTGCTTTTTC
Source organism: Sequoia sempervirens (assembly GCA_007258455.2). Lineage (NCBI taxonomy): Eukaryota > Viridiplantae > Streptophyta > Pinopsida > Cupressales > Cupressaceae > Sequoia > Sequoia sempervirens. Next base: position 198,934,143 of record VDFB02047230.1, on the reverse strand, counting down.
TTTTACTGTATATCTGAATGATAATCTTCATTTATGTAGCGATTAATACTATGATTTATCTAGGTCCTGGTTTCATTATTGCCTATGGTATTTTTATTATCTGAGCCATTTTGTTAAAGACTGGATCTTTGGAAATAGTGGCCTGCACTGGACAACCTACTCATGATGTATTTCACAAGCAATAGCCCTCATATAAATATTATTTAATTCTTATCATCTCTCAAGAAAAAATATAAGACAAGTCAGGACTTAAAAGAACTAAATGTAAGTAAGCTAGAAGCCTAGAGCCATACCCAATGTTCTCATCATGAACAAAACAGATCAAGTAACCATCATCTTCTGCAAGGTCTAACCCAAAATCCCTGGGTACAAATATTGCCTCAGAACCAAATCTTCCAGGTCCAAAGTCAAAAACCCCTAGCACATTGCCTCCAACTTCAATCTGTGACTTCCCAACCTCAAGTTCTGCTAGAATATCAAACTTTATGAGTCCCTTGACCTTAGCTATTGAATCTAGTGTAGTACCATACACATAGCATTGCTTTCTGCACCCATGTTAATCATAAAGCATAATTAGATATTTCCCAATCAACATGGTATCCTTGGTTATATGATCCACAAGCATTGTTTATGAGGGAGATAATGGAGGAAAAAACATAGTTGTAGTGTTCTGGGAAAGAGTGTATGTATTATCTCTTAGAATTTTCTTACCTGCCAATATACTTTTCATTAATCCTTGGAAAATCTACTACAGACTCTGACAGTTTCTTTTGTGAAGCCTCCCCACTCTTTAAATTGAAAAGCATCTCATATCTGATCACCAAAGTCAAAAAGATAATACATTATGACTTATCCTTTTTTAATGCATAGGTTAATAAGTGAAGCACAAAAGAAAAGGTTATATTGAATGGTTCACATACAGCTCATTCTGGAATTTTTTTATTTTTTTTCTTTGATGGGTCCACCAACCAATTCCAGGTCCAAGTCAACCAATCAACAAGTGTAAAGGACAAATTCATCACCCTCCTCCCATGCATTGGCTAATATTTGGTACACAATACCCAAAGAAAAGACATATAAGACTCCTAAGAGATATCTCAGGTTGGCCTCAGAATGATTGACCAGCCTATGTAGAATAAAACTAACAGTAGACGATTCTCCTCAATTGCGAACAAATCACCATGCAAATATCAATAGGAACTTATCCAATTTTTGTTCTAAGGGAGAAAATGTAAGTATATAAAATATAATATTAAAAAATGCAATTAAAGATGCATCTGGAAGGAAGCCAAAGACAACATGAACTATGAGTTATCGACACAAGGAAAGACTAAAATTTGAAGCTTGTTTCTCAGCAATACCATTATGAAATATGTAGTAGTTTGGTAGCTCAAACCATCTCATCTAAAGATCATTTCTGGCATATCGGGGTAGTATACCAAAATGAGCCATTGTTTCCATTCATTCATATAAGGCTCTCCATTCATGTTTCCATTGTTAGCTATTTGTGACAGAGAAGGTATGAATGAAATCCCATTTGAATTATCACTGCATGGTGTCATGAAGTAACTACAAGAGGAATATGGCCTTGTTCTCTGTTTTGGAGTCTTGAGTGTTTGAACCAAGAGCCATGATGTGTATTTAAGGGCAATAGTGAAAGAATTTGATCTTTGTTGATATTGAGAGAAATATAGTTGAATTAAGTGTGTCAAAGGAAGGCAAGTTGAAGGTTTTGTGAGATGTGTTTTGAATCCTCCTAACTCTACATCACTGATGAAACTCGAACTTTTGATGTCCTGGATATAACATTGGATGGTGTTTTTGATGGAATGGGTGTTCCCTTATGGGGGAATTTAGCTCTTTTCCCATTTGAAGGAGCAGTATTCTTCTTAGTGAATTTTTCTTTTTGCTCTTGTTTTTGAGAATCCACCAAGGCATGGTTAGATGCCACCTCATTTTCCTTTGTTTCTTTGACGCCCTTATTGTTTGATTGTGTTGATTCCGGACTATGTCTTTGTTGGCATGGGAATGAAATTGGATTGTTGTTGATGTTTGTTATTCTCGTGGACGTGTATTGAAGCACTTACATGGGCGATAAAGCTTGTTTGGATAGGACTTGGATACTTTTGAAAAGGTGGGCAAGGAATTCAGAGTTTGCTGCAACAAATTTGAAGTCAGCGAAGCCCTCTGTAGTGAATTCAGAGGTAATTTAAAACCCTCATTGCTGAAAGTAAGCTGATAGGAAAAATAGGCATATTCCATTCTTAGTAGGTAAACTTCAAATGAATGTAAGATAGATCTCAGAACAATGACTCATTATATCCTCTTCTTTCTGTTATGGTCTCTACTAAAATTGACTACTTTCAACAATGTTTAGGCATCTCTATTTTTAAATTTATGTTTTTTCTTTAAATCAAAAACTAAATTAATATTGGAATGCACAATATTAGAGATGGATCAGTGTCAAAGGTTGACTATTGATCAATATCATGCACATGATGAGAGAGTAGCTGATGAGAGGGACATTGACAAATATCCATGTCCATCCAAAAATTGTCTTAGTGGAAAGGTGAAAAAAAGAAATATGATTTATCGACATATGATAAGATATGGGCATAGTGGTGTAAGCCCTTAGGCTTACAATTATTATGAAGATATGATAGAATTGCAGACTATGAGAGATGAAGAGGAAACATACATAGATGAAGTGGCACCAAACATAGATGAATAGACAAAAATTTTTGATGAAGGGTTTGAAGTTGATAGAATGTTGAATGAGGGTCTAAACGATGATTGGTCCAAGTCAATGGAGGATGCTTTAAAGCCTGTGTATGTTAATTGCAAGTTAAGTCATTTGGAAACAATCCTTCAAATTCTTAACTTGCAAGTGGTACATGGCTGGACAAATGAGAGTGTAGATCAATTATTGGCATTATTAAGTTCATTGTTACCAGCTGACTCCACATTGCCAACAAAATGAAGTCAATGTAAAAAGCAAATCAGTAAGCTCGGCTTGGGGTATGAAAACATCCACACATGTGTGAATGGTTGTGTATTATTTTGCAAAAATCTTGCAAATGAGAGTGAATGTCCGAAATGTCATGAAGTGAGATATAGACAAGGGTTGAAATCAGTTGTGGTTCCTAGAAAGGTTCTTCGCCACTTTCTGATAATCCCATGATTACGCTGAATGTATAGGTACAGAGACATTGTTGAACTTATGCAGTGGCATGCCAAAAATAAGAGCACTGATGGAAAACAATGACATGTGCCTAATTCTAAGACATGGATGGAATTTGATAACATATGGCCTGATTTTTCTCAAGATCCTCATAATATAAGGTTGGGTTTGGCTCTAGATGGGGTGAACCCATTCTCAGATCAAAGTACTAAATGGTCAACTTGGCCAGCATTTCTAATAAATTATAACCTGCCTCCATGGTTAGCAACTAAACCATTTTTCTTAATGTTATCATTGATTATACCAAGAAAGAAAAGTGTGACTTCAGATACAATAGATGCTTATCTAGAGCCATTATATGATGAGCTAATGGAATTGTGGAAAGGAATTGAAGCAATTCAATCTTTAAGGGATGGTCATTCAATCAAATTCACTTTAAGAGCTTCCTTATTGTTTACGATTCATGATCTTCCTGCATATAGCACATTGTCTGGTCTCTCTATTCATGGATACCATGGATGTCCTGCTTGCAACTTTAAGGATTTTGTGAGGCACTCAAGAAGTTTGTGTAAGTGTATTTATTCTGGACATCGTGCATACCTTAAAATGGATCATCCATATCATCAACAAAAAACATGTTTCAATGGTCAAGAAGAGAATCGTGAAGCGCCATTGCTAATAATAGGTGATTGCATTGTTGAGAATGGAAAAAAAAATGTCATTTATTGAAAATGATGGGATTGCTGGCAGTAGATATGATCCATGTAATGAAAGCGGTGTAAAACGATTGTGCATATTGTATAAGTTGCCATACTCTAAGGATATAGCCATTAGGTATACTATTGACTTTATGGATACTGAGAAAAATATAGCTTATGCTATTATAGAAACTCTTTTTGGTGCTTTTGATACTATTTCATCATGTGAAGACTTCTGAGAAATAAAGATTTTCCAAAATCTTTGGGTTGAAAAATATAAAAAACCTAGTGCTCCTTATGTCTGGACAAAGGAACAACGTGCACAATTCTTACAGTTGATGTCTCAAACTCGCTTCCCCACTGGATATGTAAGTAGTAGCATCAGAAGCCAAACTGACATTAATAGCTTAAGAGGCCTCAAGACCCATGACTATCATGTCATAATAGAGAATATTTTACCTATTGTGGTAAATATATTGAGTTTGGAAAAGGGGTTGGCAATTATAAGGTTGGGCCTAATATTGAAGAGAATGAGCTTACATGTATTAGATCCTTCGAAATTTGATAGTTTGAGGGAGGAGGTTGTTGAAGTCCTTTGTCTCTTGGAACGAGAATTTCCACCAACAATCTTTAAAATTTCTATGCATCTTTTGATACATCTACAATATGAACTAGAGCACTGTGGCCTAGTAAGAACGAGATGGATGTATCCTATAGAAAGATATATGAAGGTTTTGAAAAAAATTGTTCGTACTAGGGAAAAACTAGAAGGCAGCATGTCTGAGGGATATTCAATGCAAGAGGCCATGGGATTTTGCACATAATATATGAAGGATTTTAAAAATGTCAATTGACATGTATGGGATGATGATGAAGATGAGAGAGTTGTAGGTGAAGTATTAGAAGTCAATGGATGTCGCTTCAAGCTATCATATCAAGAAATAAGTGCAATACATGCCTTTATTCTTCAAAACACATCTTTGTTCGATAAGGAGCGCAGGTAAGAAAAAACTACACAATAATTTATTTACTCAATTGCATTTACACATTTATATTATTAATCTTACTATTTGTACATCATTATTCTATGTAGAAAACATGAAGAAGAGAATCAAGCTTGGATGCAACATCGACCTCAAAAGCACAGATGTCATGATTTGATTAGAGGTGATTTTTTTCCAAAATTTGAAGAATGGATTACTAATGCAATCAGTGATGCAAAAGAAGGTGGTCAAGATATAACAACAGAGGAAAGTGAGCTTTCACAACCTCCACATTTATGGGCTATGCGTTTTAGTGGAATGTGGGCCTATGGTAGTCATTTAAGAGTGGAAGAAAAAGACAAAGGAAAGAAAAATTGTGATTGTGTTGTTAGTGCTGAATTTCTTCATAAAATTGAGAAGAAATTTTATGTTGGATTCATCCAAGAAATTATTCAAGTGGATTTTGGTGAAAATAGTCCTATATTATTAAAATGTAAGTGGATCCGACCATCCGCAATGCAATTTGATGAGTATGGATTTGTACGTGCAAATACACGACAATTTTTTTCAGAGACAGATGAGCCGTATGTTTCCCCTCTTCAAATTAACCAATCATTTCTAATTGATGATGTAAGAAGCCCAGGTTGGTCATATGTCATTCAAACAGAGTCTCGTTCGAAATGAAAATTCATGGAAGTTGTTGATGTAATGCTTGATGGGCAATATGTTAATTTACAAGAAACATTTGAAGAAGTGGATGAAGACAATGAGGGACTGTTTGAAGAAGAGATTTTGATTACCAATGAAGAAATTGGAAGAGAGAATGTATTGCATGTCACAAATGAGGAAGAAAATCAAGTAGATGCAGACACGAGTGATCAGGATTTTGATCTTGTTGGCAATGCAGATGATTGTTGATGAGCCCCATTTTATGACCTTTTATTTAAGACTTTTATGTTGTTTTAAGACTGTTTTGTGTTTTAAGGACATGGACCTGCAGACTAATACCTGTTTCAAAGCATTAATGTCAAAAAATGTTGCTATATGAATGCAATATGAATTAGTTTTCATATAAAAATGAGGATGCAATATGAATATGTATACCATCATTGCTTTACTTTGACAATGATCTTTTCTTGACAGCTCCTCTGGATCATTGCTTCCACTGTCATGACAGGATGTTATAGCAGTCCTTGACCACTGTACTTTGACTCACTGCTATGACTGTTATAATGCTTGTACTATTTTAACATATTTTGTGCAGGTACTGTGAGGCTGCTTCTGAATGGAAAGAGCCAGATTCTCATGTTAAGTCAATTGAAAATTTTCTTTTGTTATTGTAAGGTTCAAGATTTGATATATAATATATTAATATTCTCCTAACCTCTTTGAAAACTTGGCAGACTTGGCCTGATAAAATGCAATGAGTTGACACAACTCACACACAAGTCTCGGCCAAGTAATTGTCTGAAACTTGTGATTTCTTTTTATTGAAACTCATCAGAAACTTGACCCTTGACTTACATGTTTTGGGTGTGGACTCATCTGTAGAAAAAATGACTAAAACCCATGTGAATTTTTCATTTTTGCATTTCGTTTGTCCTTTGATTTCAACTAGTAGGTGAGGTATTTTGTAACCAAGTGACAAAATACCTTGAAAGGAAGGTTTGGAAGTTCAAATATTTGAAAATATTTTATAATGATGATATTCTTATCTTCAAATGTGTAAAATATTGATTTGAGAGTCATATAACATATGTAATTTGGAATTATGAAAAATTTGACAAGGTTTACACGCATCTTGCACAACACTGTGGCTTCTTCCAACCATTTTAACATATTTTGTGGCTTCTTTTGATGAAATATCTTTAATCCTTAGATGTTTAAACTATCACATATATCTTCAACTTGATGAACCCAAATGACTATGGAGTTTCAAACTTCTTGGACAAATTGGATCAGATCACTTGACAAATAGTTATCTCAACCCATTTGGCTGCTTTCTTGATCAGCCAATCCCTGGATGACAAGCACGCATTGGAAAAACCTTTTGAGAAGCCAGATTTCCATAGCAAAGCTTCTACATTTGGTCCTGGTGCCAGCCAAGTCGCCTAGAATGCCAATGGCTACCATTATCACATTTTTATCTGTCATCTTCATTGGAAAACCTTTGTAGTTAAGAAACTGCCATGGCAAAGCTACTGCATTTTTTCTTGATGCGACAACCAAGTCATCTAGAATCCCATAAAATCATATGAGTTTAACTAATAAGAGAAGAATACAAGAAGAGATAAATGAAATTTGGTACTAAAACCCTTTTTGCAATATTGTTCAAGAGAGTGCATGTTCAGAATATGGTTATGCACTCCATGGCTCTGTCTATGCCTTTCCATGGCTGCTGGTTTTATTTTATCCTTGGGTGCACTCTACATGATTGCAACCCTATCTTTCTTTTCCAGCTTCAATTTCTATCTGGCTTGCTTTCTCCATAAGTATAGCCCTAACTTGCCTTCCCTACCCTTCTATGTTTTACCCTTTACCCTTTGGTTTGAACTAGTCATAATATGACATGAAGTGGCAATGTTGTTGGATGGATCAAGGTCACACTTGAATGTACCCTGATATCCATTTCATCACAGAATAACCACATGCCTAACAGGGTTTTGGGCTGCCTGACTATTATGAAAGGGGCTTTAACGCAAGTAATCTTAAAACTTTCCACAATACAATTACACTACGATTCCTTGGATTTGATAGTGAATATTTTGAATATTGTTTTTTGGGCAAGGATTTCTAAAGTTGTTTGGGTGGTTGTTTGTACTGTAGGGTTTGATGCCTAGTTGAGCTCTAGGATGCTATGTGAATATTGTTTTCCTTAATATAGGAACTGGTTTCTTCTATAGAGGTGGTTCGTTTGTGTGCATATTTTGATGCCTGTATTAGCTCCTTAGGCAGATGTTATATTCAGTGCAGATAATGGGGTCGGGATTTCTTTTTTTGTTTTGTGCACCAGTATGCAGTATAGGTTTTTAATGTTGTGAAAATTTTTCTTATTTGGTTTGTAATTTTAGTTCCAAGATGGTGTTAAATTATATTTTAACAGTCGTGCAGTTAGTTTATGGTACTCATTGTGATGTCAATGTTCATTGTATTATGTGGGTTGTCGTTCCTACTTGGATGATTTCTAGTGAAAATTTTGTTGATTTGATTATTTATTTATTTATTATTTTCAAAATGTATTATTCCTTTCAGATATTCTTCCCCAAGTGATTTCTAATGATAATTTGGTGATCACATTTTTTCCCTAAATGTAATTATTGTATTTTTTATTAGTTTTTATCTATATTGCTTATCTGGTGCAGTGATCCTCTTGATAGGAAAATTTGTTGAATATGTAAGCAATGATGATATTTGGTTGCGGAAATAGATAATGGAAAGCTTGAGTTCTCTGATTATGAAGTATTTCTCAGTCCTCATCTTGTTACCCACTTTTCCATGTTGACATCCATGGACACATTTGTGGATGAATTTTTGGAGAAAAATAGTCACACATGCACACACACTCATACTTGCAATCCCCCTAGACCAAATAATGCACATACTCATATTTGTTATCACACTCATACTCAAATTATCTCTATAGAAGAAGAAAGGGGTTTGGTTGAGAAAAAGAAAAGGCCCTTAGGGAACCGTGAAGCTGTGAGAAAGTATAGGGAGAAAAAGAAAGCACACATTGCTTATTTAGAAGAGGAAGTGCAAAAATTGCGTTTGATGAACCAGCAGTTACTGAGAAGACTGCAAGGCCAAGCAATTCTTGAGGCTGAGGCTGCAAGGTTAAGAACCCTTTTATCTGACTTCAAAGTAAAAGTAGAGTCTGAGTTGGGCACTTTTCCTTACCAAAGCCCGTGCAGTGGAAATCTTAAAGAAGAGAATTGCAGTGTCCAACCTCATAATGCTGATATTAGTGTTCATTGTGAAACTGAGGTGATCTACCCTCATGCACCTTTAGAGACATCTAGGACAGCTGCAAGTCAAAATGGTGATACTCTACCATGGGAAGGAATTTGTGAAATTTCTAATCCTGATTGTTAAGGGTTTAAAGTAAATGGAGATTTGACTCCACACTCCTTAAGCCCTAAAGGTATAGTAACAATAGAGCATTCTTTAATTCCCAATTCTATATCAATATCTAGGAATCTTTCCTTGCAAGGCGGATTGGTCTCTGAGTAGTAACATTGGACTATTAGCTATTTTCATAATTGATGTTTTGTAAAGAACATAACTATAGATCTACTTCAAGGGTAGTGTACTGAAGCAACATCCGTGATGAAAATGTGTCTTCAGTGTGCATGCATATTTAGTTTTAAATAGCCAATATCAAGGGTATCATCAAAGAGAAGAATAGTTGGATGTTTAGGAAGTTCCAGTGCAGAAGAATCTTCAATATAGCTGTCTGATAGCTCAAAACTTAAGGAACTTTGTAATTTAAGAGGATTCTTGAATATGGTTAGTTATCTTGAACCTGTATATAAAACTAAATGTTTTGGCCATATGTTACATATGCTTGGAGCAGATATCAAATAGTAAGAAAGAGGCACATAATGTGGACTTGTCAGATGTCTTTATGATTGACAAATATTGCATCTGTAAATTCATCCTAGTTTGATGTGTATCTAGTTCTACTGTTGTTTCTGTGTTCTTGTTGGGTATACAAGGACACCTATGATGTTATGCTGAAATGAACTTAAAGGTCCTGAGCATTTTTAGATGCTTCTTACGTATTTGTAATTTTGTTCTCTAAATGTACAAATCTGTAGTCTTATATGTAATGCATGCCTTTGATGCCAGGTAATAGTTACAAAATTACAATACATTCCTTGATATAAATGTTAGCTAGTTTGTAATTGCATTAGTTTTCAAGTTTTATTTTCACACTTGCATTTATAGTTTGCAACTGTGCAGTCCTTGGTGTTGAACTTTTGGATTTAATGAGAGTTCTACATTTAAAAGTTGAAAATATCTGATCACTTATAGCAGCAACTCACATCCATTCATTATATTGTTTAAAGAAGTTATTTTATTATTTCAATCCATATTGGTGATTTACTTTCTAAAGAATATCTGTATTTTTAATTGTCCTTTAGTGTTCATTTAATATTAATGTAAATTATCAACAATGAAATTACTTGTTTGGACTTGGTATGCTTCCTTTATGCTTAAATAGAACTTCTTTTGTAAAGTATAATTTGTACATGTTCCTGAAACTATTTGGTATCATCTTTGATTATACTAGATTAACATTAAATCTCCCTCGGTGTGCTAGAAGCCATATGTTGACTAATGCAATTATCAATCCTAAGTAGCAAATTGTTTGAGTGTAGAACATCTACAATTCTTGCATTGATCCCTTGATAGTCAGACTCTGTTATGCAATCAAAAGTGGGGACTAGTGAGAGACGTTTTAGTTGTTCTGTGTCTATGAAGGATGCTCATAATCATAGTATTTTTGTCCTCCATATCAGTCATGGTTGTTGTTGACAGCTGAAATGTTTTTCATTGTTGATAGATTATAAAAAAAATTGTTATTAAGAACTTAAGACATCTTTTAAAGGAGATGTGTGCTACTTATCTGATGCCTATGCCTGGATAATTGGTTTTACTTATGTGTGCATTTTTATACAGATTGTATGACCTTTCTATTTTAAGTTTAATAGATAGCCATGATGATTTCGATCTTTATAGCTAAACCACAATGATTAGGACCTTTATAGCTGATCCATCCTGAACATACTGAATTTAAAAGAGATTTCTCCTAGAGTGGTTTCATTTCACTATTATTCTTGTTTGTTTGTCTTACCATGTAATTGACAGGATGGTGAAAAGCTCTTTATTTTAAAATTTTGGAAATATCCAGTTTCTTGAGTTTTTTTTTCTTAGCATTTTGCTAAGTTAATGCCTAGCATATGATAGGAACATCTATAGATTGCCTATAGTTTATATACAATCTTGAGCTATTGTGTCAAACTTTAGATAACTTCAATAAAGCTTAATTAATGGTGATTAGATTTGCTTAGGAAGTGAGCAAGTTAAACATACGAGTTATTGTTTTGATGTAGCTATTCACCAACATTGTAATGCTACTGCATAGGATTGGCTGCAAACTAATTAATCATCTTTGTCATGTTCTCATTGCCCTTTTCTTGAAAATTTCACTTGAGGAATTGTATACCATGACATGTATAATGCATTAGCTACTCAGTTGTAGGTGAATTCTTTGAAACCTTGATATTGCTTCAAGAATTCAACTATGAGCTAAACACCTTATTCAAGCTGAGTAGCAGAGTAATGGAATCAAGGTATGGAGCTATATCAAATCCAGAAAATTCCAATTCAAAGTTAGGATAATATTTGATAATGAGATTTGCAATCTGTAGATATCCCAAGTGTTTGTGAGCTCTGCTACTTCAGATGAAGGAGGTGCCGATGTAAACAAAGTCTGGGCATCTGCCTCACTCTGAGCCCATTCATCCCACAGAGACTTAGATATAACTACTCATTTCCCACAAAGATCAGATTGTATTTAAACAAAAGAATAGAGGAATGAAACCAAAAGACCAGGAACACCAAATTTATCACTGATCTAATGGTGAATCCACATCCAATGTGAAGGACTCCTTATTCCAATCCCAAGATTTGATGGATTGATTCAAATACATTGCTAAGCTTTTTATGCAACTCGCATTTCTGCAGGGAACCATTATTTAATATCCATTGATTGAAATACCCACAACATCTAATGACTATTGTTGTTTGCAGTGCTTTAGAATTCCTACGTTTTTCAATGTCTGTTCATTAAAACTGAGACCTCATAAACTTGTATTTATGCAATTTCTGTTACGGTTAATTATATTTGTATCAAGTTGCTAATTTATACATTATTGTTTTTTTGGACATCAGGAAATGAGGAAAAAGAATTTAAGGCACAAATTAGATGATAGTGATCATTATGCTGAAATTCCAGTGACAATTATGAGTGCTTTCATGAAGAACGTGTGGCCAAGAATAATGAATATTTATCGCGTCTTGGTTTGACAAACACGAAAGTTGTAAATCCACTAAGTAGTATATTATTGATTTAATACCATTTAATGAAATTTTATAGGCAAGAGCTTTATGTATATAAGACATGATATGATATTTTTTTATTTTTACAGGCAAGAAAAAGAGTGCATAGAAAATGCAGAGAAAAAACAAAAAGAAAGTAAAGATATAGTGTTGCCAGCTTGTAGAAGCCAACGCATAAAGGATGTGTTTGAAGTGAAATCTAGGGAGACTAGTATTGATCTACCTACTCATGCCACACCTGATATGGCCAAGGAGCATGAAGTTTTGGTTAATGAAAGTCATGAAGAGAGTCTGCTTGCATCTGATGTGCCTCAGAGTGCACCTATTGCATTTACAACTTTTGATGGAATTAGTGGATCGGCTAGAAATATTGGTAGTGGTTCAACAAAAGATGTCTGCTTTTGTTAAAAGAAAAAGATTGAGTCAAGATTTATACAAATCTACAGAGAGGAATGCAAAGGAAGAATATTAGAAGGGAAGAAGCCATTCTTGGTTGAGGTATCAAGAGATGGTGAACACATTGGGAAAAATGCTACACGGTGGGCCTCAAAGTTGGGCGTAAGATGTAGGGCCCATTTGGATATTTGCAAATCAAATTTTGCACAACAAGATCCACGAAATGTGGAATATGTTATACAAAAAATGGAAAATGCCTTTGACACGATTGGTGGACAAATCTCTAGAAAATATTACAAGCACAAGATGAGACTTCTGATGAAAAATTTTAGATACAATTGCAAAAAAATAATCATGGAGGGAAATGAGAGGTTAGACTCCACTCTATCTCCCAAATAGTGGGAGGCATTGAAAGAAAGTATGCGTTCTGAAGAATATTTGACAAAGAGTAATAGAGGAAAGAGAGCAAGAGATAATGTGAGGGCTGAATATACATTTGGCCGAGGTGGGTTGCAGGCCAAAATTGACAAATTTGGAGTAAGTGTATGGATTTTTGGTTCTATTTACATCGTGTTATTTAATTCAATTTTTTATTGAACTGACTATATGTTGAAATTGACATTGTTTTTTAGGTGGAAAACAATAATAGAGAAGCAGGAGTAGAAGATATTGTCAATTATATGGCAACACTAGATCGTACTAAATCTAAGAGTAGTATGAATTGGAAATCTAGTTCATCAACAGAGATTTCAAAACCATTTTTTGAACGCCCAGTAAGAGCCTCTCCAAATCATGTCAACTCAAATGAAGAGTACCAACATTTAATGAGTTGCTTACATGGTCTCACCGAGAAAGTTTCACAGTTGGTTGCCTTTGTTAAGCCTATAGTTTCTGCATGGAATGACCATAATTCCATAGATTTAGATCAAGTAAGAGGCTATTCCTCAATATTTTGATTCTCAACTATATCATTTTTTTGCATACTCTTTCTCTATTATTGTTTTTTCTTTGTTGATCTCTTCATAATTATCTTACTCTATATGTTTTTATAGTTGTAGAACAATTATATGAAAGTAGAACGAAAAGGAAAAGACCCTGTCAATAGAGCTCTTAGCAAAGTTACACAACTTCAGGACAATGTTGACAGTGATTATGCTGAATTCAAGGAGTATATGCATGATATTGAGGTGAGTGCTATGAAACCTTTAGATTAATTTTTAATTTTGGCTGCTTTGGGTTTGAGCATAGGTCACAACCAGGATTGTATATCAGATTCATTTATGATTGCTTTTAAATCTAAAATGTTTGGTATGTGAAATGAGTGCATTTTAAGCATCTAAAATATTGTTTTTTGGTTTTGGTATTTTCCTTGGTTGCTTATAAATGATAGGGAAAAACCTTTGGTTGCTTATAAATGATAGGGAAAAACCTTTAGGCAAAACTGTTTTAGGGAAACATGTACTTAAAGTTGTAGCACTTGAACATAGAAATGTGTAAAAGTTTAAATAACCCCCCTGATTCTATTGGCAACCTATCACAGCTACAACACTTGAACATAGAAGACTGTAGAGGTTTAAATAACCTTCCTAATTCCATTGGCTTGTCACATCTGCAGCACTTGAAAATAGAAATTACAGGCAGAAATTTTGTGCTTTACATTTTGATTTGCCTACATGATAGAGAGAAATCTGGTGGTCAGATCTAGATTATATGGGAATCTACAACCCACTGTGAATTGTATTATGAAGAAAAAAAAAGTTTGTTGTATCTCCCAAGTATCTGTATAGTTTTACTCCAAGTTTTACACATGCAAATGTACAAACTACCAAAAACTTTAAATTTAGGTATTTCATCAAGCAATGGACAAGTGACATGGACAATCAAATGAGAATTTGGGAACCTCTAATGCATCCTAAGTTTGCTTGATGGTAAAGGCACAAGTAATTCATAATGGTCACATTAAATTTAGAGGGTTTTACAATTGTACACCTCAAAACAATGTAAGGTATATGGAAAAATAATCCCCTCATTAATGTCTTGCACCAGGGGGTCTCATAAACCAAATTAGTGTCTCTTAGAGGTGAGATAGTCCTTTACAAATAAAAAGCATTGCTACTGCTCCTATTTTTACATGATATAGTCATGATTTCAAAAGTAGAAATAGTCCTTTACAAATAACATCAGAGGAAGTACGAAACTCCCACATAATGTCAGCATGCCTCACCAGCCCAAAGTGGGTGATTCAAGAATGAGTTGTTGAATCAACTACAAATTTAGTGTCCAAAAGACCGTAAATTCTTTTGGGATTCAACACAAAATAAATCAAGCTCACAAAACAAATTACAATTCATGTGCTTTGCTGCAGTATTATTATTATTTTTAAATATAGACCACATAAATAAACCTACTGGATCAAAAAAATTGAATTAATCTCCTAGATTCGTGTACAAGACAAATCAAAATCCTCTAGAGCAATTTGCACAATCCAAGAACTCAGAGTCCTCTTGGTATCAACATTGTTCACAAATGATAATTCATACATACTACAAATATTTAACACAATATTCTCATTCAATGTAAGAATAGGCACCCTCTCAAGTGCATTCTCTAGAACTTTAATGGATCCAAGAAAATCTCTAGAATACATCAGACAGAGAGCCTTGTTATTAGTGGCTATAACATCACCTGGATCTCGATCCAACACTTCTTCATACTCTCTGACCGTTGCTGTGTAATCCTTTTCATACTTCTGAGCTTGATGAAAATGGCACCTGACCATTGTCCACAATAGCCTCGATTCTAGAAAACATAGTCTTGGCACCATTCAAATCACCCAGCTGTAGCTGAAGATAGCCAACCCTTGAGAGCAAGAAGGGATCCAGTGGTTTTTCCTTGAGCAGCCTTTCAAGCCACTTCATGCTTGTCATGTAATCTTTCTGGCTTAGATGATGCCTCAGAATTGAGTTTATAACAAGCTCTTCTCTCTGCTGCCACTGCCTGAGACTTGCCCCTAGAGTAGAAAAATTATGTTGAACTTCAGTTGTAGACCCTGTGGATGCATTGCCTGAGATAAACTCACCAAAATCCTCATCCAAACTATTTGAATGATGATCACAAAAATCATGACCACTATCATGTCCCATAGGCTGCCCATCTGTTTGATTCCAAGCACCAATATCCACAGTGGGAATTTTTTACTTCCTCTGATGTTATTTGTAAAGGACTATTTCTACTTTCGAAATCATGACTATATCATGTAAAAATAGGAGCAGTAGCAATGCTTTTTATTAGTTTGGTGTGGGTTCAGTTCAACAATTATTACCAAGAAGAACATCATGTTGCTCCTCTAGAGTGTCCTTGATGAATTTTTGAACATTCATGGAGGCATTGGGAGTCATCTTCTAAGAGTCAACCATCTCACCCCTGCGACAACACTCATGCAGATAGTCCGGCTCACTGATATGGAACCAAGTTGAACTCTTTCCTTCTGCTGTTGTGAGTAAACATTAAGAGACATTACCAAGACTTGCTCAGATGCCACAAGCCTAAATTGCTGTAGGATGTCTTAAGCCAAAGATATTCTCTAACACTGATGACCTGCACCACAGGGCTTGGGATGGGTGGCAATAAGGACAACATGATAAGTTATTAGATAATAACAGATGTATTATAATGAACATGCCATAGAATAAAAGTCACCAAAGTTCAAACCATTGTATGCCTGTGAAATACTGAGACAACATAATAGTGCTCTTTTATTGACCAGGAACAGGTTACCACATATGTATACAAAGAAATAGAAGAATAAGAATGAGAATTCTCAAGATCAAAGACCAAGGATGATGATCCTAGCTGATTCATCTATGAATAGTACACCTATGGTGAACCAAAGAGGAGTTGAGAAACATGTCCTTCCTCAAGTTCTAAAATAACTACACACA
The DNA here is from genome assembly GCA_007258455.2 of Sequoia sempervirens. Taxonomy (NCBI): domain Eukaryota; kingdom Viridiplantae; phylum Streptophyta; class Pinopsida; order Cupressales; family Cupressaceae; genus Sequoia; species Sequoia sempervirens. Next base: position 198,917,819 of record VDFB02047230.1, on the reverse strand, counting down.
ATTACAGGAAAGAATCAAAATCTGTTACAAAAAGGTTTGGTTTTGTAAAGGTGGATGATTGAAAGTCCATTTTCCTTGAAACAGGTTTGTGATAAGTGCACAAATGTAATTCTCATTGCCCCTGCTTACCCATATGCACTAGTGTCTTCAGCATGAGGCAGTGCCATTGACATGTGATTCTTGATATTGTGGTGCAAGCTACTTAGGTTAAATGCAAGCTGCTTAGGTTATCTGCTTCTAAAATATAAAACCAAGATAATGAGATAGCCTTGTACCTGGAAAGGGCCTTAATGTTAAACATCACACTAGAATTTGTTGCAAACAATATGTATCAGGGGACCCAATTGCATCATGAGTTCACAAAAGATGCCATTCTTGATACTGTGCTGCAAGATAACCTAAGTAGCTTGCAACACAGTATCAAGAATTCACTTTGTAAATAATTGTAAACTGATAGTGGAAACTGATTTCCCAAAGTTGTACAAAAGAAGAATTTGAGAGATAGTGGAAACTGATATTGTAGAAACAGGGCACCTCTTCCAAATTCAAAAGGGCATTCATTCCTTTACTTATATTCAATGATTCAAAGGTGATCTATTAATCCAACATATATTAGCCACAAGATGAAGTGGAGGCAGAAATTCTTGTAAGATGGTGTTTTGAGGGCTATACTAATTACAGGAGGGATCACTTCAGCTTTGCGAATGGAATTTCCCAATGGTCTGACCACTATGTATCCTACAAGGTGTTTTATCCTACCGGGAAAAGAGTATTTTAAAGACACATAAATCAACTTCATTGAACAAATACTATTGAAATACCTTTTATTAGGTTTATTCTCTTGTACTTCATTGGACCAATCATGTCAAAATGCCTTTCAGGTGTATCGTGTGCTACTTGGGGATTTTAGATTGCAATTGTAGTTCTACACTGCTGGGATCCTGTAGCAAACCTAAGATTAAGATTTCCATAGTCCTTTAGATGATAAGTAAACCTTTCTAGAAAAAAAATCTGTAGAAGACTTGAAACAATATTTAGGATCCCAGTCTATGATCTATTATCAAGATACAAAAATAACATCTTGATGATAGATTGCAGTATGAATGTTGATTAAAAAACATCTGCACAGTTTCATCCACAAAACCTTGCTTCATGGCATTAGTTTTATATGTGGTTAGGATTCAGGATTAGAAGTTTGGCTTCATCTTTATCATTATTTCTTCCTATATTTGAGTAACATCCTACTCACTTCGAATGAGGACTTTATTTAATAGTCAATTATTGCATGTAGCTCTTTTGAATAAAAGCTCTGTTACCATGTCATCTCCTCTCTTTCAAATGAATAATACCATTTTTGCAAAGGAGTTGCTAAAGGCTCAAATTAAATGATGTCCATGGAAAAGACTGGTGGAGACATGGCTTATTGCCACATCTTAGTTCTCTTACAAATGAGCTTTTGCAACTAAAATAATTAGTCTTTTTTGAAATCTGTGTCATTTTGTAAAATAACAGTGACTTTTCTGGATTACACGGTTATTTCTATACACCAGAAATCACCTTCCACAACTTTCCCTTTGCTCATTTTTCAGAAAGCCATGCATTTGGAGTGCATACACAATCAAAATTGTTGCCTTATGGCTTGCTCCTTGGGATTTTTTTTTTTTTTCTACTGCTTACTTAATATGCTGCTGCAACTTTATTGCACTGCTCTATGAATGAGACGCTAATGTCACTTCACTCTCTATATGTGCCTTGATGTTGGTTACCAAAATTCCTTTGGTCCCACTCTCTGTCAAATATTCTCTATCACTTAATTGCAATCTATAAAACATATTTGATAGAACTGCTAATCAATGGATATAGTAATTTTTTCCCCCAAATTCCCTCAACATTCAAGTTTTTTCAGCAGAACCAGGTTGCTCTGATACCATATTGAAATTTTGCAATGAAATGTGTGGTAAATGGATGATATTTATAATACTAAGAGCTATTTATACAATGACTTTCGGTCTTATTTTTAAGCTCCATATCCTTCCTTTTTTCTCAACTAGAAGCAACCACTATATCTATTGTATAGGTGTTGTCACAACATTCAACAATGAATAAACCATATTTAATCCAGAACCAAAAAACATAGGTAATAGGTGTAGTATTTTAAATGTGTAACCATCACAACTATGATTTAATATAATTCCTAAAAATGGAGTTATCAATAATCTATTCCATTGGGTCAGGAACAAATGAGTTATTTACTATTTAGATAAATGATGTCAGTGAGGAATATTCTATTATATAAACTTATGAAAATAATGTAGCCTAACTGCTGTGCTAAATTTTGGTCTCTATAACTAAAAGTTTCCCTCTTGATACTATTCCATGACCTTTGAAATCAGGCACTTTGTATATCCCCCTTATTTGATGTGCAACTGCCATATTGACAATTTTTGCAATTTTAAATGATATTATGTGTATAGAATATTTCCCATTTTCTTGATCTTAATTAAAAAAATTCAACTATTAGAGAGTAAAACATGTAAATTGGTTGCCAGTTACAACCACAAGATTTGTTGATAATTTTATAGTAAACAATCTTATGTATTACTATTGAATTCTGGTTTGTTTAAGCAAGCTGATGGAAAAGCCAACAGCTTGTGTAGGTCATAAATTATCATGTCTTGTAGCAAATTAGTTGGATTACTTGGTCTGGTTTAAATTTACTCTTAGAAGTCATACTGACTAGAGAGTGATCAATAATTGATTTCTTTATGCCAGAACTAGATGACTTATCTATGGTTTTACTAAAACAATATTAATGGGGAATACTTTATTTATATAAATTAGCGGGAAATGTGTAGCCACAGACTGTTATGATAAAATTTATTCTCTGTAGCTATCGTTTTCCATCTCAATGTTATTATGCATGAACATTGAAATTGTGCTCCCTTAATTGCTCTTTTGCACAATATATTAACAAAAGATGGTTCAACTTCTAAATTACATAACATAAATTAACAAAAATATATGAAAACTTAAAAGGAGTGAAACTAAATCATTTCTATTGATTGATTGTTGTTAACTATCAATTTCCTTCATGCAAATACTCTCTGCAAAAGTGTTCAGTGTAATAGTACAAAATTTCTAGAAAAACCTGTGATAGAGATTTTTGAAACCATTAAGTATCTGTACAGTTTTACTCCAAGTTTTACACATGCAAATGTACAAACTACCAAAACTTTAAATTTAGGTATTTCATCAAGAAAAGGACAAGTGACATGGACAATCAAATGATAATTTGGGAACCTCTAATACATCCTAAGTTTGCTTGATGGTAAAGGCACGAGTAATTCATAATCAATAAGCACTTCATTTAACTACTTACAAACCTTTTACCTGCATTTAGTACTCCTCACATGCATGCATATCACTTCAAACATGTTTAAGTGTTTGAATGTGTGGTTCCAAATGCCACAAGTGGGGTATTTCTTTAGTCCTCAACACAGATGTTTCAATTGATACATGGTCAGTAATGTTGAGCCAAGAATTTCTAGATGGAAAAGCAAAATTTGTGGATACAAGTTTCATACATTTTCACAAAGTAAAAAGAACTAACACATATATAAGAAGGAGATTTTGGTTGTTAAAAGAGGAATTGAAAATCTTAAAATATTCCTCAAGCCCAAACATTTTGCAAGCAAAACAAATAGTTAGCCAATAAGAAATTTGTTAAGGAAAAAAACAAACATAGATTTAGCCCAAGGGAGAATTGCTGGATGGTATTTTGAGTTCCAGAGTTATAAATTTGATATACAATGGGTTAAATGGGAAAAGAATTCCCTTGCTGATGCTTTAACTAGAGATCTCAAAATTATTGTAGTCATCACAATAGATCCCACAGATCCACTTATTTGCCAAGTGAGATTCTAGTTATTCTATTAACCAATAGGTATGCTAATAGGTGGATCAAAATGATTAAGAAACTAAAAAGGGATACTTGGGAATATAATAAAGAAAGACATCATTTCTATATTATGGATGCTCTAGACCTTTTGGAAGCACAAATTATCTTAGAAATGCTTTCTCATTTGATCTTGTGATCACACTTATCATCAGGCCAGTGGTTACCTAAACATTGATCAAAAATTATAATTCTCTACTCAATCAGAGTAGTAAATAGTTTTTATTTTGGTAGGTTTCCTTTTGAAAATTATGCAGATGCATATGGAGCTGTATTAGATGAAGAAATGGTTGATTTCCTCAATTTAATTAAGTTTGTAAAATTTAAAGTTTTTGGTAGTTTGTACATTTGCATATGTTATAGATCAAATATTAAGTTGCCCCATAAATATTATATTACTAGGCCCAACTTAAAATAATATTATCATTCACTTCCCTTGATTTATCCTTTAGCCTATGAGAAATGATGATATGCTAGAGGTCTCTCCATGTTTCTAATTTGGAAAAGGGGACATGACAATAACTGATTGCATGACAACATAACTGATGAGTAATTGACTGATTTTTAACTATGATTGCACAACTAACTGCATGATTGCATGACTACATAACTGATGGGTAATTGATATGCTGCTAATGATGATTGCATAATTGGTGAAGACCTGGCTTATTTTTAATGTGCTGATAACAGACATCATTCTAATCAACAAGAGGTTGCAAACCACTTAGCTTGGTCTTTAATTGACCCTGATTACAACTATTGTACTAAATAAGCCTGTAGGGCCATAGCAACCTATAATAGTTTAAACTAGAGGGCCATGTTAATAGCCCAAAAGCAGACTAATTTTGAGAAGCCTTATAGTTTTCAATCATTTTTCCAGTGTTAAATTTAGTTTCTTTTGTTAATGTACTTATTCTGTGGAATTTTATTGATTTTTACCATACTTCTGTCGAATTTTATTGATTGTGTATGCACAAGCAAGCTGATGAGAATGGGTTTGTAAAAAGATCAGCTGCTAGTATGTTGAGTGGAAAACAGTTTGCTTCTCCAAACACGGTGAGTTCTGTGATGACCTCAATGAACACATTTTATCATATTTTTTGTGTTCTATGGTATTGAATATTAAATCTTACAATTTTTTATCTATCTGAATGAGATATTGATTGAGCTGCATGTAGCTATTGTAATCTAAAGATAAAACTGTACAAGTTTATTAGTTTATGTTACTCATGCATAAAAATTTGTTGGAAGCCTTTATGCAAGTTTAGTAGGAACATGGATAATGTGTTATTTGTTGGAAGCCTTTATGTAAGTTTATGTTATAATGTGTTATTTTTTTTTTTTGTAGGAATGTATTGATAAACTAGAAGAAGGAGATAAAGTTAAGGTGTTGGATCCATTAGATGGTGATGTTGTGGGCATTGGGCGGATTCACTCCCTATCTATTGTACATGGAGTCAACTTGAAAGAAAAAATGGATGCAAATGTAAACATTTGAAAGGTCACAAGTAACATACCCCTTGTTTATGAAGACAAAATAGATGGAGTTGTTTGTCTGAAAGAGAAAGAGGGAACCTTCACACAGTGGCCACTAAAATATCTGGAAAAAATGGCATAGTTGAACATATTTATCATGTACTAGTTGCTAGACATCTTGGCTCACTATTTTATGCAATATTTTGAATATGTTATTTAGGGATCTTAATTATCATGGTGTATTTGAAAGAGTTGGAAACTCTTAGAAAACTTTGACATTTTTTATTATATTTACATATATACTCTTAGACACTTGGCATTTTATAACTTGATATATATATTGATATATATTTGCATTAATTTTTTTTATTGTAGATTACCTTTATTTATCATGATGTTGAATCAATCTTTTAATTTTAGTATGTTGTAGCTTATACGCATATGCAATATTTTTATTTACTTTTATGTTTTAGTTCAAATTTAATATTATATTAGTTTTGCATTATAAAATTTATGGTATTTAATAAATTATTTATTTCATGATTATATTTACTACCAATTAATAAAAACTAGTAAATAAAATGACTGAATTAATGACTAAAGTAATGATTAAATTAATGACTAAATATGACTAAATGACTAAATAACTAAATATATGACTAAAGTAATGACTAAAATAATGACTAAATAAATGATTAAAGTAATGACTAAATTAATGACTAAATATATGACTAAATTAATGACTACATATATGACTAAAGGAATGACTAAATATATGACTAAATAAATGACTACTTTGACTAAATAAATGACCAGTTAACAACAATTAATGACTAAATTAATGATTAAATATATGACTAAATTAATGACTAAATATATGACTAAATAATTCACTACCATGACTAAATAAATGACCAGTTAATAACAATCAATGACTAAATTAATGATTAAATCAATGACTAAATTAATGACTAAATCAATGACTAAATCAATGACTAAATTAACGATTAAATAAATTACTAAATCAATGACTAAATCAATGACCAAATTAATGACCAAATCAATGAGTACAAATCAATGACTAAATAAATGACTAAAATAGTTTAATCATAAATTTGGTCACATTATAAATGACTGGCAATAAACTACTAATGGTCACGTGACCAAAATTAGTCATTTATATGCAATTTTTAGTAGTTTATTTAGTCATATATTGTTGTTTGTGTACTAGTGCAAAAAGAGATCTTAGCAAGAGTGTTACAAAGTTGCTCAACAAGATCAAACCCTTTACAACTACGTTGTTAGATATTAGGTGTAGGTGGAAAGGTATGGTTGAGGAAATGGGATGGATGTTGGGATTTTTTTGGTTTCTTATTATTTCTAGTGTTATATGTGTGAGAAATAGTATGATAGCTTGGTTGTTGCAACTCATGATTAATAGTGAGTTGTTTTACAAATTTTAGGATGTGGCCATGAGATTTAGGAGGTCCTATAATGAGAGGTGATTTAGGAAGTCCAATAATTAGACATCTTTTAGGAGTTCTAAAAGAAGTTTTAGGAGGTTAAATAATTAGAATTTTAATACCCAATTGTTTATTCACAATCTCAATAGAGTTCATTACTTTTTGATGATCTTCTATTGATGGGGATCTAATGTCACCTTAGCATATTCATCTATGTAATCCATCTTACTGTCTTTTGAAAGTAATGTATCAATCATTTAATCCACTTGTGCCATAATATCTTCCCAGCTACGAGAAGTAAATTTGGAAAGAAGCAAACAAGATTCTCAAGAATCTCAATGATTGAATCCTCTAACAACAAAAAACCTTCTTCACAAGTAGGTGAGGTATCAGGAGAAGAATAATTATGATTGTCATGATTATCTAGGATTACGTCCCCTTGCACTAAAACATTCTCATAAGTGGGAAAGATGTTGGGAGATGAATGAAAATCAGGAAAAGTTATATTAATAAATATTTCAATGATTTCATTCTCTTGTGCCAAGATACTCTCAAAATTAGGAGAGATATTGAGAGGATGACATAATTAGGGAGATTATAACTATACAAGTCATGTGTTACCATATCAAAACCACATCATTGAAAAGGAAACATGTTACTGGAATTATGGATCAAATGATCAAAATTACATACGTCTAAAAACAATAGATTTGATAATTTCAAACAATGAAATGTACCAATTTTTTTTTAAAATTTGCAAAAAATTATGTAGAATGACACCTTTCTTTCACATGCAATAACATGTCTTTTGAAAATTTCAAATTAGATCTCAACAAGTAGAAACATACTGATAACATAAAGACAAAGATTTGTGCAAAAAAATTTTGAGCCAATAGTAGTAGGACAAAGTCACCCAGTGGCATCCTAGTCCTAGATAGGGGGTAAAAACTAAAAGCTTGAAAGTCTAGCAAACTGCTTAGGGATTCTTGGTCTATATGCAAACATGTGTGAGAGTGAATGTTTTTCATAATTTTTTAAATTTAAGATAATGTAACCCAAATGCAAATGCCTAACAATGTTTGAACAAAAGAAACAATTTTGAATGCAACTTTAAATGCATATGTAATATATGGTATCAAATCATAATCGATTTTGTGCCTATTCTTAAGGATTTTGGGCCCCACAATTAAAGCTAGTTTATTTGATCATTTTCTGTGACTATTATTTTGAGAGAATATTGGCATTGACAAGGGGGAAATATATGTGTGATCTAGTGACTAGATATTTTTCTCTCTCACGCACAATAGCATGTAAATCTACCCATTCTCAGGTCAATAGTGCATCAAGACTATCCACACAATCTTGATATTAGATGTGAGATAGCAATGATCTCAATGTTGTCTTTGTAGAAGTTGTAGAAGATACCAAATCTAAGGTTTCATTTGTGAAGCAATCAAGGGAGCTCCTGAAAACCTTTCAAACACAATAACAACCAACTACAACACCTGTTAGATCATCAAACCCTCAAACTCACACAATCTCCTCAAATCCACTCTATTCTTTGTAGCATCGCCAACTCACTCAGTTAGGTATTTCTTCTCAATAAGACTCTTTCAGACCAAGAATTGAACCATTCCAAGGACCCATTAGGGCACATAATCACATACCAACAAACTACCATTGGTTACTTTGTGATAGTTCCAACAAAATAGGCCTTTTTATGCCTTTTAGGCCTCAAATTAGGCCCCTTTTACAAAGAAACTACTCACAAACCCTTTCCTAGACTAGTAAAATCAATTGGGAAGAAATTCACATGCTCTCAAACCAAGCAATCCAAAATTAGTTCTCAAAAATTCACTCACCCAAAGGCCAAATCACAAAACCCTCCTTTCTAGCCAAAAATCTAGGGTTTTATTGAAAGTCATGCTTCCAATCCTCTCACAACTCTAGAATCACCTCAATCAGGTTCTATTTGACTTGCAAAAACTTAATTTAACATAAAAAAAAATCCTTCCCCAACACAATTCACACTTTACCAACATAGAACCTCTTAATTTCATGAGAAAAACTCACTCTCCACCATTAGGGCATCATGCCCAATCCACTAATTGGCCTCCCTTGCACAAAAAAAAATCCATACACCTTCTCCTACTATATTATACCCATTCCAATGAGATACAGTTCTAATACAGTTCTAAAATAAGGTGGAATGGGTTTAAAACATGATTGAAACTACAAAAACTCTTAAATTTTTCCTACATGGGAAGTTTCAAGAAATCAATTCAACTACCACCAAATAAAATGATAGACCCTCGAACCTCTTTAAAAATGAATTTAATTCAAGCCACAATTTAATTCAAACAATTTTCTAAAGATATAGTTACTGTACAGGGCCGTACAGGTCTGAAAGGGCATGAAAACACAAAAAATCTGCAATAAATAAGGGTTTCTTTATTTATCTTCCTTTGAAACTTCAAGATCAATCCTCAATAGACGATTTTACATAATTTCTATAAATTTTCCCTCTAAAACTAACTACCTAACCTGCCACAACTTCCTTTTGAAGTTTGTGACTATTGAACTTCTCTAAAAGTTCAAATTTTGCAATTTTTCAATTATGCCTTTTTACACAATTAGCAATTTTCAATGTTTTTTCACTTTTTGCAATCTACACCCCCTAGACACCTAATATTCATAAAATATGAATAATTAAAATAGATAATGTCCTTCAAGACCTTATTTAATAACAAATTGACTCACACCTAGAGTCTACTCCTAATCAACCTAAATAGACAACTTTTGTTCCAAGGTGCTCCTACACCATACACCCCAACTTGTAATTTTTCCAAGTCTCTTCGAAAATGTTCTACAACTAGTCCACATTTGATCTTAACTTGCCTCTATCCTCCTTGATTTCCTTTATCAGGTTTTTTTTTCCTTCATTGTCCTTTCCATCTTTTCCAGCATCATTACTTGATTCTTGCTTCATATGTACTGTGGGGTGTTCTTTATTTCTCCTATCATCCAATACTGCTATCATACCTTATTTTACACCTGCACACAAAGTCTTATCAATTTTCCTCTCATTCACACACTTGTCCTTATTTTTTTTAGGCTTAAACAACTGCCAAGTATTCTTTTCCTCATCCTTTTCTCTATTAGACTTTCCACCAACTGTACCATCACTCTTTTTAGTCTTTGTTAGACCTACAAGTACCTTTTTCACTATTCCATAAAATTTTCAAACCATTGTCCTCTTGTTCACTTCCTTACCAATCCCACAAATGTCTATTTCAACACCATTCATCTGCTCTTTCACTGTCTTCATTACTATAGGGCACTTAACTATCCCAACAAGTATTCCATCACTTACTTCTTGCATTTCCACAAGATTTTCACCTTGAATCTGCTCTGTACTAGACTAAGACACATTCTCATCCATTTTATTTTTCCACATGTAAACATTCTCCTTCACATCTAACTATACATTTTTTTTCCGTCTACCTATTGCCTTCACTCTGTCATGCCTTGCATTGGCTACCAATTCCATCCACTTACCTTCATCAACACTCACATATTCCCTTTTCCCAATCATGATGATTTCACCTTTTTCTTTTGTCTCCTCAACCAATGGAGTTAATATGTAAGCCTTCCCATCTTTTTCAATGCTATATGTATTTTGTCTCCCATGATAAACTGCAAACCTATCAAATTGCCAAGGCCTTCCTATAACACATGACAAAAACTCATCGAAAATATGTCATAAACAACTTGATCCCTATACTGACCAATTTGGAATTCAATAGTAGCTTGTTCATTCACCACTATAGATTTATGATCACTAATCCAAGACACTCTATAAATATTTTCTATAGGCACTCTTTGCAAATTCAATTTATCCACCATATCACTAGATACCATGTTATCAGTGCATCCCAAATGAAATACTACCTTGTATACCTTATTTTTGCATCTGCAAGCTATCCTAAACAAGCCTCTTATTTGAATTAGCTCTTTATCCTTGGTTTTCTTCAAATTTGTCTTTTCATCATCAACATCTCACCTACTTCGGGAGAAACACATAGAGTATTTGAATTTGAACTATTAGCTTCATCTTCATGAACAATCTAAGCTCTCCTTTCATTATTCTTTTCTCCACCACTTCGTGTGGTTCCAAACTTCTCTAGACACTTGAAGAAAGGGTGAGAAAACTCACCACACTTGTAACACATTCCTGCAAACTCATTAGAATCTCTTCTTTTCCTAAAGCATGTTCTTCCACCTCTCCACCCACCTCTTGATTTAGGTTCTTGTTCTTTACTCTTATTAACATTTTCAAGATCTTCTTTGGATTGTTTTGTACTTCTCTCGATCCTATCCTTCTCTAGATCCTATCCTCTACCCTTACTACCATTTGGAAACATTCTTCCACTATCTTAGGAGGGTTCAAACTAATTTCATCTCTTATGTTCAATCTCAAACCACTCAAATACCTAGCCATTCTTTCAACCTAATCTTCATTGTGACCCACTCTAATGCATAACCTATGAAATTCCTTAGTATAATACATCACACCTAACTCCCTTTGCTTCAAATCTTGCAATTTCATAAAGGTTTGTATGGAATAATTTGTTGGTAAAAACCGAGCATTTACCTTTGCTACCATCCTATCCCAAGAGCTTATCTTAGACTTACCTATCTTGAACCTATCTTCTTGAACAAAGTTCCACCATGTTATGGTTGGGCCCTTCAATTTTTTATTTGCATATTTCACCTTCTTATTGTCATCTATGTCTTCAAACTCATAAAAATCATCTAAGGCATTAATCCAAGCCAAAACCTCTTCACTATGCATCTTACCTTCATACATAGGCACTTAAAATTTCACTTTTGGAGTTTTGTCACCTTTTACTACCTTTAGCATCTTGACCATTCTCTTTTCTTCAGGGTATAATTCATCTTCATCATTATAGACTCCAACTAGAGGGTTTCCTTCTTCCCCCTCATCCTCCTTATCACTTTGGCCTTCATTCACCATTCCTCTTCTCTAATTCTTTTCAAGAACTGCTATCCTAGATAAGGTGGCTTCTTCATACTCTCTATAGATCCTTTCCTTCTATAAAATATTCTCTTTCAATTCCTTTGTCTCATTTTCCATTGCACAGGCCTTTGGAGGCATCTTCACAATCTTGCCTCTTCACCTTCCAATATTTCTTTCACAATCTTCAATCTCTTTCCACAAAGATTTGGTACCTTCGCTCTAATACCACTTGATCCAATTAGGGGAGGTCCTACAACACTTTCAAACATAATAATAACCAACTACAACACCTGTCAGATCATTAAACCCTCAAACTCACACAATCTCCTCAAATCCACTCTATTCCTTGTAGCATTGCCAACTCACTCAATCAGGTATTTTTTCTCAATAAGACTCTTTTAGACCAAGAATTAAACCATTCTAAGGACCCATTATGGTACATAATCACATACCAACAAACCACTATTGGTTACTTTGCAATAATTCCAACAAAATAGGCTTGTTTACACCTTCTAGGCTTCAAATTAGGCCTCTTTTGCAAAGAAACTACTCACAAACCCTTTCCTAGACCATTAAACTCAATTGGGAGGAAGTTCACATGTGCTCAAACCAAGGAATCCACAATTAGTTCTCAAAAATTCCCTAACCCAAAGGCCAAATCACAAAACCCTCCTTTCTAGCCAAAAATCTAGGGTTTTATTGAAAGTCATGCTTCCAATCCTCTCACAACTCTGCAATCACATCAATTAGGTTCTACTTGACCTGCAAAAACTCAATTTAACATAAAACAATGCTTCCCCAACATAATTCACAATTTACGAACACAAAACCTCTTAATTTCATGAGAGAAACTCACTTTCCACCATTAGGGCATCATGTCCAATCCACTAATCGGCCTCCCCTGCACACAAAAAAATCCACACACCTTCTCCTACTATATTATACCCATTCCACCAAGATACAATTCTGAAAAAAGGTGGAATGGGTTTAAAACATGATTGAAACTATAAAATCTCTTAAATATGTCTTATACATGCAGTTTCAGGAAATCAATTCAAACTACAATCAAATTAAATGATAGACCCTCAAACCTCTTGAAAAATAAAGTTAATTCAAGCCAAAATTGAATTCAGATAAGTTTTTGAAGATTTAGTTACTGTATGGGGCCATACAGGTCTAAAAAGGCATGAAAACAAAAAAAATTGCAATAAACAAGGGTTTCTTTATTTATCTTCCTTTGAAACTTCAAGATCAATCCTCAATCGACATGCTTTTACATCATTTATATAATTTTTCCCTCTAAAACTAACTGCCTAACCTACCACAACTTCCTTTTGAATTTTGTGACCATTGAACTTCTCTAAAATTTCAAATTTTGTAATTTTTCAATTTTGCCTTTTTACACAATTAGCAATTTTCAATGTTTTTGTGCTTTTTGTAGTCTTCACATCCTAGACACCTAATATTCATCAAATATGACTAATTACAATATAGAATGGACTTCAATACCTTATTTAATGAAAAATTGACTCACACCTAGAGTATACTCCTAATCAACCTAAATTGAAAACTTTTGTTCCAAGGTGCTCCTGCACTAGACTGGCTATGCCTGAAAAAGTGGCAACAACAATATTTCTATTCTTCTACTGATTTTCCCCACATCTCTCCATCCCATCTACCATGGTTTTGTGCAGGCTTCCACTGTGCATATGAAGAGCTCTTGCAATAAAATTGAAAGGCATGTTTTCTTGGACAACTACCCACCATACTCCCTTCTCAACTTTCTTGGTCGAGCTAGATGTGTAGTTTTCCCTCTCGCAAATCATTCTCACTTTATTGATTGATGTTCTATGAGGTTATATCATCAACATCCCAATCATTTGTCATAGGCTACTCATTTATGGTTGTCGAAGATCTATGAAACAACTTTATTTAGACCTTCATGTTGTTGGGGATTGGAATGATGGCACATTGGTGGGGTGAATTCTAGACCTTGCAACATCAACATTCATGTTTTTTATCTCTCGGTTGTCTTAGACTCCAATTCTAAAAGACTATGAATTAGAGATAAGTTTTTCTATTATTTTTTTTTTGTTTTGATGGGTTTTGATACATACAAGGATTTTGTAGATACACTGACTATTTATACATATGTTATTGTGAGAGTTGTTATTTTTATTTTTTATTTTTTCAAGTTTGAATCATAGAAAATGAAAAAAAGAGGAGAATTTTTTGTTCTTCTTGACTTTTATAAAAATTGAACTCTATAGTCTTGTCAAAACCTAGTACATAGTCTAGAATCAACATGAAGAGTCCATCTTGCCAATAGGAAAATTGTTTCAAATAATCTTTTTATTTCTATGGTGAATCACTGGTCTAGGTAATGAGAAATAAAAAAATATCAGTTCATTTTTTTAAAAAAATGGCAAGCAATTCCCCAAAGTTTCTCCTTCTAGATTCCCAATTGCTCTGTGGGAATAATTACTTTGCATGGAAGACCAAACTAAAAAGTCAACTCAAGTTTGAGGAAGTTTTAGATGTGGTTAATGTAACCACAACATGACACAAGACTGATACTAATGAGGAAAAGAAATTTGATCAAGTTGACAAAAAGGTGAAATTGATCATTTTTTTCATTGTGTCTGATGATGTTCAACCTTTCATCCATGACTTGTCCACAACCAAAGACACATGGGACAGTCTCAAGATGATGTATGAAGTGAAGAATTAGAATTAGATCCTAAATTTGCGTAGTTAGCTACATAGCCTAACGATGAAGAATGAAGAACAATTGGAATCCTTTTTGAAAAGGATTGTTGAGTTGAGAGCTTACTTACAAGCATTGTGTGAAAAAATTGATGGTGTAGTTTTCATGCCTAATGTTCTATAGGCACTACCTTCCAAGTATAAATTATTTGTTATAAATTTAAATGTCACTGAGACAACACCCACTTTTGAGAAGATTGTGAATCTCCTCCAAAAAGAAGAATCTATCAGCCAAGAACATGATCAAGATGATCATTCCATGACTACAAGTCATAAAGACAAGAAGCCTATTAATTAGTTTAGTAGACCTCCCAAATCTATTAATTCATCTAGTTCTTAGAAGAAGTGTCCAATATGTGAAAGAGTTGGACACAATGTGAAAAATTGTTGGTTCAACTCCTTCAACAAAGGATCATCTAATAAACCACAATGGGAGTAGAAGAACAAATAGATAAAACAAAGCAATGTTGCTGAAGCAGAAGATTCTCCAGATGAGGAATACACACTTTCAACTCACACTTCAGAAGATGGTTCACAATCAACATTAGTATGGTATGTGGACACACGTGATACAAAGCACATGATTGGTCAGAAGGAGTGGTTTCTCACATTGAAACCCCATCATGGTATAGTCACTCTTGGAGATGATACCACTCATGAACTCAACGGTATTGGTGACATCTCTTTGAAGTTTGGCATTAATCATTGCAGGATTACTAATGTCTTGTAAGTTCCATTACTTACCAAAAATATCCATTTTGTTAATCAATTTCTTGACCACAACCTTAGGGTTGAGTTTCATAGCCATTAGGATACAAAGATTTTTCTTATCAAAGATAAGTCTAAAAATGAAAAAATTGCTTCTAGTGCTACTGAGATTGGAAAAATGTTCAAGCTTGATATAGTTGCTAATAATCAAGCCTTAGTGACTAAGGATGAAGATCTTGCTCTACTTTGGCATCATAGATTTGGTCACTTAAGCACTAGTTACATGCTAACACTTAGTAAGAAATGCATGGTCAAAGGGCTTCTCTCACTTGAGAAGTCGAGTGCTATTTTTTCTAGTTGAATTGTTGGAAAACAACATAGAGCACCCTTCTATCCTAGTGAGCATCATGCAAGAAAACCTTTACAAATTGTGCATACCAATCTATGTGGGCTTATGCCACCTAGTCACAATAGCTACAAGTACTTTTAGCTATTTGTTGATGATCATACAAGGAAAATGTGAGAATATTTCTTGCAACATAAATATGAAGCTCTATCATATTTCAAAGATTTTCGCATGCAAGTGGAGAAAAATACAAATCACTATATTTGTGTCCTCCACTCAGATCAAGGGGGGAATACACTAGCACAAAATTCTTCACATATCTGAAAGAAAATGGAATTCAACGTCAACTAACTACAACATACACACCTCAACAAAATGGAGTTGCTAAATGAAGAAATTGCATCATCGTGGAGATGGTCCAAAGTATGTTGAAAGATTCTCAACTCTAGAGCATGCATATTGGGCCGAAGCTATTCATACAATAGTTTATCTTTTGAGTCATGCACCAACAAAAGCACTTGATGGAATTACATAAGAAGAAGCATAGATAAGGGTAAATCCTTATATCTCTCATCTTCACGTGTTTGGATGCACTACCTATATGCACATTCCTAATAGAAAAGGAAGAAGCTAGATGGAAAATCAATGAAATTTATTCTTCTAGGATATAGTAATGAATCCAATGCATATCCCCTTAGGGATCCCAATACAAAGAAGATATACATTAGTAGAGATGTAATTTTTGATGAGAAGAATGATTTAAGTTTTCCTATTTTCAGCATGGATGGTAAAAATGATGGGAACATTGATAATCAGTCAACACCCACCATTGTCACCAAACCTTTACAAAAGTGGTACACTAGTACCATTCAAGATGGAAAGTTAGATGGAGTCCCAGACACTTCCACTTCAGGTCCAAGGACTCGCAGCATGGCTCGCAATGAAGTAAAATTTGCAATAATGACTTCATTTGTTGAAAATTTTGAGCCATCTAATGTTCAAGAAGCACTAGAATCAAAGCCTTGGAAAGAGGCTACGGATGTGGAGTATTAATCTCTAATGAAAAAAAACACTTGGGAGCTTGTTGATCTACCACCTAGAAAGAAATTGGTTGTAAATGGACTTTTAAAACTAAGTATAAAATAGACGGTAGTATAGATAAACATACGGCTAGACTTGTAGCCAAGAGCTATACCTAGAAAGAAGGAATAGACTATGAGGAAACATTTGCTCCCATTGCAAAGGTAAAAACTAGTAGAATGTTTTTTTCTTTAGCCGCTCAATTTGGATGGAAATTGTATCAAATGGATGTAAAAAGTTCCTTTCTTAATGGGGACCTTAATGAAGAGGTCCATATGACCCAACCAGAGGGATATTTTGCACCTAGTAAAGAGGAAAAGGTATGCAAACTTGTCGAGTCCCTATATGGTCTCAAACAAGATCCAAGATTTTGGTATATTAAAATTGATGAACACTTGCTAAAACATGGTTTTACTAGGCATCCATATAATCCAAATCTCTACCTCAAGGATCAAGGGGGGGATATTGTGATCATTATTGTGTATGTTGATGACTTAGTTATCACAAGCAGCTCAAAAGCAATGATTGATACAACTAAGAATGATCTCAAGAAGACTTTTGATATGTCAAATCTCAGGCTACTTCACTATTGCCTTGGTTTAGAGGTATGGCAAATAGATCACCATATATTTGTATCTCAAAGAAAATATGCCAAGAAATTGCTCAAGAAGTTTAGAATGATGGATTCCAAACCCATGTCTACACCTATGGAATCAGGTTTTTAGTTATCTTTTTCTGGTTCATCTCCTAAGGTGAATGCAACTATCTATAGACAAATGATTGGACCAAATATTAGTTTTGCTATTAATTATCTATCTAGATTTATGCAAGAACCAAAAAGTGTCACTAGAAAGTAGCAAAATTAGTACTAAGGTACATCCAAAGTACTGCGAATAATGGTTTGGGAGATAAAAGGAGGGATCAATTCTTCTTGATAGGGTATAAAAATGAAAATTATGCAAGTTCATTTGATGATAGGAAATCCACATTTGGATTTGTTTTCTTCTTGGGTTTAGGTCATATTTCTTGGGGAAGTAAGAAACAAGCCATAATTGCTCATTCCACAATAGAGGCATAATATCATGTAGCAAGTGTAGCAGTTTGTGAAGTAGCATGGTTATGTCACATATTAGAAGGATTGGGGGTACCACAAAACCAACCTACTATCCTCTATTGTGACAATTAGAGTGTTCTCAAGCTTATTAACAATCCAGTTTTTGATGAACAAACCAATCATATTGAAGTTGATTTTCACTTCATATGAGAACATGTTCAACAAAATAATATTCAGCTCCAATACTACTCTACTCAGGAACAACGTGCCAATATCTTCACCAAGCCTTTTGGATGTGTGAAGTTTGATAGTTTTCAAGATTCTCTTATTAGAAGCTTAAATCAATGATGTAATAAGGGGGGAGTGTTGGAATATTCCATCATTTTCCACCTGTAGATAGTTTTTTATTGTTTGATAGTGAACTTAGGAATTTGGTTAGTATTTTGTTGAACCCGTCACTACCAAAATATACATAGGTTTTATCATTTCTCCATGTATAAATATGTTCCATAATGCAAATGAAATTAATTTGTTTGCTCCACAAAATCTGATAATTTCAGGTCCCAAAGAGCCATGTTTCAATTCTTCTAACTAAATAAGATAAAAATATTCCTTGATATGCCGCCAGATGATTTGATAAAATTCAATAGAGACTCTATCAAAACTAGGGATTTTATTAGGATCCATTGAGAAAACAAAGTGTTCTAAGTCATCTAAGGAAAGATCTTGGTCCAAAAATTGGTTGTAATCAAAATCTATCTTTTTGGGTATGTGTTCTTTGATGATATCTTCTAAAATAGCTTATGCATCCTACTAATGAGGATCCTCTCTAAAAAAAAATTCATAAAATTTATAGAACATAAATTTAATTTCTTCCAAATTAGTATACACATGTCCTGAATCATCTTGAATAGCTCCAATAAACTATTTTTTATGTTTGTAGTTTAAATAATTGAAGAAATACTTAGAACCTCTATTACCCTCTTTAATCTAGTGTAATCTAGCCTTGATTTTAGCTCCTTGTTCTCTATATATATCAAATCTACAAATCTTAGTTTCAATTACAACAATAGAGGTTTGAATCCCAATATCATTTGGATTTGAATTAAGAATTTTTCTAAACATTTATAGTCTCCCTTGCAAAGATCTTTCCTTACATTTACATTACCAAGCTAATATTTCACCAAAGGGGAAAATAAAATTAGCACATTGTGAAATAGTAGCATTCCACCATTTCCTGTAAGATTCCCCGTCTTTAGGCTTGGGGATGGAATTCCAAATACCAACCAAATTAGAAACACATGAAGGTATTTTCAGATGTGAGGTGTTAAAATTAAAAGATAGTTGATACTTCACTCCATTAATGTTCAATAAAGTAGCAATACAAATAATCAAGAAGTGATATGAAAGAGTAGTAGAATAATCAACTCTTACACAATTCCCCACATCTTGAAGTAATTGTAGGTTAGGGAAAGTATAAAACCTGTCAATCCTACTAATCTTTTTGTCCACCCCAAATCTGCAATTGTCCAAGTAAACCAATTATTATTGTGAGTGGAGATTTTTATGTGAATAGGATCTATAACTCCTAATGTATTACAACAATAAAGCCACTTATCAAAATATTAATTACTAAGCTTGGAATGACTAGACCAACCATGATCTATATGATATTCAACCATATTAAAATTGCCTCCTATAACCCAATTAGCTTGAGGGAGATTTTTGGTCATCCAATCCCATAACTCACTTCTTTCTTTCACAATGTTAGGAGCATATATCAAACATAAACCTATAGGCTTACCATTGATGAAAGCTTGAGGATCCAAGAAAAACTATGCGATGGGTCCTCTCCTTTATCAATGGAAAATTTATTGACCCAAGAAGAAGAAAAAATAACAACCCCGACTCTTCCTTCTTTATATTACATATGGAAGAAAACAACTTATCTCCATATGTTGGATAAAGAAGAAGAAAGACAACAACCACTAAGCTTATCTTCTTGTAAAAAGAAAATATTAGGTTTCCATTTACTTATAAAATCTTTAACCTCATATTTGTGATGAGGAGAGAAATCCCTCTTACATTCCAAGGAAGAATTCTAAACTTCATGTTGAACCAATGTTGGGAAGATCTTCCTCTTGCGGAAAATCCTTGAACTGATTAGCAGGAGTGATCATATGTTTAGATTGTAATTTCTCCTTTTTAGCAAGAATTGGAGATATATACCTTTTCCTGAATGGAGGAAAAACAAAACCTTGTCTTGCATGTGAAGAAGGAGATCTTTGCCTCAAAGAAGATGAAGGGGAATTATTCTCAGGAAGATTCACCTATGATTAGAATGTATGTAGGATACTTAGATAAGGCCAATCATCTATTTTGAGACTCAGAAACCCCTGAGGGTTCCTTCCTTTTCCTAACCATTCTCCACCCATCAGACATAGTGACATCCTTATAGGACATAGATGAATTTGAAATAGAGTTATTATTAACAAATTTTCTCTCCAAAATAACATTGGCTTATTGTTGCACAAGTGAAGATTTTGGAGGAATCTTAGCGATCTGAAGAGACATTTAGTTTTTTTGTAGACTAAGGGTAGTTAACTCTCGAGTCTGAATAAATTTATTTTTTATAGCAGGACAATCTCTTATAAAATGGCCATCTTGTTTGCAACAGAAGCAAGCATTTGACTTGTTCAAGTATATAATTGGTTGGTCAAACTCAAACCTTGGACCAATTAATTTAACATTTTTAGGTAGTTGCTAGTTAATATCCATTTCCAAACAAACCCTAGGATGAACCCTCAAACTTGAAAATTTATCTATATTTCTTAACACCATATGAATCTACCAATTTGAGATACAAATCCTTTCAATAATAGTTTGAATGTAAGATTCAAAAAAGGTAACTCTATCAACATTGGGTATTTAGAACTTGAAGGTTCTTTTGGGTGGAAATCTAAGGTCCAAGCCTATAGGTAACATACTTTCCCAAAAATAACCCAAGTGCCATATTGCAGCATAGCTTGAGCATCATCAGCTGACTTGAATTTGTGTGAGACATAACCGTTACCCAGTCCTCTCAAAGAATCTATTTCCTAACCACTATTTTCCCAATTGAGATTAGCGCTTTTGTAAGAAAATTATTCAAAAGGAATTCTGCTAAGGAAAAATAAAATGACAAATCTATATTGACATTCAACAATGTAGTCAATCACATCATCGAGAAGTAATTTTTTTATGGTTTTACCTCCTTCCCCACATGCAGACTCCTCCATTTCATTATCAATGGTTTTTTCTTGATCTTCTTTGGTACTATCCAAAAAATATTCCACATTTTCAATAGAAGTCTCAACACCTTCCTCTAGGCAATCCATCATAGTATCATTTTGGTTTAAAGGACTGGGGGAAACATAATGTGTGCTACCCTTCTCCCTAGCTTCTACCGATGCCTTAGCCTTCAGCCTTATGCCAACTCTGAACAACCCCTTGTTTTTCTAAGAAAGGTTTGGTTGAAGATCTTTGTTAAGGTTTTTGAATTTAGATCATTTCTAGTACACACTTAAATCATCAACTTTCCTTCTACAACTAGACACCTAGCTACCTAAATGAAAAAGATAAAAATAAATACCTTCACCTCATAAACATAGGAAAACCACCCCTCTTTTCTGAGAAAATAAATCAATGGCTAGATACAAAGAGAGTCCTCATCATTAAACCTAGAGGGTGTTTGAAATCTCTCGGTAGCAGGTCAAAAATGATGTTGAACAAAGCTAGGGTTTGAAGTCTTTGTTGATTTCCCTCCTTCCATATGTATAAAACTAGGAATCACACCTTAGTGTGCAATGGGTATGCCAAAGAGGTTAGAAAGGTTAATTAGGATAAATTTTTCTCTAAATTTTTTGCATAAATTTGTGCAATAAATAAGGTAAATTGGTAGGCCATTTAACAAATGTCTAAATGTATAAGTGATAGATTCAAATCAACTATGCATGGAGAGGGAGAGATAAAGAGAGAGGAGAGGGATAGATAGAAATGGAAGAGATAAATATATAGAGAGGGAGAGAGAGGGAGATATAGAAAGATAAAGATAAAGATAAATAAACATAAATATTACATTCTTTGAAGGGGTTTTTTTGTAAGAAAAAATAAAAATTAAAGGCCACTAATTATTCTACTAAAGATAGTAAATAAATATTTGTATTCTTTAAGATCATTGTGCTTGAAAAAAATAGTTATGAAAAAAAATCTAAATTTTAAAAAAGGAAACTATGATAAAATATTTGAACATAGTATTATTTTTAAATCCATAATCTATAAAATATTTAACTCTATAATTTCTAAGAATAAAGTTTGAAAGGTATTTTTTTAGTATATCTTCAATGTAGTACTTTTTTAATATCACACTCAATATATAATTAAGTAAATAATTAATTATGAATTTTTTATTACAACTTTTAAAAAATATAAATACCCGTATGTGTGACCACCTTAACTTGGATAAACTTCACAAGTTACTTAATTTAAAATAGAAGTATAGTATGCACTTAAGAGAATACATGCATATTTTGATTCAAAAAATATAATACCCTTTGAAAGTTATAGATTTTTTTCAATCAGCCTATAAATCAGGACTTTAGTCATAATTCTAATAAAAATGAATAATAATTATTTATTAAATTTAAACTAAAGAATAATTTATATTGGTGGAAAGCTGAGAGTCCCTCTACAAACCCTTTTCATTTCATCAATTTTGGCTAAAAATAAAGTCGTCAGCCACATGGACGAAGTCTAGAAAAACAAGGTGAGTCGTCAAACACATTTTTTGCATTGACTTCTTAGGATTGGCATGTCCAAGCCAAATACCAAAGCAAGCTCGAGCCTAATCCCAAGGCAATAAATTCTTTGTTAGAAATATCGGATATCCGTTTCAAATCAGATATATGTTTTGAATCGGATATCTGATTTGGTTTATATATGATTTTTAAAAAAAATTACACTTTATAATATATGATTTAGAAAATGCAATAAATATTTTATAGTTTATTTTAATATATCTAGTTTAGAATATACAATATAGTTTATATTTAATTATAATATATTTATTATATGATATAATCTGAAATATAATTTCTCAATTTTAGTCAATGTGATAACGAACTAAATAAATTGATTGAATAAGTTTGGTTTTGCAACTAGCTAGCATTAATGATTTCCATGCACTTGAGAATTAAATGGTGAAAGGTGGACACCAATGAATTATGCCCAGTTCACATGTGTGAACATTGTTGATTGTTATCATCACATTGTTCAAGTAGAGAGGTCTCCTCAACTCAATTTGCTGAAGTCTTGTGGTGAAGACCCAAAGCACACAAATGTCACTCACAAGGATGCTCATGGTAAGGAATCTATACCTATTGTTACTAGAATTAGTTGCCAATTGAAGGTCCAAGCTGCGAGTCCGGAGGTGACTGGAGGAAAAAGAAGAAGAAGCTATTAGGCCTTCAAGCAGAATTCAAAGGAAATTTTGATATGGTCGAGGTTCCTATGGAAGACAGAACTCTCCCATTGCTATCTATGATAGCTCATCTGATAGTGAGACCAAAATGGATTCAAGATATCACTAATATATTGCAATTTTGAACCAACTACCTCCATCATGGGAAGAGGTGCTCGTAGTGCCTCCCATGGCTATGAAAACTCCAAGTGGACATGAGTACGCAATGGCTAGCAAGGATAATAATGAAGGAGTTGTGGTTTCTCCTCCTCTAGTTGCAAGAACACAAAGTGGGTGTGTGTATCGGGGCTCCAATGTTGGTTTTGTGTAATGAGGTTGCTTTCAGGGTTGTGGAATTTTGACATGAAGACAAAATTACATGTGGGTTATTCTCTTTTTTTGGCATCAGTAAGTCTTTCGTTGAACATACACAAGTGAGGTTAGTTTTTATGATGTCTTTGCTAAATGTCGATGTGGGTTGATGGATTATGCTAATGGTTGAAGGCTATTTTTGGTGGTATTAACACATTTTGATAGTTACACATTTTTCCTCCCTTTTTCAACAAATGATTGTAGATTATGTTGTGGGGAAATTTGAAATGCAACTGAAATTATAATTGAAATGAAATTTTGTAATGTTGTGTGCATTTCGAGTTGGAATTTTGTTTGCTCAATTGTGTTATAAAAGGGAATTCAAGGCTCATTTATAGGGCGCTAGCCTTTTGAGTCCTTAGGTCTAGTATATGAAAAGGGTTGAAATTAGAAAGAATACCAATAGGTAGATTGGTCAAATTGTATTGGTTTTTGAGTTATGCATATGTAAATCTTAATTAGTCTCATAGAAATGACTGATATCAAAAAAAATATTATGCATAAGGAATATACTCTCCTCTATAAATCATCTTGTAAATTTTGAATGAAATATCAAGCATATTTTGTTCATCTTCAAATATTTTGTTTGAATGCATGCTCTTATTTCTTATTTGGTTCAAGGAATCAATTAAATGCTTAAGTGAGGTCATGAATTTTTTAGAATTTATAAGGCTTTAGTAAGATGTGATGCTTTAAGTACAGTGAGTTTTCTTAATGCAAAGACTTATGAAAATAGTCCAAAACTATCAGAGTCAGAGAATTTTTCTACAACTAATTGTAAGTTGTGTGACTCCTTTTCCCAATTGATAAAGACACTAATCTATTTGTTTAGGTATTTCCTATTCAAAGGATAATAATAGTGTACCAAATCATGGACTTAGGGTTAGAACATTAACCTTTTAAAATTCACTTACCATGAGGCATGTGTGTGAGGTATTTCTTTGTTCCTGGTGAATTAATAGTTATTTACTTAAATATTAGCCAATCTTTGAGTGAATTATGTTATTTACCCTTCATAGGAACCAATCTATGATTTGATATGTCATTTATTGAGATATTCAAGTGGAATGTTGTTAGGAACACCCTCCTAGGTCCCACAGAGCCTAAAGTGTAGAAGATTTCATTCTTTGACTAAATCTTGTCAGTTGGCCATTCATTTTAAGGATCTTGAGAATAGGAGTTGGGTACTATTTAGAGATTCCTTAGGTGTATTGGAAAAACCACCAACAGACTAGCAACTCTACTGGGGAAAACCTCTTTCTCTAAATGCAGATACAAATTGTAGAGTCAAATGGTGATGTGAATCTGAGCATCTTGTTCATATATTGACAAATTCTTGAACCTAGTAGACAATTTGAGTGTAGCAAAGATTGAAGGATCCGAGAGTGACTCTGGTGTGGAAGATAGCCTAGAACATGTTCAATTTTGTGAAGAAACTTCATCTTGTTTGAAGTTCAGTCCTCTAAAAGGAGGTGGCAACTCTAACTCAAAGAACATGACAAAGCACACATCAATTGGTCAAATCTACAATACTAAAGACAAAGGATAGTTAGCCGCTGTAAAATACCAAGTACTTTCATAGAATTTGAGGAAATTAGAGCATATTATGGGTAAAGAAGCATAAATTTCCTATGCTCAAGATGTAAATGATCCCTTAATAGGTGAATTAACACTAGATGAGGGAATATTAGTGATAATTTAGCATGTCATTTCATATAAGTTGAAGTTTGTGCAATATCATAGGAGGAGCATGTTACATTATTTGATCTTAGGCAGCATTTATAGGGAGTATATACACTAGAGTCTTAGGATCACAAATGCAGAAGGAATTGATGTAATATTGTATAGTTGCATGGTAAATCTTAAATTCCTTTTCAAGAATTAAGGATGAGTTGTCAATTTGCACTATATGGTACAAATAGTGATAAACACATGCAAGGTGAACATTCCTTGTCCCACCAAGGCAATTTCAATACTAATAGGTATAGGGCCCTCAACTTTGAAAATATTTATGGTTACCCAAATAATTTTCCACCCAAGATTAGGGACAAAATACCCAAATTCAATGGT
Source organism: Sequoia sempervirens (assembly GCA_007258455.2). Classification (NCBI taxonomy): domain Eukaryota; kingdom Viridiplantae; phylum Streptophyta; class Pinopsida; order Cupressales; family Cupressaceae; genus Sequoia; species Sequoia sempervirens. Next base: position 198,891,991 of record VDFB02047230.1, on the reverse strand, counting down.
AAGAGGTCAGAATCAGTAAATAAGCATGTGCAAGAATTTGTTGATGTGATGGGTAATTATGAGATAGATTTTCAAGATGTGGTTATGAAATTATTTGTTTAATCCTTGAAAGGAGATGCAAGGGACTAGTTTTCTTTCTTGCCAATGTATTCAATACATTGTTGGAGTGAACTTAAGGCAGTCTTCATGGAACAATTTGGTGAAAGAATAATTCCAAGTGTTGCAAGGAAATTTTTTATGGAGATCTCCAGGGATAAAGAAGAGTTGATCCCTTCCTTTAACCTTAGATTTGCAAAAGTCATAAGAGATATCCTTGAACACATAAGGCCAAATGACACAAAATGTTTGGTTGTGTACTTAGGAGCATTTGATAGTAAGATGGGCTTCTTGTTGAGAGATAAAGAGTTTGCTACCTTACAACAAGCTTACCAAAATTCCATGGATATTGAGAACAATTTAATGTACTCAATAATGAGGGGACCTGTGGTTGCTAGTGTGAATGGCCCTAATAGAATTCAAACTATTGAACCAAACAAATCAGGAGGTAAAAATGTCTGTCAGGAAAAGGAGCCCTTAGATGTTGTATCTGCATTACTTCCTCGAAAAGCAAAACATGTGCAAGCATCAACCTCATATCAACCAGGATTGGGAAGGGGTGACTTAGTATTTCTAATCAAAAAATTGTATGAGATGAAAAGACATGTAAATGAATCACCATACGACTTGTTTTCAATATTCCTGGATGTTCTGATGGAGATACCCAAGAGTGTTAGACCTAATGACTTATTGTGCATTGATTTATTTTGTGAAGCCTATAAATCAAGATCAAGCTAATGGCCTAGAAATTTGAAGCCACATAGTCTTGATTAGGTAGTGGATTAGATAAGCACTATGGAAGAAATTGAGCACAATTATATACCACTCATTGTTTCCCATAATGTGGGAAATGATTGCCATAGTGAGGAGAATCAAAGGCTAAGGTTGAAAGATCAAGAAGATGCATCAGAAGGAGGATGATTATTCAATGATTGTTATTATTTCACAGGTACTCTAAATTTAGGCTCAAACAGTGGTGATGAAGATGAGGAGGTAGAGTATGAGGATAAAGAAATAGTACCTAATTTTCCTCCTTGAGATGTCATAGTTTGTGATAAAACAAAGGAGGTATAGGGTGAAACCACACATGTTGATCAAGTCAGGAATAATGATGCACAAATCAGTGATGGATGTGCACCCGATCTCAATTATATGGCACAAATGAGGAATCAAAGGGATGAGATCGAGCTTGTTCAATCCTTCATTGAATATGATTCTTCTTATGAAATGGAGATGGAGTCTCTTGCTTTAGGTAAAGGGTATGTTAATAGCCTTGAAGGGGTGTGTTCCCTTGGTAGTGAGCAATTCTCTTCATCTTAAGAATTTTTTGAATGTGGATCAATTGTTATGAGTGCAAATGATGAAGAGGATATTGAAAGTGTTTCTCTCTACTCTTCAAGTAATTACACTAATTTTGAATGCACTGATGGTCAAAGATATTTAGATCCTGACATGGAGGAGGGAGGGGTACATGTGACAATCATGAAGGTATGAAAAAATATCTTATTTGATGAATCTTCACTAGAAGAGGAGGCAATAAATGATGATTCCTATTGGTGTAGGAGCAATCCACTTTTTGAGGAAAATTCTGATAAATTTGTGGCAAACACCATTGGTGAATATATTGAAGAAGGTACAAAGAAGAACCAAGATGATATGGAGGTTTGTGGCTCTACTTTAGAATGTAGTATTGCTATTGAGGGGGATGTAGATGATTATGTTGATTCCCATATGGTATCTAGTTATGTGCTTGAAGAGGTTGTTGAAGTGTCAGCCACCCATGTGCCACATGATGATTTTTTCCATAACATAAAAGGAAATACACTCTTGGGTGAGCAAAAAGAAAATAAAGATGAATGCATTGATACTTGAGCACCATCATTTATATGGAAGAGAAGGAACCATTTGGTGATTTTGCAAAATATGTTAATACTGTAGGACTACTGGATTCATGTGAAGAAAAATTCAAAGGTGTAGATAACTAGAGATATGATGTTAATCAATATGAAGCGGCATTGGAATTATTTGTAGATGTTCCTTTTCTTCTGGATTTGATTATGGAACTTCTTTCATCCCACGACGACAACACTTGTGACAAGCATACTGATGGTATGCTTGATTCTATGTTTTTCTTCCTTGATCTTGTCAAGGATTGGCCAAGTATGAGCCAAAATGCCTATGATGTTTTTAATTTTTATGAACAAATAGAATGTGATCCTACAATTCGTGACTATGTGGAGTATGAAAGTTCTATGCTCCCAATTCAAGTTGATGAGCTTATGGTGGAAGAGGTTGGAGAATGGGGAAATGTCACATCAAATGGAATGGATAGTATTAATTATGATGGTGCTAATGGCCTGAAATTGCACAATGTACATGTTGATCCATTTCCAATAAAACAAGACAAAGTCATTGACAGAGGAAAGAACTGTCCCTAAATTTTGGAGGCCATGAGCCTCTAGTTTATAGATCGGAGCTAGGTGTTTAAAAGGGGCTTTTGGGTAACAAACTACATTGTATAATCTTGTAAATATTGTACATATGGTTTGGTGTGTTTTCTTTCTATTGTGTCTACTTGCTTTGTCCGGGAAAGCTCCTACATTTTGGTTTTCCTCCCTAGTCTACTTCAACCCAAGATGTGGATTCTCGCTATACCCACTAGGGCTATATGTCCCCGAGCATAAGCCATTGATCAAGCTCCCCAAAAATCTGCAACTCCTAAGTAGCCCATCGATTTAATTAGCACATAAAGCCCTTGGCCCCATAGTTTAGATAGTTTTTTGGTTTAGAAAACCCTCAGTCCTTCTAATTTTATGTTGAATTTCCCTATCGGTTTCCAGTCTACCAAGTTGTCACTTGAGCCATTATATCTATTTAATTACCGACCCCTTCAACCTAGAGTGTTGGTCATCTAGTTGGTCATTGAATTTAGTATTTTCCTAAAGTCAGGCTTTAATATTTCACCCCTGAATGACTTAGGCTTAAGTCATTCATTCGTGAGGGTTAAATCACCATTGGCCTAACAATGGCCCCCTCTTTAATATGGTAACCTTGTCGAATGTGTAGGTTTGGAGATTCGTGACCGTGGGAAGTGATCCTGGCCATACCCCGCCAACTCACAGATGTTAAGTGCTGACCAATTACACAGTGCAGGATAGCGAGATAAGGACGTGTGTCCTTGTATGATTGTGGGGCCCAGTATCCAGTATCACACCTAGCGCCCATGTTCCCAAATTGACGATGAAGATCAAGCGCAAAAATCAATCTTTGTCATTCCCCAAGGGCTTGCAAAGAAAAGGTGAACACTCGTTAATGACTGTGAGGGCTATGAGTTCATGACACGTGGATTGATTCACTAGTTTGTATAGTGGGAAAGACCCACTGACGGGTGACATGTTTTCTGATTGGGATGAATGCTATTGGCTGGAGATGATTGATTAATAAACTATTGAAATTCAAAGGAAGTCAACTCAACATGAGCTGTCCAATCCACCACCTTATCAAGGGATCAACCAATCACATTCAAAATCTACAAATAGGCACGTTGTAGCATTAATGATTTCCATGCACTTGGGAATTAAATGGTGACAAGGTTGACACCAATGAATTAGGCCCAGTTCGCACATGTGAACATTGTTGATTACTATTGTCACATTGTTCAATAAATACAGGTTAAGAGCTATTATTTTCACCATTGCAATCAGTTGTTGAGTGTTTTAAGTTTGTGTAGGAAGCGAAGGTTATAAGTGTAGGTTCTTTGAGTTGCAAGATTAAGTCTCGCACTCCATTTGTTCCAGTGCGGAGGTCTCCTCGACTCAATTTGTAGAAGTCTTGTAGTGAAGACCCATAGAACACACATGGCACTCACAAGGATGCTCATGGCAAGGAATCTATACCTATTGTTACCAGAAGTAGTCACCAATTAAAGGGCCAAGCTACAAGTTCAGAGGTGACTGGAGCAAAAGGAAAAGAATTTGTTGGGCCTTCAAGTAGAATTCAAAGGAAATTTTGATATGGTTGGCATTCCTATGGAAGATAGAACTATCCCATTGCTATCTCTGATAGCTCATCTTCTAGTGAGATCGAAACGGATTCAGGATATCAATAATATCTCACAATTCTGAACCAACTACCTCGATCAAGGGAAGAGCTACTCGCAGTTCCTCCCATGGCTGTGAAGACTCCAAGTGGACATGAGTACTCAATGGATGGAAAGGATAAGAACAAAGAAGGAGATGTTGTTTCTCCTCCTCCAATTGTAAGAATGTGGATTGGGCATGTGTACTAGGGCTCCAATGTTGGCTTTGTGTAATGAGGTTGCTTTCAGGGTTGTGGAATTTTGACTTGAAGACGAAATTACATGTGGGTTGTTCTCATTTTTTGGTGTTGGTATGTATTTCACTAAATGTGCACAACTAAGGTTAGTTTTTATGATGTCCGTGCTAACTGTGGATGTGGGTTGATTGATTATTCCTATAGTTAAATGTTATTTTTGGCAGTATTAGCATATTTTGATAGTTACACATTTTTCCTCCCTTTTTTGACAAATGATTGAGTTGGAAGCTTGTCTACTCCCTTGTGTGATAAAATGGAATTCAAGGCTCATTTGGAGGGGTTGGTCTTTTAAGTCCTTAGGTCCAGTATACAAAAGGGGTTGAAATTAGAAAGAATACCAGTAGGTAGATTGGTCGAATTGTTTTGGCTTTTGAGTTATGCATATGTAAATTTTAGTTAGTCTCATAGAAATTACTGATATCGAAACATATCTTATGCATAAGGAATATACTCTCCTCTGTAAATCATCTTGCAAATTTTGAATGAAATATCAAGCATATTTTGTTCATCTTTGAACACTTTGCTTGAATGCATGCTCTTATTTCTACTTTGGTTCAAGGAATCAATTAAATGCTTAAGTGAGGTCATGAATTTGTGAGAATTTATAAGGATTTGGTAAGAAGTGATGCTTTAAGTACATTGAGTCTCATAATACAAAGCCTTATGAAAATAGTTCAGAATTATCAGAGTTAGGGAATTTTTTTATAACTAATTGTAAGATGTGTGAATCTTTTTCCCAATTGATAAAGACACTAATCTATTTGTCGAGGTATTTGCTATTCAAAGGATAATAATAGTGTACCAAATCATGGCCTCAGGGTTAGAACATTAACCTTTTAAAATTCACTTACCATGAGGCATGTGTGTGAGGTATTTCTTTGTTCTTGGTGAATTAATAGTTATTTACTTAAAGATTAGCCAACCTTTGAGTGAATTATATTATTTACCCTTCATAGGAACCAATATGTGATTTTATGTCATTTATTGAGATATTCAAGTGGAATACTATTAGGAATACCCTCCTAGGTCCCACAGAGCCTAAAGTGTAGAAGATTTCAGTCTTCAACTAAATCTTGTTAGTTGGCCATTCATTTTAAGGATCTTGAGAATAGGAGTTAGCTACTCTTTAGAGATTCCTTAGGTGTACTGGAAAAACCACCAACAGAAGCCTCTCTAGTCACTTAAGATTATACACACAAAAAGTTGTAGACGACTCACATAGTAATTAGTTAAAGTATATGATCACATATATTTTGTAGGTATATTTCATATACATGGATTATGGAGGGGATTCCATCATTTTTATATTACTGATCATAATATAGATCCCTAAGGAAATTGCACAACCCCTGAAATTTACTGCAACTGTCTTGGAACAATGATAATGTCTCTTGAATATTCTCGATATCCAAATCTTTCACAAGAGGAATTGTTTGGTATAAAATCTTGAATTTATGTATAATTTTGTGGTAGCTATTTGTGACAGTTGAAGTGAAATTTTGGACATTAGTTCCAAGGTATTCTAGTTTATTTACATACGAACATGACTCTACTACCATGGATTTTTCATCCTTTGAGATGAAGGGGCTTTCCATACTTTTCAAAGTATCTTTGTTGGATAGTTGAATGATATCATGAATATAATTATGTTTAGCCATTTCCTGATATGAATGAATTAAAATAGTGTATAAGTGCCAAATAAGGAAATAGACATGGTGGGGGAAATAAAAATTCTCCACTTAAATGAAACATAAGGAAATTTCAATACGTGCTTCTCAAATAGTAACTATGGAAATAAAAGGTCATCATATAATAAGGATGAAAAAATTACTAATAAGGAATATGGGAAAACATATAAAGAGTATAAATTGAGTATAAGGAGAAAACAATGAGTCAAAAATAACACAAACATATGTCATTTGTTGATATGTAATTGTATCAAGACCTTCCATTAAAATAATTAAAAAATAATAATAATATGAATATGTGTTGTTTAGCACTTAATTAGCTTTAAATTCACTATAATATGATTAAATAAAGTATAAAGAGATAAACTTAAATTTTATAAAAGGATAAAAAAGGTATTTAGCATCTATATTAGGGAGAGAGAAGTGAGATATTTTATTGATACAAAGAGAACAATGAAGAAGATAATATGAGAATAAAGTATTAGCATTGAATTATAAACCTAATAAAAAATACAATGCAAGGCTAGTGGCTAATGGTTTCTCACAAAAAATTTATTCACTATGCCAAAACCTTTGCTCCAATTTCTAAAATGACCTGTATTTGTACAATGTTTGCATTAAGTACAAGTTTTGGTTAATATTCTTTTAAAAATATGTAAAAGTTGTATTTCTAGATGGTGATTCAAAGGAATAAATTTGCATGCAACAAAAATCAAAATTTATTAAAATTGGTCAAGAACATTAAGTATCTAGATTGAAATCATTATATGGTCTTAACCAAGCTTCAAGGGTATGGTAGTCTAATAAATATTTTTAAAAAGTTGGATTTGAAGGAATTATAGCTAATCTAAATGTGTATGTAAAGCATAGTGATACTCATATCATTACTATTGTAATAATATTGCATACATTATTTAATGATTAAATGATATCATATACAATACATTGAAAGCACCAAGGACCAACCCAAAAAAGTTATTGATATAACAAATTTAGGGTTGATACATTTTCTTTTTGGTATGCAAGAATGACAATAAGAAGGAAGGATAATGCTTACTTGGATGAAATATGCTCTTGATTGTATTATGAGAAGATAATATAATTCTATAAACCATCTAATACATCACTTGAAGAAGGATCAAAATTGAGTATTAAATCCACTCAAAAGAAAGTAAATAGTAAATAATATACATAACTTGTTATGAATCTATTGTTCCTCACTATAAGTTGACCAGATATTGCATATGTAATTGGAATTGTATCCGAGTACATGGTAGATCCACATGTTGAACACAAGAAAGTGGCTAAAAGAATATTAAACTAGATTCAAGGTATATATCAACTTGGAATTGAATAAAAAATGGAGGTGATCCCACTCTAGTAGGGTATATGAATTATGATTATGTAGATGATATTAATTATAGTAGGCGTTAAAGGTATACCTTTTAGCTTGGCTCAAGACAAATTTTGTGTGGTAGTAAGAAACTATCAATAGTGTCACTATCATCCATAAAAGCTTAATTAATCAGTTAATCAAAGGCATCCCAAGAAGCATTGTTTCTTAGTGATTACATGAATAAACACAACAAACACAAGATTGTTAAACTAGTATATTTTGTGATAATCAAAGAACTATCAACCTAGCAAAAATTGTATGCATCACACTAGATCAAAGCATAAAAAATTATATTGTAACTTTGTTCATTACTTGATTGAAATTGTGTTCTGTTCTATGCTTGGTCTCATTTGAACTCTAAGAGTGTGACTTTTTTTATCCACTTTTTTTGTAAATATATATAATACAATTTTTTATACATGGTAATATAGACACTATTAATCCTAAAAACAAAAGCAAATGATGGACCTGAACTTTTGTGGAATAGAATATCTGAAATATTTAACAAAGCATTACCTACAGTGAAATTTGTAATAGCATTGAACATGTTACATCTTGAAGAAGTTGATATATAACTATTCATTTTGTTTATTAAATATTATACTGGTTTGTTGAAAATAATATTTATTGTATATAGAATATTCAAACATGTGACCACTTTATCACAACTCCCTCCTATTCTATATTCTTGCTTTAGATTCTTCCATCATCTATTCTAGATGTTTATATGAAATCTATAAATATAGCTACCACTCTATCACTGTAGCTGATGTAAGTTTATTTTCTCCAATAACCCTCTGGATTACATGGAACACTTCTGACAAATCGACACACATTTTCTTAATACTGAAACAGATGTCCTTCAATAAAAAATGTTAAGGAACTCGCAGGTATAGAGGCACATGGTTTTTGGGAGCTGGATTTGCACTCCACACAGAAAATGCGCTGGATGAGTTCATCCATTTCTCCACCATTTCTGGGTAGTGACGATTCAGAACATCCTTCAAGCTCTCTGTACTGTTTACCCTTGCTAACCCCTCCTTGGTATATACTTCCTTGTTAAAATCACTGGTGAAGAAACGATCTGCCTCTAGCCGCCTGCATTAATATAAATATATCAAACACAGCTATTGTACCACATGATCAGAAAGTTAAAGAGCAGAGATTCGTAATTAACCTTGTTGCCATGACCAAAAAGATAAAGAAAGCTGTTTCGCTGATTGCAAAACCTTTAATCTTTTTTTCTGCCATTAGTCCAACCAGCAAGTCCAGATTTTCAATATCATTACCATAAATCTCATGAAGAACTTGAATGACTTCTTTATCATCGGTAAGGTCTTCCCACTTTGTTATTGGAATCATAAGCATATTTCTTCTAAATTTGTTGTATCTTGGTACACTTCTTTCTCGATCACGATAGACTGTGGGCCAAATGAATGAAGGGTACCTATGACAATGTTAGCGACACGTTTTCTTTCAAAAAGAAAAAACACTAGCTGTTAAGAAGACCATGGATAGAAATTCCTTACTTTCAAGTGCCGCCAAATCTATGTGATCAGCTCTGTCATGGCCATCTGGGTCCTGTGCCACAAGATCTCTCATCCATGTGGGATAGTTCCAAAGTTGAAGGGCACAACAAGCTTGATGTCCCATAGATACTATCATTCCCTCATTTCCAATTTCTGATAATGTTTCTTCCCCATGGATTCCTATTAGCTCCCTTAGATCCGTCCTGTCATTTTAGGAATTAATCAGTCAACTACTTCAATTTTTATGTTACTACTGAATATCAAAATAGTCTTACCCACTTTAACCATTGGGACATTATCTACGTGAGAATCCAAATCTCCATGTAGGTGACTTGTACATTAACCATGGTAATGTATTAATTAAGCAGAAAATTAGATCATACAAATATTTTTGGTTGCATTAATTGTATTACAGCGAGCCAAATACTCTGAGATGGTCTTAGTTCCAAAACAAAATGTTGTACATATTAGAATTTAGTGTTTTTCTTATAATAGATAGAAATATGCATAGTAGTTATGAGTCAACGGCTTTGAAACAAACTGAATGAAAGTTTAATGTTTATTCAGGAATTTATTCAGTAGAATTAGTCATAGTATGTTGCAAACAAACTGTTTTTGATTGGAAAATTGTTAAAAATAAAAAAATTATGAATCAAATAAGGGCTATTCAAATGAGCAGAAATCCCATGCAAATATTTGATTGGCGACTCAAGTTACAAATGCCTGATACTATGATAACATGAAATGGCCTAGGAAAGGAGAATTTAAAAGGTTGGTTATTTTTTAACCAACTTGGAACATAATAGGTTTGATAACAAAATAGGTAATAGGGAGTATGACAATGAAATGTATTTATGCTAGATCAAGTAAATCAGTGTTTCAAGTAATTGATATTAGGAGAATTTATATTTTAAAGTGTTCATCTCTTAAAAATTGAAAAGATGGGATAAAAAACATAAATCAAAAGTATAAAATATTAGATGTTTGTTTTAATGGATTAGAAATATAGAATTGGATTTGTTTAATTTATAAAGCTTATATTTTATTATGTTGAGAAACTAATTACAGTGAGAATAAGTTTTGGAGGAACATGTTCATCAAAATTAAAACACAACTAACATATATTTAAAAAAAAAAAAACTTCAAAATAACTATTATGTAAGCTAAGTAAAATCAAATAACTCTTTAAATAAAATTTCAAAATGTAAATAAGCTAAAATAATTTTTAAATGATTCTAAAAAATAAAATAACTCTTTTAAGAAAATAAAAAGAGTTCTTCAAATAAATAAATAAAACACAATTTAAATAAATTAAAATAATTGTTAAATAAAATATTTTAAATGATTCTAAAAAATAAAATAACTCTTTTAAGAAAATAAAAAATAGTTCTTCAAATAAATAAATAAAACATAATTTAAATAAATTAAAATAATTGTTAAATAAAATAAAATAAGTCAAAATTGACATCTTTGAAATATTTTTTTTTTAATACCACACGGGCGTCCCCACAACCTTGCAAGTGAGATTCCCCACCCACAAGAAGTCCCACCTCTTAAACTGGGAGTGGAGTAGAACCCAAGACCAATGGGGAGCAAACCCACTGCCCAAGCCAACTCAACTACCCATTCAGGGTAAAAAGTTTTCTAACCTCAAGGAGGTTAGGGGCAAAGTCCATTCTTACATCTTTGATATATTAGATAGATGTATTGAAGATATCTATATTAATATAATTTTGACAGTGTATATCCTATATAAATAAACATCTACCAGAAGGTCTATATTTAATATAATAATAATGTTTGGTATACGTATAACGTAGATGTATATTTTGATATTAACCTTTGTTACTCCTTTTCTTAGATCGTACGTTGGAGGTAAATAACTAATTATGTTCTTAAACGAGACCATTAAAAGCTGGTATAAACTTACTGTTGAAGCACTGGAGGAGTTTTCTTCTGTGTAGGTTCTCCATGAATGTTTCTGACAAGAATATTGTCTGGCATCAAACTATGCATTCGGTATACACTGACAAATTCCTCTGTGAAAGAGTATGGAACTCCATGGTTCTCAGGCTTAGCCATCCCGACATGGCCACTCAGTAGAGAACTTCCAGTGTGACCAAACTTATCCTTGAAACTTTTACCTAATAGTCCATACCTGCTTGCAATCATATGGTCAATTTAAGGGTTTAGAAGCTCCCATAGTCTATAATAAATAGATAAAATGATGTTCAAAAATACTTAAAACATATCAATATATCTATCACACTAGATGATCAAGATGAAGATAAAGATTTCATGTACGCTGATCACATTTTCATCCTTTGATGATCGACCATTATGTGAATACCATTCTTGTCTCAGAGGTCTTTCCAGAAGTCTACTTTTGATTACTAAAATAAACTCCAAATCTTATCGTCTATAGGTTACAAATCTAATTTATTTGAAATATTTTCACTTGGTAACATTTAAATACCAGTTTGAACGCATTCCAGCAAGGAGAGTGTCTGTTTTAAGCAGCTCAACAGTCCAGTCAATAGTGTGGATCTTAGCGATAATTGCAGAAGTTACTAATCTTGCAAGGTGGTAGAGTCTACCATCGTCCAAATCATGGTAATGATCCTGCAATTATCAGTTTTATCTTATTGCATAATTGATATAGAAAGAAAAGTGAATGAATGTCCCCAAATTGCTGACGTTATTCAGAGAGAAATGTGACTATTGTCTATCCAGTCTCGAGAATGAATTTTTGACAGTATTTATTAATTTAATGAAAATTATAGTACAACTGATTTTTATTTTCATTTAATTAATAAATACGGTAAAAAACGCATTCTCCAGACGTTTCAGAAAATGTGATCTAACAATCTATCTGTAATGGTCTAAAACCGTAATTTAAGAAATGAAAGAGTTTAATGAAATGCCTTGAGCATGTCGCAGATGGCATTATGTTCCTTGATGAATAAGGCTTGGAGTACAGACAACCCTGCCCACGAGTTCCTTACATCTCCAGAGACAGGGATCCCATCAGTCCTGTGACAAAGAAGGCCATCCTTTCCTAGTTTTAACTTACCATCTTTGTATGTTCTCACTTTTTCTGATTGCTTACTGTTGCTTCCATAAATTGCACTTCCATCCCTGCACAAATATTACATATACCTTATTACTATTTTACATATTGAACGGATTGGAAGCAAGAAATGATTCTAGATATGAGCCACTTGAATATATTATACTTACCACCAAGCAGTCCTCCTATTAAGGTATCCCTTTTTTATATCATATAAACCGGTAGGAACTTCTTTGGTTTCAAAAAATTTGAAAACATTTAGTGGGCATTGATGTGCCACTTCCTGTGGGGCAGTTAACTTTGCCTGCAAATAATGCTTCATCAGAGAAAAGATAATCACTGGTTTGGAACAAACAGAAGAAATATGAGAAATAATATGTATCTTACCTGTTTTGTGTCTTCCACATGGTCGATCCAGTCATGAATCATGAACTGAATCCAGGAAGCTGCAAGCATGTTAAATTGATTATTTCCGACCTCCACCATTTTCCTCCGTGCAAGCAGCTTGGTAGCAACTATCATGGGGTCTGGTACTAATAGCTGTTTACACAGTGATGTTCACGAGAGTAAAACGTCAAACCTTTTCTAAAAATCAACTCAAATTTAATATAGCCATGAAACTTCCTCACAATCAAACTCACCTAAATCACTCGAAATCATTTCATAATTTGAAAAACAGTACTTTTGACTGTATGGTCAAGAGGATCTGATAAGGTCAAAAGTGCATTCTCCAGACTGAATAAAGTTTTTATAAGAACATGTGTAAAGAAGATTCAATAATTGAATACCCCAATTTCATATTTTTCAAATAATTATGATATTGTTATCAGAATTCAACCCTGTAGTTTGAGTCAAATTTATTGATCCATGTTTCATGAGTAGTAGTTCACAAGAACCTATCTCTCATGATAATGAATGGTTCACTTAACACTCATTGCATGTAGGTGATGCTCACAAAAATGAAGCATTGGGCCTTCCCTCGAGATCAACTTCTCAAATACTAAATGAAAATTCCAAATTAAACCGTTATTAGAAAAAACAGTGGTTGCTGCAGGTTCTGTTGCAGACAGGAATGACGTCACTGTTGCCCAGAAAGGACCATTTAAAACGACACCGTGTTTCGTCCGTTAAAACCAAAAACAGGGGATGTCAGTGGCCTTTCGGGTAACAGGGTTGACACCATGGTGAAGCTGAGAATAACCCATATTTACATGATGATATGACATTTATAGAAAGATTAAAAATAGGTATTTTAAATTGAGGCTATCTTCTGACACCTTGCCCTTAATTAAAAATATATATGGGTCGAAGTCTGGAATATGTTTTTGTTTTTTATTTTTTTATTTTTAAGGTAATAGATACTTTTGAGTCTCTGATTCTCAGTCAAATAGGTATATCAATATAGATTGGTGCTCCCATACTCTTCAAAAATATAAAATCCACTTCAATACTATTAGACAATATATTAGCTTACAGCATATCAGACCACCCAACCCATCTGACAGACACTACTTAGAGGCAAGCAAAGATCCTGCCTCCCTCAGAACTGAAACTGTAAGTCTCCCACTCAAGCATAAGATCTAAATATCTATGGTTAAATTTCTTATAGCCTTCCCATACACCTGCAGATTTTTACATGGATGTACTAATTAAAAGAACTATGCCATGTGCTGATCTTTGAAAACATCACAAAACAGCACATAAGCATTCATTATATCTAATCTCTCTTCTATTATTCAAGATTTGAGATCTCCATCAATAAATACCTCTTGCTTTTGTGGAGAAGGTAACATGTTCCTTCCAAAGAAGGTGCCTTCACTTCCTGCAACTACATAAAATGGGTCATTGTACTTTCCATCATCTGTTCTGTAACTGTAATATGCTGGATTATATCTCACGTCCACTGGAGTAGATCCCACGTTTATCAGATTATAACGTTGGTGCAACGTTCTCCTTATCTCAAGATAGAACAGTCCAAGGAAAACAGGCAATTTATACCATGCAAAAACTCTGTCTGCAAAGTGTATGATCTGAATAAGAAAAGCAAGTAACATTACAGTCAGTCCTATATTGTCTATTTCTTGACAAGCCACAATTTCTTAAATGTATTAGAGCTTTGACAGACTTACGAGGAAGAGGATCTTGTCTGTAAAAGTCATTCTTCGAAACACAGGGTAAACATCCCCGCTAGTCACTTTTAGTAAGGAAAATATAGCCTCCAATAACTCAACAATAGCCATTGTTCTGATCGACCGACCTCAATGCAGCAGTAGAATTAAAAGGCTATGATATTGTATCTACTCAACAAATATCAAACCCTATATAACAAGAGACGCATTTGCGTCAGGTTCTGCCTATTGTGGGGTGTGTTTGGTTGTTTTAAACATCTAGTTAATAGAAATAGCTAGGGGTTTAATGTGATTGTTGTTTTATAATGTCATTATTATAGTTAATTAATATTAAAAATAAAAATAAAAAATCTTGTGGGGTGTACTTATTGTTTTAAACATTTAGTTAATAGAAGGAGCTAGGGGTGTAATGTGATTGTTTGTTGTTGTATAATGTTATTATTATAGTTGATTAATGTTGCATAAATAAAAAATAAAATTCATATGGGTGTGTTTCATTGTTTTAAACACTTAGTTAATATAAATAAGTAGGGGTGTAATATAATTGTTTGTTGTTGTATAATGTTATTATTATAGTTAATTAATGTTCCAAAAATTAAAAAATGCAATTATACAAATATATTATTATAATAATTTCATATATATATATATATATATTTATTTTTATCTTTTTGATAATGTGATATTTATGTAATTTTTGCCTTGCTAAATTATATTATTACATGTATATTTTTTAAAATAGATTTTATTGAAATATTAATGTAGATACATAAAAAAAAATAAAAAATTGATATTTATTATATATAGATAAATTTTATTGTAATATTTAATACACATTTGATAAACAACTATAAAATATGCATTGAGTGTACTCACATTTATTTAATAAGTTTGAAAATCTTACAAATTATTAAATAAAATATGTAAAATAATACTTGTAAGTCAACAATGTAATTATATGATGATGTATGTAATAGTGCTTGTGTCATTCAAGTCATTAATAGGTTTGAAATTTGATTCATCAATTAAATGCATTGCATTGCACATAATTTAGAAAAAAAATAAAAATAAATCCTAATTTTTGCCATCACTGTTGACAACATGAACCAATAAAAAGAAAGATAAAGAATATTTTAACAATTTTAAAAATAGACAATTTAAAATAGACTATATAAAATTGTTGGTAAAGTTTTTAATTCTAAATGTTTATTGGTTGGATTGTCACTATCACTCAAATAAATTGAATTGAATGAATGCTTTAGTATTCTACCATGGGCAGAACTAATAAATAGACAAGTTAAAACTTATGTGTAGAATATAAATGATTGTTGATTAGTTGATAGAAACAAATTTAAACTTAAACTTTCAGATGTTCTATGCCCCATGTTATTTATTCTTTGTTACTTTTAGTAGGTTTCTGGTTTCCCATAATAAATACTGATATTGACATGTGCGGCAATTCCATGAAGTTCAAACTATGAAAAAATGACATTAAGCTAACATTGTCATATTAACCACCAAAAAGGAATTCCTATTTATAACATTGTCCTTGGGTATTTACGATGGCCAACAGTTTCTGTACAGTATTCATTGCTGATTGGATCCGAGTGTGCGTCTCCTCTTTCAGTCTTCTGTCTTATGTATCCCGTTCAGACTTCTGTCTATTTATGAAAGGTCAGCCTGGAAAATATTGTTCCGATTTTATAGGGAACCCGAAAAGTTCGGTTTTTCCTTTGATACCACCATAAATGCATACACTAACACTTCCTTTGATATAAGGGAAACTTCATATATATAGTTGGCTTGGGCGGTGGGTTTGCTCCTCATTGGTCAATTGATAGATCATTTAGAAAATGATTTTGTTTACATATTATTATTACTATTACTATTACTATTACTATGATATAATTTATAAATTATTTTATATTTTTATTATATAATAATATTATATTTATTTTTTTAATTCTATATATTAATTAAATTATATTCACCACATTAATCTCAGACCTAAGTAATTTACTGTGTCTATCTATAAACTTCTCTATAAGTTTTCTTTCAACTCTTTATGTCTTTGGATTAGATGCCTTCACTAAATAGGTGATTGATGTAGACACCAAAAGACTTGAAAGCTATGAGTAGGGTAGATAGTGAGCCATATAAATTATTTATATACCTAAATTATTATAAATTATTTATGTATTATATTTAAGACTTTATATATATAATTAATATATAATAAAATAACTATAATTATTATAGAGATGTTATTTTATAATATATAATATTAATAATATTACATAATAGATCATATTATATAAGATGTGAGCCTTACCTATAGATTATATAATATATTATACTCTCTAAATTAACTTAATAGTTCATATTTGTGCATTTATATTAGCAGCTGTTGTACTAGATTTACTGTTAGGCCTAGAATTCCACATTCAAAGTCCAATTGTTCAGTTATAGTTTCACAATTTCTAAATTTAGGTGGTTAGTTTTTCAATCCATAATAGCAAATCTCTGTTAAAAACTAGGGGAAATGTACCAGTAGTCATTAGGGCTAACTTAGTGCATCCGTAGAGAGTGGAAAATAGGTCTGATTTATTCAATTTCTTTTTGGGCTTGTTCGTAAGCGAGTTATTAGCTTAAAAAGAAAAAAATGGCTTGTGGGTAGTTAAAACACATCTTCTTGAACCCATAAAGCGAAAGGTGGTCAAAAAGGGTGTTTTTCAACCTTTGTCCCCTACATCTTTACCACTTCGCCACTACCCATTCATTGGAAAACCAATAAAAACTTTAAAAAATTTAAGGTGTTTTCAAGGTGTTTTCAATGTGTTTTCATTAGAAATAGATATGTACCAATAGTTGTTTAATTTTTTTGGTCAACTACACATTCAGTAGTGAACATATATTGGTGTAATTTGTAAATTTTTATTGGCATAATTAAAAAAATGTAATGACTAAAATATAAAACGGTTATTGGGGGGTTAGGTAAGCATGGAGTAAACAAAAATTGGATCATGGACAACAATTGGCACATTTCCCCTACATCAGGAAATAGTAAAATGACACTAATAATAACAAGAAGACCATACATAATAACAAATTCTATTTTATTATAAACCTTCATACATAAATCTATCTATACTTTTTTATTAATTATATATATATATATATATATATATATATATATAACTATATAACACTTCCAATATAAAAAGTGCCTAACACATATTCTTTGAAAGTTACATAAAATTACTTCTTTAAGCAAACTACAACATGATAGCACACAAATGATACAATTTACCAATGGACAAAGAAGGAAATAACAGCTAAAAGCTAGTAAAATTCCTGCCCATCACATGATTTATATTCAAAAAAAAATTATTACAATTATGCATCAAGTTACATTGGGACTTTAGTTTACAATAGTGATACTTCAAAAACACATTGTTGGTTGTTTCATATCCTTAGTTTGATGAAGTGTGCATATTAAAGCATTCATGATCACAATGAAGCTTTGGAGCTGATTATTTGGTGAGAGGGTAGACCTTACAAAAGATTCAAGCATACAGACTTTAAATCAGCTCTTTTATCGATGTTGGAAATCCAAGACTTTATACAAACGACAAATATATATGTGAAGAAAAATTTGAATCCCACAAGCATTATAGCTACATCACCCAAGAAATCATTATTGTATCCAAAGTAATCACCCAAATACTGGTTAATAGGATTACTATCGTATTCTCATCTATTTCTATAATGTCGGTGATATCACCATACTATGAAATGACGGGAGCATAAACTATCCATGCTACTAGGAAGTCCATCATAAATACAGAGGAAATTAATATATTTTTATATGATTATTATATACAACAAAATCAAGAGATAAACCTTTTAGTTTTGAAATTATAGAAGCCAATAAATGTAGTTTAAAATTATTAGACATTGTGAGGTTTTTCTTTCTTTCTTTTTAGTCATTTATCTAGCTTTAAGCCTTTCTCAGGTTATTGCATCTAACTAGAGTTGTGAGGTCTATTTAAAGCATCTATAATATTGTTGTCACACAAAACTAAACGGATGATAAAGTAAAATGCATTTTTTTATCTTGATTTTTCACATGTTATAACACTTGCTTTGAGCCCATAAAGCCATAATGCTCAAGATTGTGGAGGCTCAAGGAATTGGTATAACTAGATTACAAGGGGAAAACATGTTGTAGGTATCATCACAACAAGCTCTATTTGCAACATCAAATATGTATCCTTAAGTATGAAATCCAACCATGCAATAGTTGAATTATGTTATACAAAAGCATTAAAAAACACGAATACCCTATGTAGTGTTCTAAAATATTTCTCTTCATTTTGAGGCTTCAATTATTAGCATCTTGCAAAGAAATTGTTCACTTTTTAATTTTACCAAAACTCTTTTAGGAATATTTCTCAGTATATGAGGACCAATTCAAAATAAGCTCAAAACTAGATTTTTGTTATATATTCTTAAATACCCAACAAATAGTCTCACATCTTTGCAAATCTATGGAATCAAAGACGGAGGTTGTAGGACACATCAATATATATCCCCTTTTTTACAGATCTTTTATAATTGGATGGTTAAACTTGTAAAAGGTGTATAACTTCATAAAATACAAATGCAATGATTGTGTAGGAAAATTGGTTGGTGAATCCTTCCCTATTCAATGGGTGTTTAAATTTCAAACACATACATCTTTCTAGTTTTATTTCAATCGTGTTTGGATCCATGTAAGTGGATACATAGTTCATTTGAAACTATTACTTCTCCATTGAGACCATTTTTGCACAAACATCGTTTGTTAAATGGCCTACAAATTGACCTCATATATTGCACAAATGTATGTAAAAAGAGACCAGTTCCATAGGGATTGAACCTTCAAGTTCATTGTTATTTAAATCTATGCCAAACAAGGATTAGAGGTTTCCCAAAGAGGAAGGAATCACACCTGTTATATTGTTCTTTCCTAGAAAAAGAATCTCTAAACTTGTGATAAAACCTAACTCTTGAGGAATGTGACCATGCAAATTAGTATTTGAGAGAATGAGCTACACAAGACAAGAAAAATTCCTAAGGAAAGGAGATATTGTACCCCTTAATCCCATACTAGTGAGGTTGAGTTCAAAAATCTTGCATTCATCAAGTTGCATGTAACACTAGTCCAATTGCACAAGGAAGTGCTAGAATTCCAATTAGCTAATGCATCAAAGGGATCATAAGTAATAGAATACTTGAATTGTAGTAGAGCTTCTTGATTTGTAATGTTGGTGGCTGCAAGAGAATGAGCCACTAGCAATAACAACATACCCAAAAACATTATGGTACACATTTTTCTAATCAATAATGAAAAACCCATTTCATGAAAGAATACTTTGAAAAAACAAAGCAAAAAAAAAAGACCTACTTGGAATCTCTCTTACAACCGAATCACATCAATGCAACGAATTTTATAGCATTCATAGAAATAAAAGGAAGACACTACTTTTAAATCAAGACAACATCTCTTTGAGGTATTTATTCTAACAACACAATTGCCTTGTCCATACTATTTGTTCCCAAATCAACATATGCAATGAGTCCTATAGAATAGCCACTTTCTAATATTTAGACTCAAAGGTAGTTTTGGGGGACGAACAAGATTCAATCAAAGACTAAAATATCCTACAGTTCTAGTTCTATTAAACCAAGGTGGGTCTCCCCAACAAAATGCTTACAGATACTTTTGTGTGCCAAAGTACCCAAAATACTACAAATAGATGATTATCCTTTAGATGCTTAATAGACACAATACTCTAAAGGCTTGGATAACCTCTACAGTAATGCCTAATTAATGTAATTCATTAAAATCCTCACACAATTAAAATGAGATTGATAAGTAAATTTTATTGTAAAATTGTAGTTACTCACAAATAGTCTCAGGAAATTGTAACACTAAGAGACCAATGCCATATCCCTAGGTGGAGTCATCCAAACCATGTAAATTAAAACCTAACGAAAAATTTATCTTGTCATAATTATTCCTACCAGATGATGCATTACACCATTGATACCAACAACTAAACTAGCCATACATAGCAATCCTAGCACACAACAACATAAACCTCCATTTGTGCTACTAAAAATTAAATCATTCTTTGAAAAAGAGTAATAACATCAAATAAACATACATGGAAAGACAAGAAGCTAAATAATAACAATCTTTGATTACTCATATTCAAAATTTATGCAAAGGTGAACAATGGAGATAACTAGTTCAGAATAATATGTCATTTACATTCAACTATGACTATGATATAATTACATTCTTCATTACAAAACTCAAACCACTCTAGAAATCTAAAAAACCAGCGTTATACACTTGAACCCCTATTACAAAAGTGTTCCCGTGAATACCAAAAATGTGCAACCTCCTACAAAATGAGAGAAGAAGAAAAGATATAGAAGAAGGAGAAACCCTAAAACTAAATCTTCAGTTGACATCTGGCATCTTTAGCTTTGTTGATCTATAACTGCCTTTGCTTCCTGGAGAAGGTTCAATCTGCTCTCAGAGTCATGCATCTTTCATTTGCTACCCTTCTAACAGAAAATATTCCCCATAATGATGGCCTTCATTCATCCATGCCTTGTTGTTGAAAGTATCCTTGTAGCTATAAAATATCTTTGTGAATGTCTTGTCTTCTCCTTTTACCCTTGTGGTGAAATCACTCTTGAATTACCCTTGTGGTAAAAAATTATTAGCTTTACTGTGGAAAAAATTTGACCCATTTGTTTTTCCCTGAAGTTGAAAATTTATTCCTCCACCATTTTTCCCTATAGCTTGAAAACTATGCTCTCCTTAAAAAAACCTTTCACTCTGCCTTTTACCTTGTAGAATATTACAATTGCAATTTCATTTATGTGCCCAACACATAGTCTTTGTTTTATAAGACTTCACCATGCCCCTTCTTTTAATCATGTTAGAACTTTAAAAAATTTCATTGGGCTATTAAAAATTCACCTAATTTTTACTATGCACTTCACTTTAAATATGGGCCTTAAAAGTGAAACCACTTGACCATTTTTCAAGAAACTTATAACAAATTACTTATGCCCTTTTAAATGTTTGCTCAACAACATTTAAAATTTACTTTTGAAAATTCTTGTGAATGCCTTTCTTTAAAACTTATCGAGCAATTAAAATATTTCACCTGTATTAAAAGCATTTTTGCTTTTAAAAATTTCCACTGGCTATTGAAATATTAGTAGCAACCTTATATCTACCTCACATTTAAAATAAATTTTTTAAATGGTGGACAGTTAAAAAAATTTATCAGGGATATGCTCAATTACATTACCTGTGTAATTCAATTGCCCACCTGATTTTTACTATGAGCAAATGTTTTCAATAAACTTTCACTGAGGAACATTATTGTTCCATCTTCAAAATTTCATTGGGCCCATCTTAAGCCTCCACTTATCCATGCACATGCCCTGCTTACTTCACATGGTAACATCAACACTTGCACCAAAAATGAAACATTTTTAAAATCTTAAAATGTTGCTTTGGAGATACCAATCCTCGTGCCACCGCAACTCTCCATTTATGTCATCACTGACTTTCACAGGCTAGCGAGGAAGCATTTTTCCTGCTCTACATTCATCATTCTGCTACGGTTTGGACATGGCATGGTCAAGCAAATATACCCTCATTCAATTGAAGCCCTATGTATGAAGCTTTGTATTTATTTTTTCCCAATTCATTCATACCATGGTCATTTTTTATAGTGCAAGGGCATTTTAATGGTTGCAAGCACTCAAAATTCATTCCAAACATGCTTAAAATATCTGCCTTAGTATTAGTAATGATCAATGGATGATTTTAGACCATGGATCAACAATTTTGAGCTGAATAGAGCATTCAAAAACTACCTGGAAGCTTAAAAACATGAACAACATTCCACTTTGCAACATTACCTACACGGATCTTTTTGATTTTGAAAACAATAGAGCTGGAGATGTTTTGGACCAGAATGAGAAATGGGTTTCCTTTAGAATTGAAAAATTTGAAACTTTCTAGAACACCCATTTTGACCTAGTCACAGTTAGAAAGCAATTAAATGACCCATCAAAATTCATCTTGGGAGCCTAAACCTAAGTATACATATCGACATTTGACCCAAGAATTTAGTACATCAAATGTATTGGAAAAATTCATCTTGAGGCGCAAGATATTAATCGACAATGTGGCTCACTCAGACTTTTATGCAACTACACCTGTTAAAAACTAATTAAGGCTCACCAAGTTGCCACTTCGAAAAAATACCAAATCATCTCCTGGGGAGCTACCACTGGACACACTAGGTCATTTGGGTCCACTAAGTATGTGTGCAAGATGGATTTCCTTGAATGATCATTCATCACAAGATATTAAAGGTCAAACTTGACCTCCTTGAAACATTCTAGAAATGTAGATGTAAAAACTAAACAAACTGCTTTTGCTTTTGATTTGGTAAGAACATCAAATCAGATCTAGTGACTCTAAAAAGGGACCAGGGAGCATATGAATGTAAGGGGAATGTAGGGAAATAATCCATTCATCATGATGGTCATCTAGCTATGAAATATTAACTCAAACAGGAGGCCACTTCATAGGATAGAGAGTATACAAGCAATAAAAAAAGTTTTAGAACCCTCCAGCTTTGCTTTTCAAAAATCTATCAAACTCATTATAGGAGGCTAAAAACTAACACGCATGTTCACATATGTCAACTAAATATGTTCACCAAAATTTTTGACATGAAAATCAACTGGCTCCGAATTATGACCCTCCAAAGTAGGTTACTTGAGCAATTTTTTTAGCCTGACACTTTTGAGTGTGCAGATCAAATTTTTCAACATGGGCACTCAGAATTCAAAATTTTTGAAGGTACCATCAGTGGCTATGATTGGGGATGCATGCCCCTTGTCAGCATGGTGAGATTCCACATCTCTAGGAGAGCATACCAAGTGCCAAAACATTGGGTGACAAAGTCTTAATCAAATTTTCAAACCACATTTGATGGCCCTAGGCTAGCAAATGAAAAGAAGAACCCATGTTTACCTCCATCAAACATGTTCTTCTTTGTTGTTTGTATTAATCCAAGTCTGAAAACACTTCCATTGTCTATCTAAAAACAAATATCACCCCTAGCATGCTTAACCACATCAATATGGTTTTCAATGCCTCCATTAACTTTGTCAATTGACATTGGCAATCAAGCACCAACTGAAATCCATCAAAATATTACAAGAATATATCACACTTATCAAGTAGAGAAAACTTATAACTAGTGTGATATCCTTCATTAGCAAGATCATTCTCATACACAATCACTTTCTTGTCAAATTGGACCAGCAAGTGGAAAAATTCATAGTGTGCTTGAAAAGGGTCACTATGAGACTTCTCCTCATCATTCATCTACACATCAAATTTGAAAACCTCATAGGGATTAGGCTCAATAAAGATGTTATGTCCTACATACAATATGAAATCCTCTTGTGTGTTGAGCAAAGAATGCTCACACATTTGAAACTCCTTTAACTAAATTGCACCATAGGTCAATTTATTATCATTCCAACAACACAACTCAGTCACATCATCACATGCTTCAAGGTTCTAAAAATCAAATTTATCAACAAACACAATGCCTTCATCTAA
>VDFB02047230.1:198827724-198867927 GCA_007258455.2 Sequoia sempervirens | reverse complement strand
TCTTTGGAACACTAGCTGGATGGCATTCATCCATCCTAAAATTTCTTAAAGCATCCTCTCTAGCATATTTGGATTGAGAGAAAGAAAGTATTCCCTCTCACATTGAGATTTGAAGAGACCAGGAAAGAAGTTTGAATTCTCCTAACATTGACATTTCAAACTCAGATTCCGTTATCTGAGAGAATTTTTTACTCAAAGTGACATTATTGCAGCCAAAGATAGTATCATCAACGTAAATTTCAACAACCAAAATATCAGAACCTTTAGTTTTAACATAAAGATTATTGTCTACACCTCCTCTAACAAAGCCATTAGAAATCAAATGACTGTCCAACCTAGAGTACCAAGCTCTAGGTGCTTGTTTTAAGCCATAGAGAGCCTTTTTCAACCTGTAAACATGGTTAGGATTATCTTTGCATATAAATCCTTCAGGATGTTCAACATAGACCTCTTCATCTAAATAGCCATTCAAAAAAGCAGTTTTGACATCCATTTGATAAATAGTAAAGTTTTTGTAAACAGAATAAGCCAAGAATATTCTGATAGATTCTAGTCTAGCAACAGGTGCAAAGGTTTCACCAAAATCAATACCTTCTTGTTGAGCATAGCCTTTGTAGACAAATATTGCTTTGTTGTGAATAACATTACCATTTTCATTAACCTTGTTTCTATATATCCATTTGCCTCCAATGACATTCTTGTCATCTGGTCTTGGGACTAACTCCCAAGTCTGATTTTTCTCAATCTGATCAATTTCTTCCTACATAGCATCAAGCCAACATGATTCTGTGAGAGCTTCATTAAAATTTTTAGGCTCAAACTAAGTAACTAGACATAAGCAATTTGTGCCTTTTCATCAGATTATGCAGTCTTTCTTCTAGTTTGAACTCGTGCATTTTTATCCCCGATAATCTAATCTTTGGGGTGGTATATAGCTAGAGTTTTTGAAGGAGCATTTGATGCAACCTTTTCAGGACTTGCATTTTCATTTTTAGGGCTTGTTGATTTAGCAATAGACTTTGTTGTTCTAGCTCCTTCATAAATTATTTCGAATTCAAGTTCTTCTTCCTCATTATTTTGCAAAGATTCAGCATTCAAATGTGGTCTTTCATCAAATTTTACATTAACAACTTCAACAATATTATTAAGCCTTTTGTTGAGACATTTATAAGCTTTGCTGTGAGTTGAGTATCCCAAAAAGATACCCTCATCACTTTTGGATTGAAAACTTCCAAGATTATCATCATCCCTTTTGATAAAACACTTACTTCCAAAAAAAATTTAAAGTATTTCACAGAAGCAGTTTTTCCATACCATAGTTCATAAGGAGTGTGTTTAGATTTCACCCTAAGCTGCACTCTATTCAAAATGTATACAACTATATGAACAACTTTTTTCCAATACATATCAGACAACTTAGCTTCATCTAGCATGGTTCTAGCCATTTCTTTTATAGTTCTATTTTTACGTTCAACTACCCCATTTTGTTGAGGTGTTTTAGTTATAGCATATTTCCTTTTAATATCGTGTTGTTCACAGTAATCAATAAACTCTTGAGAGGTGAACTCACCTCCTTTGTCTGATCGAAGGCATTTGAGTTTCAGATCAGATTCATTTTCAACCATTTTATGAAAGATTTTGAACCTTTCAAAGGCTTTTGATTTGTGCTTAAGAAATGTGACCCAAACCATTCAAGTATAATCATCTACAAAAAGCATAAAGTATTTTTCACCATTAATAGACCTTGTTCTAGTTGGTCCACATAAATCAGTATGCACAAGCTGTAAAGGTTTTGAAGAAGAATGTTCTTTTGTCTTGAAGCTAATTTTAGTTTGTTTACCACTTAAGCATTCTTTGCACACAAAATTTTTTGGCTTGTTAAGAATTGGTAAACCTCTAACATTCTGATTCTTACTGATTCTAACCAGATTTTCAAAGTTTATGTGTCCTAATATTTTATGCCATAACCAGCTCTCTTCAATTTGTCCCATTAGACACATACCTTGAATATTGTCATTGCAAGATGAGTCAAGGAGATTGTACAAATTTCCTTTTGTCCTCCTTCCAGCTGCAACAACCTTTCCAAGCTTGTTCTTAATCTCACATCCCTACGAATTAAAAAGAACATGATAACCACTATCACAGATTTGACTAACACTTAGAAGATTGTGCTTGAGACCTTCCACATAGTACACATTATAGATAGGAGTGTCTTCATTCAGAAGAAGTGAAACTCTACCTTTAATTTGAATACCAGAATTATCGCCAAACTTGACATATCCACCTACATAATCTTCAAGTTTTATAAACTTGCCCTTATTGCCAGTCATATGGTTAGAACATCCACTATCCAAGACCTATAAGTCCTTTTTCTTGGAATGAAGAGAAGTTTGAACCAACATAGTTTGCTGAAAGTTGTTGATAGCCTTAGGTTTCCAAACCTTTTTAATTTTCTGTTGTTTCGATTGCAGATCAGTTCTGCATTGTTTGACAGAATATCCCAAAGTATTGCATTTAAAACATCTGGTCTATCTAACAAAACCATATTGTTTCCTAAGACCAAACCTGGGTATTCTAGAATTCATAAACCTACAAGTGCTCACTTTATGACCAAATTTGTTACAGAAAAAGCAATAACCATAGCAAAAAGAATTGTCTTTGTATGAAGGTCTATTACCTCTAAAAATCTTAGCATGATCCTTACCAGATTCTGAGTGATTTGAACCTAAAATTTTGACTTTAGAAGCGGGGTTTTGTTTTGCTTTGTCAGTTGAGCATTCACCCTTTTCAAAACCAACACCAGATTTATCTTTATATACCTTTTGTTTGTTGAGCATCTCATTCAGTTTTAGAGTGCTTTCATATTTTTCAATTTCCTTCCTAAGAAGGCCTACTTCTTGTTCCAGTTTTTGAATTTCTTGATCTTTGCAGCTTACAGTCTCTCAAAGATAGACTTCAACTCTTTTAGCTTCTTCAAGCTAAGTTTTCACAGAGACCAATTCTTGATCTGGTTTACGTTCTTGAGCAAGAACTTGTTTTTTAAGTTTTTTGATCTCTTGTAAAGCACATTTCAGTTCACTTTCAAGATCAACTTCACCTTCTTCAATGTCAATGGTTTTAGAATCATTTTGCTAAGTAATTTCAGCCATGAAAAAAGTTTCAACTTCATTAGCTGATGAATCTTCAGATTCATCCTTACTAAACAGACTTTTCTTCTTTTTAAAATTGAAGTTTCGTTTAGGTTTGAAAGCCTTCTTCTTAGGCTGTATTTCAGTTGTCTCGTTGTCATAGATTTGATCATCATAGGGACACTTTGCAGCAAAGTGACCTATTTTTCCACAGTTAAAACATTTAAAGGGAAGTTTTCCCTTATATTTTCCTGATCCCTTTTTAAATCTTCTAACAAAATGAGATTCTTTAGAATCAGACAACTCTAATTCACTGACATTGACTTTTTCTTTCTTTTCAGAGTTAAAGGCAGTTTCTTTTCCTCTTGAATTGTTTTTGCTAGTTCTCATTTCATAGGCAGTAAGAATTCCTTGCATGCTGTCTAAGGTAAGCTTATCAAAGTGTTTCTTTTCTTCTAGGGCTGAAACCTTAGATTCAAATTTAGATGGTAAGGACCTAATTACTTTTGTGACCACATCAAATTCATTAACATCTTGACCTAGACCTTTCATTCCATTGACAACTTCATCAACTCTTATGAAATATTCAGCCACTTTCTCATCATCCTTCATTTTCAACTCCTTAAACTGATGTTTGAGAGTAATGATTTTTGACAGTTTGACTTTCTCATTCCCTTGATATATAGTTTCAAGTTTTTCCCATATTCCATGAGCAGATTTGCAATGCATGAATTTAATGAACACATCTTTAGTTAATCCACACAAGATGGAATTCTTAGCTCTGGCATTTGTTTCATACTTCTTTTTCTCACCAGCATCAGTGGGAATAGGGGTTGGTATGTTGTAATCTTCTAAAACAGTGCTCCAAACATCAACATCAAAAGAAACAAGAAAAGCTTTCATTCTTATTCTCCAAAACACATAATCTATTCCATCAAATAACGAAGCTCTGGTTACAAAGGAACCTTCTTGAGAATGTTCCATTTAAAAACAAGCTCCGGGTAGATCAAATTCAAAGCTAAAATTAAACCAATCGAGGAGGACCTATGCTCCTTATACCAATTGTTGGAGTTAAAATGACGAGGGTAAATATGTCTTAACTAAACGACAATTTTTTGAAATGTTCAAACCTACAGCTCATATTTGATCTCAATATCACTCTGATTAAAATTCATAGGTTGGATGTAATCATTCATAAACAAAATTGAAGGAAAAATAATAACTCACGATTGAATTGAAATATGTGACATAGTAAAATGGAAATGAACTTGAAGACTGAGGCTGTGTTTCAGTGGAAAGCCACTCACGGGGTGTCTCCTAAATGCAGCTTCCTAAGCTTAATCTTAAAATCAAGAAGCTATTTCACAATGCCTTATAGGCTGATTTTGAAGGCACCACTTTCGAGGCACTAGCCCTGTTTGGGAGATATCTATCTCGAGGAGTACCAACCCCTCAAATTATGTTTTGAACAATAACAATGATTCAGAGGGTTTCTCTATTTTTAGTTAAGCACATATCTCTCTATTTTCTCATCTAAAAAATACCTTAAAGATTCAATAACTAAATCCCTAAAATACCTCATAGAGAAGAAACTCACAATCTCTGCATCTGTTATACAAATTTTATTGCAGAGTTTTATCCATATATTTTTCATACAACCAAGGAATGATTATCTCAGAATTACATCAACAGTCTAGTAGAAAACTAAGTTTTCTGCTTCTATATATACATCTTGATTTACATGCCAGATAGGTAACTATCTTCAGGAGTAACGACAGAACAACCAACCCAGCTAAGAGCCATTCTCAACAAATCTGTAACGAATGAGTTCATTTTTCTGCATAAAAAGCACAACTGTCCACCACAGAAAATCATAACCTCTAATGCATGAATGACAATACTCAGTCAGGGCATCATTTTCCACATTCATAACTGAAATGCATAGAGCCTTAAAATCGTGAATACAAACCAGAAAGTGCAGTATGAAACGCATGAATATCAGATAGAATTTGCTGCTGCCACGATTTCCTTCAACCACTATCGAGCTTCTAGCCAGTGAGGTGCACCAATCATAAGCAGCCATACCATTCATTATAGAAACAATAATGAATTTCATCTTTTCCCTAATCTCTCCTTTTCCATCGCTGTAATGTTATGCCGAAGGCAACTTTAATGCCAAACAATCCCCTTAGTTATCGCTATCGCTGTGACACATCAGAGTCGGGGAGAAGACATAATGAACGCATCATGTTACATCGATAGGCTTCCTTAGAGTATTATTCATTCCCTAAGACATAAGGAAACTTCTCACCAAGATGCCCTTTAGTTTCATTCACTATCGCTATGACCAAACGATATCAGATAGACCTCTTGTAAACTTCATAATGTTTTGTCGAGAGTCACTTGATACACATTGTCACCATGACAATTCAATACCTATGCCAAAGGCCTTTGTTATTTCCAAGTCGCTGTAACAATACACAGTCTGGGAGACACTATATAGACTGCCCCTTGTTATGCCGAAACATCCCGAGCTCACAATAGATTGCCAAGACATTAAATTTCTCACACCGACAAAAACCACCGATGAGCCTTTGATAGAAACCCCTTAATGTCACTATAACATAATGTTTCTCTTGCCGATTCACCCTTCTGTCTTATGAGGGTCATTAAAACATACCAATATCGGGGAGACCTCTCAACGAAAGCTTGAGTCATACTAAAAAACTTCATTCACCAAGGTCGGTGTGACATTACACATTCGATATAACATTTTGCCGAAGCAATAACCTTATGCTGATAAGACATTCAATGCAACAATCGGTGAGACTTAAAATCTTTGGAGAGACAATATACAGAATACATTATGTTTGGCTGAAGAAAACTCCTCCATGTGAAGTTAAGTAAGACAAAACCACTTCGCCAAGACCTATTCTGAAACTACTCAGCTCTTGCCGATGAAACTCCATAAGCACTAGTCGATGAGACATAATCCTTTTTGTTAAGACCTTTCACCTAAGCCTTAGACTCTTGCCGATAGACTTCCACATGTACTAGTCGGGGAGACAATATGATTTCACGATGACCTCAACCTGACGGCCAAACTCATGCCAATATACTTTATTCTGAAGCAGGTCAGGGAGACATAAGGAAATCGATAAGACCTTATCCCAATGGTATTACATATGTCGATAGAGAACACATTCTATCACCAAAACAAAAGAGAAGTCTTGCTGACAGTAGCCTGTAAGATAAATTCAATCACTATGACATCTGAAATGTCTTTCTGATAGGCAACTCAGACATTTTAAAGTGGATCAGAGATTTTTTCATCAAGGAAAAACCATAAACACAATTGAGATCCAATAGAACTCTCATTATAGATTGCAAGGGCTATGAGTTCATGACACATGGATTGATTCACTAGTTTGTGAAGTGGGAAAGACTCACCAACAGGTGACATGTTTTTTGATTGGGACAAATGCTATTAGTTGGAGATGATTGATAAATAAACTATTGAAATTCAAATACAATCAATTCAATGTGACCTGTCTGATCCACCACCTCATCAAGGGATCGACGAAGTCCTGACATTCAAAATCTACAAATAGGCATGCACTAGCCATTTGGTTTTGCAACCAGCAATAATGATTTCCATGCACTTGAGAATTAAATGGTGACAAGGTGGACTCCAATTAATTATGCCTAGTTCACACGTGTGAACGTTGTTGATTGCTATCATCACATTGTTCAAGAAATACAGGTTGAGAGTTGTTATTTTTGCCATTGCAATCAGCCATCAAGTCTTTTAAGTTTGTGTAGGAAGCTGAGGTTATAAGTGCAAGTTCATCAAGTTGCAAGATGAGTAAGTTCGACACTCCATTTGTTCAAGTATAGAGGTATCCTCAACTCAATTTGTTGAAGTCTTGCGGTGAACACCCAAAGCACACACATGTCACTCACAAGGATGCTCATGGTAAGGAATCTATACCTATTGTTACTAGAATTAGTTGCCAATTGAAGGTCCAAGCTACGAGTTCGGAGGTGACTAGAGGAAAAGGAAAAGAAGCTATTGGTCCTTCAAGCAAAATTCAAAGGAAAATTTGATATGGTCAAGGTTCCTATGGAAGACATAACTCTCCCATTGCTATCTATGATAGCTCATCTGATAGTGAGACCAAAATGGATTCAAGATATCACTAATATATTGCAATTCTGAACCAACTGCCTCCATCATGGGAAGAGGTGCTCGTAGTGCCTCCCATGGCTATGAAAACTCCAAGTGGACATGAGTACTCAATGGCTAGCAAGGATAATAATGAAGGAGTTGTGGTTTCTCCTCCTCCAGTTGCAAGAACATAAAGTGGGTGTGTGTACCAGGGCTCCAATGTTGGTTTTGTGTAATGAGGTTTCTTTCAGGGTTGTGGAATTTTGACATGAAGACAAAATTACATGTGGGTTATTCTCATTTTTTGGCTTCAGTAAGTCTTTTGTTGAACGTACACAAGTGAGGTTAGTTTTTATGATGTCTTTACTAATTGTCGATGTGGGTTGATGGATTATGCTAATGGTTAAAGGCTATTTTTGGTGGTATTAACACATTTTGATAGTTACACATTTTTCCTCCCTTTTTCAACAAATGATTGTAGATTCTGTTGTGGGGAAATTTGAAATGCAACTGAAATTATAATTGAAATGAAATTTTGTAATGTTGTGTGCATTTTGAGTTGGAATTTTGTTTGCTCAATTGTGTTACAAAAGGGAATTCAAGGCTCATTTATAGGGGGCTAGCCTTTTGAGTCCTTAGGCCTAGTATATGAAAAGGGTTGAAATTAGAAAGAATACCAGTAGGTAGATTGGTCAAATTGTCTTGGTTTTTGACTTATGCATATGTAAATCTTAATTAGTCTCATAGAAATGACTGATATCGAAAAAAATATTATGCATAAGGAATATACTCTCCTCTATAAATCATCTTGTAAATTTTGAATGAAATATCAAGCATATTTTGTTCATCTTCAAATACTTTGTTTGAATGCATGCTCTTATTTCTTATTTGGTTCAAGGAATCAATTAAATGCTCAAGTGAGGTCATGAATATTTTAGAATTTATAAGGATTTAGTAAGAAGTGATGCTTTAAGTACAGTGAGTTTTCATAATGCAAATACTTATGAAAATAGTCCAAAACTATCAGAGTCAGAGAATTTTTTACAACTAATTGTAAGTTGTGTGACTCCTTTTCCCAATTGATAAAGACACTAATCTATTTGTTTAGGTATTTGCTATTCAAAGGATAATAATAGTGTACCAAATCATGGACTTAGGGTTAGAACATTAACCTTTTAAAATTCGCTTACCATGAGGCATGTGTGTTAGGTATTTATTTGTTCCTGGTGAATTAATAGTTATTTACTTAAATATTAGCCAACCTTTGAGTGAATTATGTTATTTACCCTTCATAGGAACCATTCTATGATTTGATATGTCATTTATTGAGATATTAAAGTGGAATGTTGTTAGGAACACCCTCCTAAGTCCCACAGAGCCTAAACTGTAGAAGATTCCATTCTTTGACTAAATCTTGTCAGTTGGCCATTCATTTTAAGGATCTTGAGAATAGGAGTTGGGTACTATTTAGAGATTCCTTAGGTGTATTGGAAAAACCACCAATAGACTAGTGACTCTGCTGAGGAAAACCTCTTAGAACTCCAAATGCAGATACAAATTATAGATTCAAATGGTGATGTGAATCTGAGCATCTTGTTCATATATTGACAAATTCTTGAACCTGGTAGACAATTTGAGTGTAGCAAAGATTGAAGGATCTGAGAGTGACTCTGGTGTGGAAGATAGCCTAGAACATGTTCAATTTTGTGAAGAAACTTCAACTTGTTTGAAGTTCAATCCTCTAAAAGGAGGTGGCGACTCTGACTCAAAGAACATGACAAAGCACACATCAATTGGTCAAATCTACAGTACTAAAGACAAAGGATAGTTAGCCGCTGCAAAATACCAGATACTTTCATAGAATTTGAGGAAATTAGAGCATATTATGGGTAAATAAGCATAAATTTCCTATGCTCAAGATGTAAATGATCCCTTAATAGGTGAATTAACACTAGATGAGGGAATATTAGTGATAATTTAGCATGTCGTTTCATATAAATTAAATTTTGTGCAATATCATAGGAGGAGCATGTTACATTATTTGATCTTAGGCAACATTTATAGGGAGTATATATGCTAGAGTCTTAGGATCACAAATGCAGAAGGAATTGATGTAATATTGTATAGTTGCATGGTAAATCTTAAATTCCTTTTCAAGAATTAAGGATGAGTTGTCAATTTGCACTATATGGTACAAATAGTGATAAAAGCATGCAAGGTGAACATTCCTTGTCCCACCAAGGTAATTTCAGTACTAATAGGTATAGGGCCCTCAACTTTGAAAATATTTATGGTTACCCAAATAATTTTCCACCCAAGATCAGGGACAAAATACCCAAATTCAATGGTGAGAGGTCAGAATAAGTAAATAAGCATGTGCAATTTGTTGATGTGATGGGTGATTATGAGATAGATTTTCAAGATGTGGTTATGAAACTATTTGTTTAATCCCTGAAAGGAGATGCAAGGGACTAGTTTTCTTTCTTGACAATGTATTCAATACATTGTTGGAGTGAACTTAAGGCAGTCTTCATGGAACAATTTGGTGAAAGAATAATTCCAAGTGTTGCAAGGAAATTTTTTATGGAGATCTCTAAGGATAAAGAAGAGTTGATCCCTACCTTTAACCTTAGATTTGCAAAAGTCATAAGAGATATCCTTGAACACATAAGGCAAAATGATGCAAAATGTTTGGTTGTGTGCTTAGGAGCATTTGATAGTAAGATGGGCTTCTTGTTGAGAGATAAAGAGTTTGCTACCTTACAACAAGCTTACCAAAATGCCATGGATATTGAGAATAATTTGAAGCACTCAATAATGAGGGGACCTATGGTTGCTAGTATGAATGGCCCTAATAGAATTCAAACTATTGAACCAAACAAATCAGGAGGTAAAAATGTCTATTAGGAAAAGGAGCCCTTAGATGTTGTATTTGCATTACTTCCCCGAAAAGCAGAACATGTGCAAGCATCAACCTCATATCAACCAGGATTGGGAAGGGGTGACTTAGTATTTCTAATCAGAAAATTGTATGAGATGAAAAGACATGTAAAAAAATCATCATACAACTTGATTTCAATATTCCTGGATGTTCTAATGGAGATACCCAATAGTGTTAGACCTAATGACTTATTGTGCATTGATTTATTTTGTGAAGCCTATATATCAAGATCAAGCTAATGGCCTAGAAATTTGAAGCCACATAGTCTTGATTAGGTAGTGGATTAGATAAGCACTATGGAAGAAATTGAGCACAATTATATACCACTCATGAATTGTTTCCCATAATGTGGGAAATGATTTCCATAGTGAGGAGAATCAAAGGCTAAGGTTGAAAGATCAAGAAGATGCATCAGAAGGATGATGATTATTCGATGATTGCTATTATTTCATAGGTACTCTAAATGTAGGCTGAAACAGTGGTGATGAAGATGAGGAGACAGAGTATGAGGATATAGAAATAGTACCTAATTTTCCTCCTTGAGATGTCATAGTTTGTGATAAAATAAAGGAGGTATAGGGTGAAACCACACATGTTGATCAAGTCAGGAATAATGATGCACAAATCAGCGATGGATGTGCACCCGATCTCAATTATATGGCACAAATGAGGAATCAAAGGGATGAGATCGAGCTTGTTCAATCCTCCATTGAATATGATTCTTCTTATGAAAAGGAGATGGAGTCTCTTGCTTTAGGTAAAGGGTATGTTAATAGCCTTGAAGGGGTGTGTTCCCTTCGTAGTGAGCAATTCTCTTCATCTTAAGAATTTTTTGAATGTGGATCAATTGTTATGAGTGCAAATGATGAAGAGGATATTGAAAGTGTTTCTCTCTACTCTTCAAGTAATTACACTGATTTTGAATGCACTGATGGTCAAAAGATCCTGACATGGAGGAGGGAGGGGTACATGTGACAATCATGAAGGTATGGAAAAATACCTTATTTGATGAATCTTCACTAGAAGAGGAGGCAATAAATGATGATTCCTATTGGTGTAGGAGCAATCCACTTTTTGAGGAAAATTCTGATAAATTTGTGGCAAACACCATTGGTGAATATATTGAAGAAGGTACAAAGAAGAACCAAGATGATATGGAGGTTTGTGGCTCTACTTTAGAATGTAGTATTGCTATTGAGGGGGATGTAGATGATTATGTTGATTCCCATATGGTATCTAGTTATGTGCTTGAAGAGGTTGTTGAAGTGTCAGCCACCCATGTGCCACATGATGATTTTTTCCATAACATAAAAGGAAATACACTCTTGGGTGAGCAAAAAGAAAATAAAGATGAATGCATTGATACTTGAGAAACATCATTTTATATGGAAGAGAAGGAACCATTTGGTGATTTTGAAAAATATGTTTATACTGTAGGATTATTGGATTCATGTGAAGAAAAATTCAAAGGTGTAGATAACCAGAGATATGATGTTAATCAATATGAAGCTGCATTGGAATTATTTGTAGATGTTCCTTTTCTTCTGGATCTGATTATGGAACTTCTTTCATCCCACGAAGACAACACTTGTGACAAGCAGACTGACGATATGCTTGATTCTATGTTTTTCTTCCTTGATCTTGTCAAGGATTGGCCAAGTATGAGCCAAAATGCCTATGAGGTTTTTAATTTTGATGAACAAATAGAATGTGATCTTACAATTCATGACTATGTGGAGTATGAAAGTTCTATGCTCTCAATTCAATTTGATGAGCTTATGGTGGAAGAGGTTGGCGAATGGGGAAATGTCACATCAAATGGAATGGATAGTATTAATTGTGATGGTGCTAATGGCCTGAAATTGCACAATGTACATGTTGATCCATTTCCAATAAAACAAGGCAAAGTCTTTGACAGAGGAAAGAACTGTCCCTAAAATTTGGAGCCCATGAGCCTCTAGTTTATAGATCGGAGCTAGGTGTTTAAAAGGGGCTTTTGGGTAACAAACTACATTGTATAATCTTGTAAATGTTATACATATGGTTTGGTGTGTTTTCTTTCTATTGTGTCTACTTGCTTTGTCCGGGAAAGCTCCTGCATTTTGGTTTTCCTCCCTAGTCTACTTCAATCCAAGATGTGGATTCTCGCTATACCCACTAGGGCTATATGTCCCCGAGCATAAGCCATTGATTGAGCTCCCCAAAAATCTGCAACTCCTAAGTAGCCCATCGATTTAATTAGCACATAAAGCCCTTGGCCCCATAGTTTAGATAGTGTTTTGGTTTAGAAAACCCTTAGTC
The DNA here is from genome assembly GCA_007258455.2 of Sequoia sempervirens. Classification (NCBI taxonomy): domain Eukaryota; kingdom Viridiplantae; phylum Streptophyta; class Pinopsida; order Cupressales; family Cupressaceae; genus Sequoia; species Sequoia sempervirens. Next base: position 198,855,389 of record VDFB02047230.1, on the reverse strand, counting down.
CTTCTAATTTTATGTTGACTTTCCCTATCAATTGCCAGTCTACCAAGTTGTCACTTGAGCCATTATATCTATTCAATTACCGACCCCTTCGACCTAGAGTGTCAGTCATCTAGTTGGTCATTGAATTTAGTATTTTCCTAAAGTCGGGCTTTAATATTTCACCCCTCAATGACTTAGGCTTAAGTCATTCATCTATGAGGGTTAAATCACCATTGGCCTTACAATGGCCCCCTCTTTAATATGCTAACCTTGCCAAATGTGTAGGTTTGGAGATTCGTGACCATGGGAAGTGATCCTAGTCGTACCTCGCCAGCTCACAAATGCTAAGTGCTGACCAATTACACAATGCAAGGATAGCGAGATAAGGACATGTGTCCTTGTATGATTGTGGGGCCCAGTATCTAATATCACACCTAGTGCGCATGTTCCCAAATTGATGATGATGATCAAGCACAAAAATCAATCTCTGTCATTCCCCAAGGGCTCGCAAAGAAAAGGTGAATGCTCGTTAATGACTGTGAGGGCTATGAATTCATGACACATGGATTAATTCACTAGTTTGTATAGTGGGAAAGACCCACCGATGGGTGACGTGTTTGCTGATTGGGATGAATGCTATTGGCTAGAGATGATTGATTAATAAACTATTGAAATTCAAAGGAAGTCAACTCAACATGAGCTGTCCAATCCACCACCTTATCAAGGGATCAACCACTCACATTCAAAATCTACAAATAGGCACATTCTAGCAATTTTGTTTTGAAACCAGCAAGCATTAATGATTTCCATGCACTTGGGAATTAAATGGTGACAAGGTCGACACCAACGAATTAGGCCCAGTTCCAACGTGTGAACATTGTTGATTACTATTGTCACATTGTTCAATAAATACAGGCTGAGAGCTGTTATTTTCACCATTGCAATCAGTTGTTGAGTGTTTTAAGTTTGTGTAGGAAGTAGAGGTTATAAGTGTAGGTTCTTTGAGTTGCAAGATTAAGTCTCACACTCCATTTGTTCCAGTGCGGAGGTCTCCTCGACTCAATTTGTAGAAGTCTTGTAGTGAAGACCCATAGAACACACATGGCACTCACAAGGATTCTCATATGGCGAGATATGTACCTATTGTTGCAGTAGTCACCAGTGGTGTATGGTGGAGAGGTGATTTGAGCAAAAGGAAAGAAAAGAAGTTGTTGGGCCTTCAAGTAAATTAGAGACTTGGAGTATCAATACTTGAGATCATGATAGGCCAAAAAGTAGCAATATGATGGGTAATGGCTGTGACCTTTTTTTACCCAAAATTATTGATGAAGTAAAGGGTTTTAAGGATATTCTTAACTTTCTACAAATATAAATTATGCTTTACACTTTGAATTTAATAAGTAATTATTATTTCTATTCAAATTACGACTAAAGTCCTGATTGATAGGCTAATTGAAAAACATCTATAGCTTTCAAATGGTATCACATTTTTTTGAATCCAAAACATGCATCACATTCTACCACATACTATAGGATTAAAAAAAAAAATTGAATTTCATGAAGGTTTGACCAAATTAAGGTGGTTAGACACAGGAGTTTTAATATATTTTAAATTTGTGTCATCATAATTAATTATTTACTTGGAAAAAATTACAAAAAAATATACATCACATGGACATGAATCTATACTTCTATACAAATCTTATAAAAAAAAATATTATCATTTATTGTGATTTGGTTGGTTAGACATAAACCTTATTTTGAAATTTAAAGAGTACTCTTTTGCATTGAAATTTCAAATTTTCACCAAATAGATTTTTTTTTTAAGCCTAGTAGTTTAGAAACTACATTAAATTTGCTTTCTGATTCTCTTCTTATATTTTTGAAATAATATAGATAACTTATTCAAATATTTTAGTCAAATTGCCTAATTAGGTTTTTTATTTTTTGCCATAGGGCCTATTTTCATAGTGATCTTGCACATACCCTTGGAAAATTTGATATATTCAATGTTTCTATGAAAGATAGAACTATCCCATTGTTGTCTCTAATAGCTCATCTGATAGTGAGAACTAGATGGATTTGGGATATCAACAATATCTCACAATTCTAAACCAACTGGATCCATCAGGGGAAGAGGTGCTCATAGTTCCTCCCATTATTGTGAAGACTCCAAGTGGACATGGGTACTCAATGGATGGAAAGGATAAGAATGAGGAAGGATTTATGGTTTCTCCTCCTCCCGGTTAAGAAGCGTGGATGCATGTCTGTGGAAGGGCTCGATGTTGGTTTTTTGTATGAGTTTGCTTTCAAGGTTGTGTAATTTTGACGCCAGAGACAACATTGTGTGTGGAGTTATTCTCTCATTTTTTGGTGTTGGTATGTATTTCACTAAATGTGCACAACTAAGGTTAGTTTTTATGATGTCCGTGCTAACTGTGGATGTGGGTTGATTGATTATTCCTATAGTTAAATGTTATTTTTGGCAGTATTAGCATATTTTGATAGTTACACATTTTTCCTCCCTTTTTTGACAAATGATTGAGTTGGAAGCTTGTCTACTCCCTTGTGTGATAAAATGGAATTCAAGGCTCATTTGGAGGGGTTGGTCTTTTAAGTCCTTAGGTCCAGTATACAAAAGGGGTTGAAATTAGAAAGAATACCAGTAGGTAGATTGGTCGAATTGTTTTGGCTTTTGAGTTATGCATATGTAAATTTTAGTTAGTCTCATAGAAATTACTGATATCGAAACATATCTTATGCATAAGGAATATACTCTCCTCTGTAAATCATCTTGCAAATTTTGAATGAAATATCAAGCATATTTTGTTCATCTTTGAACACTTTGCTTGAATGCATGCTCTTATTTCTACTTTGGTTCAAGGAATCAATTAAATGCTTAAGTGAGGTCATGAATTTGTGAGAATTTATAAGGATTTGGTAAGAAGTGATGCTTTAAGTACATTGAGTCTCATAATACAAAGCCTTATGAAAATAGTTCAGAATTATCAGAGTTAGGGAATTTTTTTATAACTAATTGTAAGATGTGTGAATCTTTTTCCCAATTGATAAAGACACTAATCTATTTGTCGAGGTATTTGCTATTCAAAGGATAATAATAGTGTACCAAATCATGGCCTCAGGGTTAGAACATTAACCTTTTAAAATTCACTTACCATGAGGCATGTGTGTGAGGTATTTCTTTGTTCTTGGTGAATTAATAGTTATTTACTTAAAGATTAGCCAACCTTTGAGTGAATTATATTATTTACCCTTCATAGGAACCAATATGTGATTTTATGTCATTTATTGAGATATTCAAGTGGAATACTATTAGGAATACCCTCCTAGGTCCCACAGAGCCTAAAGTGTAGAAGATTTCAGTCTTCAACTAAATCTTGTTAGTTGGCCATTCATTTTAAGGATCTTGAGAATAGGAGTTAGCTACTCTTTAGAGATTCCTTAGGTGTACTGGAAAAACCACCAACAGAAGCCTCTCTAGTCACTTAAGATTATACACACAAAAAGTTGTAGACGACTCACATAGTAATTAGTTAAAGTATATGATCACATATATTTTGTAGGTATATTTCATATACATGGATTATGGAGGGGATTCCATCATTTTTATATTACTGATCATAATATAGATCCCTAAGGAAATTGCACAACCCCTGAAATTTACTGCAACTGTCTTGGAACAATGATAATGTCTCTTGAATATTCTCGATATCCAAATCTTTCACAAGAGGAATTGTTTGGTATAAAATCTTGAATTTATGTATAATTTTGTGGTAGCTATTTGTGACAGTTGAAGTGAAATTTTGGACATTAGTTCCAAGGTATTCTAGTTTATTTACATACGAACATGACTCTACTACCATGGATTTTTCATCCTTTGAGATGAAGGGGCTTTCCATACTTTTCAAAGTATCTTTGTTGGATAGTTGAATGATATCATGAATATAATTATGTTTAGCCATTTCCTGATATGAATGAATTAAAATAGTGTATAAGTGCCAAATAAGGAAATAGACATGGTGGGGGAAATAAAAATTCTCCACTTAAATGAAACATAAGGAAATTTCAATACGTGCTTCTCAAATAGTAACTATGGAAATAAAAGGTCATCATATAATAAGGATGAAAAAATTACTAATAAGGAATATGGGAAAACATATAAAGAGTATAAATTGAGTATAAGGAGAAAACAATGAGTCAAAAATAACACAAACATATGTCATTTGTTGATATGTAATTGTATCAAGACCTTCCATTAAAATAATTAAAAAATAATAATAATATGAATATGTGTTGTTTAGCACTTAATTAGCTTTAAATTCACTATAATATGATTAAATAAAGTATAAAGAGATAAACTTAAATTTTATAAAAGGATAAAAAAGGTATTTAGCATCTATATTAGGGAGAGAGAAGTGAGATATTTTATTGATACAAAGAGAACAATGAAGAAGATAATATGAGAATAAAGTATTAGCATTGAATTATAAACCTAATAAAAAATACAATGCAAGGCTAGTGGCTAATGGTTTCTCACAAAAAATTTATTCACTATGCCAAAACCTTTGCTCCAATTTCTAAAATGACCTGTATTTGTACAATGTTTGCATTAAGTACAAGTTTTGGTTAATATTCTTTTAAAAATATCTAAAAGTTGTATTTCTAGATGGTGATTCAAAGGAATAAATTTGCATGCAACAAAAATAAAAATTTATTAAAATTGGTCAAGAACATTAAGTATCTAAATTGAAATCATTATATGGTCTTAACCAAGCTTCAAGGGTATGGTAGTCTAATAAATATTTTTAAAAAGTTGGATTTGAAGGAAATATAGCTAATCTAAATGTGTATGTAAAGCATAGTGATAATCATATCATTACTATTGTAATAATATTGCATACATTATTTAATCATTAAATCATATCATATACAATACATTGAAAGCACCAAGGAACAACCCAAAAAAGTTATTGATATAAAAAATTTAGGGTTGATACATTTTCTTTTTGGTATGCAAGAATGACAATAAGAAGGAAGGATAATGCATACTTGGATGAAATATGCTCTTGATTGTATTATGAGAAGATAATATAATTCTATAAACCATCTAATACATCACTTGAAGAAGGATCAAAATTGAGTACTAAATCCACTCAAAAGAAAGTAAATAGTAAATAATATACATAACTTGTTATGAATCTATTGTTCCTCACTATAAGCTAACCAGATATTGCATATGTAATTGCAATTGTATCCGAGTACATGGTAGATCCACATGTTGAACACAAGAAAGTGGCTAAAAGAATATTAAACTAGATTCAAGGTATATATCAACTTGGAATTGAATAAAAAATGGAGGTGATCCCACTCTAGTAGGGTATATGAATTATGATTATGTAGATGATATTAATTATAGTAGGCGTTAAAGGTATACCTTTTAGCTTGGCTCAAGACAAATTTTGTGTGGTAGTAAGAAACTATCAATAGTGTCACTATCATCCATAAAAGCTTAATTAATCAGTTAATCAAAGGCATCCCAAGAAGCATTGTTTCTTAGTGATTACATGAATAAACACAACAAACACAAGATTGTTAAACTAGTATATTTTGTGATAATCAAAGAACTATCAACCTAGCAAAAATTGTATGCATCACACTAGATCAAAGCATAAAAAATTATATTGTAACTTTGTTCATTACTTGATTGAAATTGTGTTCTGTTCTATGCTTGGTCTCATTTGAACTCTAAGAGTGTGACTTTTTTTATCCACTTTTTTTGTAAATATATATAATACAATTTTTTATACATGGTAATATAGACACTATTAATCCTAAAAACAAAAGCAAATGATGGACCTGAACTTTTGTGGAATAGAGTATCTGAATTATTTAACAAAGCATTACCTACAGTGAACTTTGTAATAGCATTGAACATGTTACATCTTGAAGAAGTTGATATATAACTATTCATTTTGTTTATTAAATATTATACTGGTTTGTTGAAAATAATATTTAGTGTATATAGACTATTCAAACATGTGACCACTTTATCACAACTCCCTCCTATTCTATATTCTTGCTTTAGATTCTTCCATCATCTATTCTAGATGTTTATATGAAATCTATAAATATAGCTTCCACTCTATCACTGTAGCTGATGTAAGTTTATTTTCTCCGAGAACCCTCTGGATTACATGGAACACTTCTGACAAATCGACATACATTTTCTTAATGCTGAAACAGATGTCCCTCAATCAAAAATATTAAGGAACTCGCAGGTATAGAGGCATATGGTTTTTGGGAGCTGGATTTGCACTCCACACAGAAAATGCGCTGGAAGAGTTCATCCATTTCTCCACCATTTCTGGGTAGTGACGATTCAGAACATCCTTCAAGCTCTCTGTACTGTTTACCCTTGCTAACCCCTCCTTGGTATATACTTCCTCATTAAAATCACTGGTGAAGAAACGATCTGCCTCTAGCCGCCTGCATTAATATAAATATATCAAACACAGCTATTGTACCACATGATCAGAAAGTTAAAGAGCAGAGATTCGTAATTAACCTTGTTGCCATGACCAAAAAGATAAAGAAAGCTGTTTCGCTGATTGCATAACCTTTAATCTTTTTTTCTGCCATTAGTCCAACCAGCAAGTCCAGATTTTCAATATCATTACCATAAACCTCATGAAGAACTTGAATGACTTCTTTATCATCAGTAAGGTCTTCCCACTTTGTAATTGGAATCATAAGCATATTTCTTCTAAATTTGTTGTATCTTGGTACACTTCTTTCTCGATCACGATAGACTATGGGCCAAATGAATGAAGGATACCTATGACAATGTTAGCGACACGTTTTCTTTCAAAAAGAAAAAGCACTAGCTGTTAAGAAGACCATGGATAGAAATTCCTTACTTTCAAGTGCCGCCAAATCTATGTGATCAGCTCTGTCATGGCCATCTGGGTCCTGTGCCACAAGATCTCTCATCCATGTGGGATAGTTCCAAAGTTGAAGGGCACAACAAGCTTGATGTCCCATAGATACTATCATTCCCTCATTTCCAATTTCTGATAATGTTTCTTCCCCATGGGTTCCTATTAGCTCCCTTAGATCCGTCCTGTCATTTAAGAAATTAATCAGTCAACTACTTCAACTTTTATGTTACTACTGAATATCAAAATAGTTTTACCCACTTTAACCATTGGGACATTATCTACGTGAGAATCCAAATCTCCATGTAGGTGACTTCTACATTAGCTATGGTAATGTATTAATTAAACAGAACGCTAGATCATGCCAATATGTTTGGTTGCATTAATTGTATTATAGCGAGCCAAATACTCTGAGAAGGTCTTAGTTTCAAAACAAAATGTTGCACATATTAGAATTTAGTGTTTTTCTTATAATAGAGAGAAATATGCATAGTAGTTATGAGTCAACGGCTTTGAAACAAACTGAATGAAAGTTTAATGTTTATTCAGAAGAATTAGTCATAGTATGTTGCAAACAAACTGTTTTGATTGGAAAATTGTTAAGAATAAAAAAATTAGGAATCAAATAAGGGCTATTCAAATGAGCAGAAATTCCATGCCAATATTTGATTGGCGACTCAAGTTACAAATGCATGATACTATGATAACATGAAATAGACTAGGAAAGGAGAATTTAAAAGGTTGGTTATTTTTTAACCAACTTGGAACATAATAGGTTTGATAACAAAATAGGTAATAGAGAGTATGACAATGAGATGTATTTATGCTAGATCAAGTAAATCAGTGTTTCAAGTAATTGATATTAGGACAACTTATATTTTAAAGTGTCCATCTCCTAAAAATTGAAAAGATGGGATAAAAAGCATAAATTTAAAAGAATATTTATACTTAATAAACTTAAAATTAAAAGTATAAAATATTAGATGTTTGTTTTAATGGATTAGAAATATAGAACTGGATTTGTTTAATTTATAAAGCTTGTATTTTATTATGTTGAGAAACTAATTACAGTGAGAGTAAGCTTTGGAGGAACATGTTAATCAAAAATTAAAACACAACTAACATATATTTAAAAAAAATAAAACTTCAAAATAACTATTATGTAAGCTAAGTAAAATCAAATAAGTCTTTAAATAAAATTCCAAACAATGTAAATAAGCTAAAATAATTTTTAAATGATTCTAAACAATAAAATAACTCTTTTAACAAAATAAAAAGAGTTCTTCAAATAAATAAATAAAACACAATTTAAATAAATTAAAATAATTTTAAAATAATTTTAAAATAAAATGAAATAACTTTTAAATAAATATAATAACTCAAAATTGACATCTTTGAAATATATTTTTTTGATACTCCCCATTGGCCAGAATTCCCATCTCTTAAACCTAGGAGTGGAGTCAAACCTGAGATCAATGGGGAGCAAACCCACTACCCAAGCCACCTCAACTGCCATTCAAAGAAGTTAGGGGCAAAATCCATTCCTACATCTTTGAAATATTAGATAGATGTATTTAAGATATCTATTTTAATATAATTTTGACAGTACATATCCTATATAAATACAGATCCACCAAAAAGTTTATATTTAATGTAATAATAATGTTTGGTATTCCTATAACCTACATGTATATTTTGATATTAACCGTTGTTACTCCTTTTCTCAGGTCGTACGTTGGAGGTAAATAACTAATTATGTTTTTAAACGAGACCATTAAAAGCTGGTATAAACTTACTGTTGAAGCACTGGAGGAGTTTTCTTCTGTGTAGGTTCTCCATGAATGTTTCTGACAAGAATATTGTCTGGCATCAAACTATGCATTCGGTATACACTGACAAATTCCTCTGTGAAAGAGTATGGAACTCCATGGTTCTCAGGCTTAGCCATCCCGACATAGCCACTCAGTAGAGAACTTCCAGTGTGACCAAACTTATCCTTGAAACTTTTACCTAATAGTCCATACCTGGTTGCAATCATATGGTCAATTTTAAGGGTTAAGAAGCTCCCATAGTCTATAATAAATAGATAAAATGATGTTCAAAAATACTTAAAACATATCAATATATCTATCACACTAGATGATAAAGATGAAGATAAAGATTTCATGTACTGTGATCACATTTTCATCCTTTGATGATCGACCATTATGTGAATACCATTCTTGTCTCAGAGGTCTTCCCAGAAGTCTACTTTTGATTACTAAAATAAAGTCCAAATCTTATCGTCTATAGGTTACAAATCTAATTTATTTGAAATATTTTCACTTGGTAACATTTAAATACCAGTTTGAACGCATTCCAGCAAGGAGAGTGTCTGTTTTAAGCAGCTCAACAGTCCAGTCAATAGTGTGGATCTTAGCGATAATTGCAGAAGTTACTAATCTTGCAAGGTGGTAGAGTCTACCATCGTCCAAATCATGGTAATGATCCTGCAATTATCAGTTTTATCTTATTGCATAATTGATATAGAAAGAAAAGTGAATGAATGTCCCCAAATTGCTGACGTTATTCAGAGAGAAATGTGACTATTGTCTATCCAGTCTCGAGAATGAATTTTTGACAGTATTTATTAATTTAATGAAAATTATAGTACAACTGATTTTTATTTTCATTTAATTAATAAATCCGGTAAAAAACGCATTCTCCAGACGTTTCAGGAAATGTGATCTAACCATCTGTAATGGTATAAAGCCGTAATTTAAGAAATGAAAGAGTTTAATGAAATGCCTTGAGCATGTCGCAGATGGCATTATGTTCCTTGATGAATAAGGCTTGGAGTACAGACAACCCTGCCCACGAGTTCCTTACATCTCCAGAGACAGGGATCCCATCAGTCCTGTGACAAAGAAGGCCATCCTTTCCTAGTTTTAACTTACCATCTTTGTATGTTCTCACTTTTTCTGATTGCTTACTGTTGCTTCCATAAATTGCACTTCCATCCCTGCACAAATATTACATATACCTTATTACTATTTTACATATTGAACGGATTGGAAGCAAGAAATGATTCTAGATATGAGCCACTTGAATATATTATACTTACCACCAAGCAGTCCTCCTATTAAGGTATCCCTTTTTTATATCATATAAACCGGTAGGAACTTCTTTGGTTTCAAAAAATTTGAAAACATTTAGTGGGCATTGATGTGCCACTTCCTGTGGGGCAGTTAACTTTGCCTGCAAATAATGCTTCATCAGAGAAAAGATAATCACTGGTTTGGAACAAACAGAAGAAATATGAGAAATAATATGTATCTTACCTGTTTTGTGTCTTCCACATGGTCGATCCAGTCATGAATCATGAACTGAATCCAGGAAGCTGCAAGCATGTTAAATTGATTATTTCCGACCTCCACCATTTTCCTCCGTGCAAGCAGCTTGGTAGCAACTATCATGGGGTCTGGTACTAATAGCTGTTTACACAGTGATGTTCACGAGAGTAAAACGTCAAACCTTTTCTAAAAATCAACTCAAATTTAATATAGCCATGAAACTTCCTCACAATCAAACTCACCTAAATCACTCGAAATCATTTCATAATTTGAAAAACAGTACTTTTGACTGTATGGTCAAGAGGATCTGATAAGGTCAAAAGTGCATTCTCCAGACTGAATAAAGTTTTTATAAGAACATGTGTAAAGAAGATTCAATAATTGAATACCCCAATTTCATATTTTTCAAATAATTATGATATTGTTATCAGAATTCAACCCTGTAGTTTGAGTCAAATTTATTGATCCATGTTTCATGAGTAGTAGTTCACAAGAACCTATCTCTCATGATAATGAATGGTTCACTTAACACTCATTGCATGTAGGTGATGCTCACAAAAATGAAGCATTGGGCCTTCCCTCGAGATCAACTTCTCAAATACTAAATGAAAATTCCAAATTAAACCGTTATTAGAAAAAACAGTGGTTGCTGCAGGTTCTGTTGCAGACAGGAATGACGTCACTGTTGCCCAGAAAGGACCATTTAAAACGACACCGTGTTTCGTCCGTTAAAACCAAAAACAGGGGATGTCAGTGGCCTTTCGGGTAACAGGGTTGACACCATGGTGAAGCTGAGAATAACCCATATTTACATGATGATATGACATTTATAGAAAGATTAAAAATAGGTATTTTAAATTGAGGCTATCTTCTGACACCTTGCCCTTAATTAAAAATATATATGGGTCGAAGTCTGGAATATGTTTTTGTTTTTTATTTTTTTATTTTTAAGGTAATAGATACTTTTGAGTCTCTGATTCTCAGTCAAATAGGTATATCAATATAGATTGGTGCTCCCATACTCTTCAAAAATATAAAATCCACTTCAATACTATTAGACAATATATTAGCTTACAGCATATCAGACCACCCAACCCATCTGACAGACACTACTTAGAGGCAAGCAAAGATCCTGCCTCCCTCAGAACTGAAACTGTAAGTCTCCCACTCAAGCATAAGATCTAAATATCTATGGTTAAATTTCTTATAGCCTTCCCATACACCTGCAGATTTTTACATGGATGTACTAATTAAAAGAACTATGCCATGTGCTGATCTTTGAAAACATCACAAAACAGCACATAAGCATTCATTATATCTAATCTCTCTTCTATTATTCAAGATTTGAGATCTCCATCAATAAATACCTCTTGCTTTTGTGGAGAAGGTAACATGTTCCTTCCAAAGAAGGTGCCTTCACTTCCTGCAACTACATAAAATGGGTCATTGTACTTTCCATCATCTGTTCTGTAACTGTAATATGCTGGATTATATCTCACGTCCACTGGAGTAGATCCCACGTTTATCAGATTATAACGTTGGTGCAACGTTCTCCTTATCTCAAGATAGAACAGTCCAAGGAAAACAGGCAATTTATACCATGCAAAAACTCTGTCTGCAAAGTGTATGATCTGAATAAGAAAAGCAAGTAACATTACAGTCAGTCCTATATTGTCTATTTCTTGACAAGCCACAATTTCTTAAATGTATTAGAGCTTTGACAGACTTACGAGGAAGAGGATCTTGTCTGTAAAAGTCATTCTTCGAAACACAGGGTAAACATCCCCGCTAGTCACTTTTAGTAAGGAAAATATAGCCTCCAATAACTCAACAATAGCCATTGTTCTGATCGACCGACCTCAATGCAGCAGTAGAATTAAAAGGCTATGATATTGTATCTACTCAACAAATATCAAACCCTATATAACAAGAGACGCATTTGCGTCAGGTTCTGCCTATTGTGGGGTGTGTTTGGTTGTTTTAAACATCTAGTTAATAGAAATAGCTAGGGGTTTAATGTGATTGTTGTTTTATAATGTCATTATTATAGTTAATTAATATTAAAAATAAAAATAAAAAATCTTGTGGGGTGTACTTATTGTTTTAAACATTTAGTTAATAGAAGGAGCTAGGGGTGTAATGTGATTGTTTGTTGTTGTATAATGTTATTATTATAGTTGATTAATGTTGCATAAATAAAAAATAAAATTCATATGGGTGTGTTTCATTGTTTTAAACACTTAGTTAATATAAATAAGTAGGGGTGTAATATAATTGTTTGTTGTTGTATAATGTTATTATTATAGTTAATTAATGTTCCAAAAATTAAAAAATGCAATTATACAAATATATTATTATAATAATTTCATATATATATATATATATATTTATTTTTATCTTTTTGATAATGTGATATTTATGTAATTTTTGCCTTGCTAAATTATATTATTACATGTATATTTTTTAAAATAGATTTTATTGAAATATTAATGTAGATACATAAAAAAAAATAAAAAATTGATATTTATTATATATAGATAAATTTTATTGTAATATTTAATACACATTTGATAAACAACTATAAAATATGCATTGAGTGTACTCACATTTATTTAATAAGTTTGAAAATCTTACAAATTATTAAATAAAATATGTAAAATAATACTTGTAAGTCAACAATGTAATTATATGATGATGTATGTAATAGTGCTTGTGTCATTCAAGTCATTAATAGGTTTGAAATTTGATTCATCAATTAAATGCATTGCATTGCACATAATTTAGAAAAAAAATAAAAATAAATCCTAATTTTTGCCATCACTGTTGACAACATGAACCAATAAAAAGAAAGATAAAGAATATTTTAACAATTTTAAAAATAGACAATTTAAAATAGACTATATAAAATTGTTGGTAAAGTTTTTAATTCTAAATGTTTATTGGTTGGATTGTCACTATCACTCAAATAAATTGAATTGAATGAATGCTTTAGTATTCTACCATGGGCAGAACTAATAAATAGACAAGTTAAAACTTATGTGTAGAATATAAATGATTGTTGATTAGTTGATAGAAACAAATTTAAACTTAAACTTTCAGATGTTCTATGCCCCATGTTATTTATTCTTTGTTACTTTTAGTAGGTTTCTGGTTTCCCATAATAAATACTGATATTGACATGTGCGGCAATTCCATGAAGTTCAAACTATGAAAAAATGACATTAAGCTAACATTGTCATATTAACCACCAAAAAGGAATTCCTATTTATAACATTGTCCTTGGGTATTTACGATGGCCAACAGTTTCTGTACAGTATTCATTGCTGATTGGATCCGAGTGTGCGTCTCCTCTTTCAGTCTTCTGTCTTATGTATCCCGTTCAGACTTCTGTCTATTTATGAAAGGTCAGCCTGGAAAATATTGTTCCGATTTTATAGGGAACCCGAAAAGTTCGGCTTTTCCTTTGATACCACCATAAATGCATACACTAACACTTCCTTTGATATAAGGGAAACTTCACTATATATAAAATTAAACCTGTACAGAGAGCAGAGTTGGCTTGGGCGGTGGGTTTGCTCCGCATTGGTCAATTGATAGATCATTTAGAAAATGATTTTGTTTACATATTATTATTACTATTACTATTACTATGATATAATTTATAAATTATTTTATATTTTTATTATATAATAATTTTTTTTTATATTCTATATATTAATTAAATTATATTCACCACATTAATCTCATATCAGACCTAAGTAATTTACTGTGTCTATTTATAAACTTCTCTATAAGTTTTCTTTCAACTTTTTATGTCTTTGGATTAGATGCCTTCACTAAATAGGTGATTGATGCAGACACCAAAAGACTTGAAAGCTATGAGTAGGGTAGATAGTGAGCCATATAAATTCTTTATATATAGTAAATTATTATAAATTATTTATGTATTATATTTAAGACTTTATATATACAATTAATATAAAATAAAATAACTATAATTATTATAGAGATGATATTTTATAATATATAATATTAATATTATAGTTATTAATATATACTATATTTATTAACAATATATAACTTTAATATGTAAAAAATATAATATTAATAATATTATATAATAGATCATACTATATAAGATGTGAGCCTTGCCTATAGAATATATAATATATTATACTCTCTAAATTAACTTAATAGTTCATATTTGTGCATTTATACTAGCAGGTGTTGTACTAGATTTACTGTTAGGCCTAGAATTCTACATTCAAAGTCCAATTGTTCAGTTCTAGTTTCACAATTTCTAAATTTTGGTGGTTAGTTTTTCAATCCATAATAGCAAATCTCTGTTAAAAACTAGGGAAAATGTACCAGTAGTCATCAAGGCTAACTTAGCACATCTATAGAGAGTGGAAAATAGGTCTGATTTATTCGATTTCTTTTTGGGCTTGTTCATAAGCGAGTTATTAGCTTAAAAAGAAAAAAATTGGCTTGTGGGTAGTTAAAATGCATCTTCTTGAACCCATAAAGCGAAAGGTGGTCAAAAAGGGTGTTTTTCAACCTTTGTCCCCTACATCTTTACCACTTCGCCACTACCAATTCATTGGACAACCAATAAAAACTTAAAAAAATTCAAGGTGTTTTAAATGTGTTTTCATTGGAAATAGATATGTAACAATAGTTGTTTAATTTTTTTGGTCAACTACACATTCAGTAGTGAACATATATTGGTGTAATTTGTAAATTTTTATTAGCATAATTAAAACAATGTAATGACTAAAATATAAACGGTTATTGGGGGATCAGGTAAGCATTGAGTAAACAACAATTGGATCATGGAAAACAATTGGAACATTTCCCCTATAGCAGGAAATAGTAAAATAACACTAATAATAACAAGAAGACCATACATAATAACAAATTATATTTTATTATAAACCTTCATACATAAATCTATTTATATTTTTTTGTAAATTTTATATATATATATAACACTTCCAATATAAAAAGTGCCTAACACATATTCTTTCAAAGTTACATAAAATTACCTCTTTAAGAAAACTACAACATGATGGCACACAAATGATACAAGTTACCAATGGACAAAGAAGGAAATAACATCTAAAGGCTAGTAAAATTCTTGCCCATCACATGATTTATATTCTAAAAAAAATTATTACAATTATGCATCAAGTTACATTGGAACTTTAGTTTACAATAGTGATGCTTCAAAAACACATTGTTGGTTGTTTCATATCCTCAGTTTGTTGAAGTGTGCTTATTAAAGCATTCATGGTCACAATGAAGCTTTAGAGCTGATTATTTCGTGAGAGGGCAAACCTTACAAAATATTCAAGCATACAAACTTTAAATCAACTCTTTTATCGATGTTGGAAATCCAAGACTTTTATACAAAAGAAAAATATATATGCAAAGAAAAATTTGAATCCCACAAGCATTATAGCTACATCACCCAAGAAATCATTATTGTATCCAAAGTAATCACCCAAATACTGGTTAGCAGGATTACTATTTTATTCCCATCTATTTCTATAATGTCGGTGATATCACCATACTATGAAATGGCGAGAGCATAAACTATCCATGCTACTAGGAAGTCCACCATAAATACAGAGGAAATTAATATATTTTTATATGATTGTTATATACAACAAAATTGGAAGATAAACCTTTTAGTTTTGAAATTATAGAAGCCAATAAATGTAGTTTAAAATTATTAGACATTCTGAGGTTTTTCTTTCTTTCTTTTTAGTCATTTATCTAGCTTTAAGCCTTTCTTAGGTCTTTGCATCTAAGTGGAGTTGTGAGGTCCATTTGAAGCATCTATAATTTTGTTGCAACAAAAAAAAAAAATGGAGGATAAAGTAAAATACATTTTTTTATCTTGATTTTTCACATGTTATAACACTTGCTTTGAGCCCATAGAGCCATAATGCTCAAGATTGTGGAAGCTCAGGGAATTGGTACAACTAGTTTACAAGGGGAAAACACATTGTAAGTATCATCACAACAAGCTCTATTTGCAACATCAAATATGTATCCTTAAGTATGAAATCCAACCATGCAATAGTTGAATTATGTTACACTAGAGCATTAAAAAACACTAGTACCACATGTAGTGTTCTAAAATATTTCTCTTCATTTTGAGGCTTCAATTATTAGAATCTTGCAAAGAAATTGTTCACTCTTTAACTGTACCAAAACTCTTTTAGGAATATTTCTTAGTATATGAGGAGAAATTCAAAATAAGCTCAAAACAAGATTTTTTTTATCTATTCTTAAATACCCAGGAAATAGTCTCACATCTCTACAAATCTATGGAATCAAAGACGGGGGTTGTAGGACACATCAATAAATATCCAATTTTTTACAGATATTTTATAATTGGATGGTTAAACTTGTAAAAGGTGTATAACTTCATAAAATACAAATGTAATGATTGTGTAGGAAAATTGGTTGGTGAATCCTTCCCTATTCAATGGGTGTTTAAATTTCAAACACATACATCTTTCTAGTTTTATTTCAATCATGTTTGGATCCATGTAAGTGGATACATAGTTCATTTGAAGCTATCACTTCTCCATTGGGACCATTTTTGTACAAACATCATTTGTTAAATGGCCTACAAATTGACCTCATCTGTTGCACAAATGTTTCTAAAAAGAGACTAGTTCCATAGGGATTGAACCTTCAAGTTCATTGTTATTTAAATCTATGCCAATCAAGGCATAGAGGTTTCCCAAAGAGGAAGGAATCACACCTATTATATTGTTCTTTCATAGAAAAAGAATCTCTAAACTTGTGATAAAACCTAACTCTTGAGGAATGTGACCACAAAAATTATTATTTGAGAGAATGAGCTACACAAGACAAGAAAAATTCCTGAGTAAAGGAGATATTGTACCCCTTAATCCTATACCAGTGATGTTGAGTTCAAAAAATATTGCATTCATCAAGCTACATGTAACACCAGTCCAATTGCACAAGGAGGTACTAGAATTCCAATTAGCTAATGCATCAAAAGGATCATAATTAATAGAATACTTGAATTGTAGTAGAGATTCTTGATTTGTAATGTTGGTGGCTACAAGAGAATGAGCCACTAGCAACAACAACATACCCAAAAACATTATGGTACACATTTTTCTTGTCAACAATGGAAAACCCATTTCATGAAAGAATACTTTGACAAAACAAAGAAAGAAAAAAAACGTACTTGGAATCTCTCTTACAGTCGAATCATATCACTGCAACAAATTTTACAACATTCATAGAAATAAAAGGAAGACACTACTTTTAAATCAAGACAACATCTCCTTGAGGTATTTATTCAAACAACAAAATTGCCTTGTCCATATTGTTGGTTCTCAAATCAACAGATGCAATGAGTCATATGGGATAGCCAGTTTGTAATATTTAGACTCAAAGATAGATTTTTCCAATGAACAAGATTCAATCAAAGACTTAAAATCTCCTACACTTCTGGCTCTGTTAAACCAAGGTGGGTCTTCCCAACAATATGCTTATAGATACTTTTCTGTGCCAAAGTACCCAAAATATTGCAAATAGATGATTATCATTTAGATTCTTAATAGACAGTACTCTAAAGGCTTGGATAACCTCTACAGTAATGCCTAATTTAAACATTATAGATGTAATTCATTAAACTCCTCACATAATTAAAATGAGATTGATAAGTAAATTTGATTGGAAAATTTTAGTTGCTCACAAACAGTCTCAGGAAATTGTAACACTAAGAGACCAATGCCATATCCCAAGGTGGAGTCATCTAAACCATGTAAATTAAAACCTAATACAAAATTCATTTTGCCATAATTATTCCTACTAGATGATGTATTACACCATTGATACCAACAACTAAACTAGCCATACTTAGCAATCCTAGCACACAACAACATAAACCTCCATTTTTGTTACTAAAAATTAAATCATTCTTTGAATGAGAGTAATAACATCAAATAAACATACAAGAAAAGAAAAGAAGTTGAATAATAACAATCTTCGATTACTCATATTCAAAATTTATGCAAAGGTGAACAATGGAGATAACTAGTTTAGAATAATATGTCATTTACATTCAACTATGACTATGCTATAATTACATTCTTCATTACAAAACTTAAACCACTCCAAAAATCTGAAAAACCAACATTATACACTTGAACCCCTATTACAAAAGTGTTCCCGTCAATACCAAAAATGTGCAACCTCCTACAAAATGAGAGAAGAAGAAAAGATATAGAAGAAGGAGAAGCCCTAAAACTAAATCTTCAGTTGACATTTGGCATCTTCAACTCCATTGATTTGTAACTGCCTTTGCTTCTTGAAGAAGGCTCAATCTGCTCCCAGAGTCACACATCTTGCATTTGTTGCCCTTCTAACAGAAAATATTCCCCATAATGATGACCTTCATTCATCCATGCCTTGTTGAAAATATCCTTACAGCTAAAAAATATCTCTGCGAAAGTCTTATCTTATCCTTTTACCCTTGTGGTGAAATTCACTCTTCAATTACCCTTGTGGTAAAAAAATTATCAACTTTACTGTGGAAAAAATTCACCCATTTGTTTTGCCCTGAAGTTGAAAATTTATTCCTCCACCATTTTTCCATGTAGCTTGAAAATTGTGCTCTCCATGAAAAAACCTTTCACTCTACCTTTTACCTTGTAGAATATTACAATTGTAATTTTCATTTATGTGCCCAACACATAGTTTTTGTTTTATAAGACTTCACCATGCCCTTTCTTTTAATAATGCTAGCACTTAAACATTTTTCATTGGGCTATTAAAAATTCACTTGATTTTTACTATGAACTTCACTTTAAATATAGGCCTTAAAAGTGAAACCACTTGACCATTTTTCGAGCAACTTAAAAAAAATTACATGTGCCCTTTTAAATGTTTGCTCAAAAACATTTAAAATTTACTTTTGAATTTTTTTTTGAATGCCTTTCTTTAAAACTTTTTGGGAAATTAAAATATTTCAACTGTATTAAAAGCATTTTTGCTTTTAAAAATTCCCACTGGCTATTGAAATATTAGTAGCACCCTTATATATACCTCGCATTTAAAATAAATGTTTTAAATGGTGGAGAGTTAAAACATTTTACCAGGGATATGCAAAAATACTTTACCAGTGTAATTCAATTTCCCACCCCTTTATTTATTTTCTACTATGAGCAAATGTTTTCAATAAATTTTAACTGAGGAATATTAATGTTCCATCTTCAAAATTTCATTGGGCCCATCTTAAGCCTCCACTAATCCATGCACACCCACTGCTTAATTCACATGGTAACATCAACACTTGCACCAAAAATGAAACATTTTTAAAGTCTTAAAATGTTGCTTTGGAGATACGAATCCATGTGCCCTTGCAGCTCTCCACTCACGTCATCACTAACTTTCATAGGCTAGCGAGGAAGTGTGATTCTTGCTCTGCATGAACATCATTCTACTATAATTTGGACATGGTAGAACCAAGCAAATTTACCCTCCTTCAATTGAAGCCTTGTGTATGAAGCTTTGTGTTTAGTTTTGGCCAATTCATTCATAGCAGGGTCGTTTTTTATAGTGCAAGGGCATTTTAATGGCTGCAGGCACTCAAAATTCATTCCAAACATGCTTAAAATCTCTGCCTTAGTATTATTAATGATCAATGGATGATTTTAGACCATGGAGCAATAATTTTGAGCTAAATAGAGTATTCAAAAACTACGTGGAACCTCAAAAACATGAACAAAATTCCACTTTGCAACATTACCTGCCTGAATCTTTCCTGATGCTCCCCAAAATACATTAAAGACACTTCCATGAAAAAGGAGACACTCCATTCTTCATTACAGTATCCTCCTAGCACTCTCCCCACTTGCCCATGAGCTTCTTGTGCTGTAAGCATTTCTTCCACAAGCTGGTGGGGAAGGCAATATAAAGTGGAAACTTTATAAAACTTTAATAAATTTTTGAAATATTTGATGTTTCCCTAAAATTTCCTTTATTCCTGTGCAAATTTTTCTTTTTCAAGTATTTAAAATACTTAAGATATTTCAAATATGTACAATTTGAACACTAGGAAATAATGAAAACTTTAATTCTACCTACGATCCAATTTGAGGAAATTCACTATGGGTAAACTGGGACACCTAGAGCCACAAAAGTTTGCATAGGGACATTATAAATCATTTAGAGCAAACCCATTTCCTCAAAACTTGCATCATTGAGAGATTTCTAGGACCTCCTTTGTAAATTGGCCTACCAGATAACTTTTCCACAACCGATATGCATTAAAATAATGCATCATATGATTTCTGATTTTAATAAAAATAGAGATGGAGATGTTTTGGACTAGAATGAGAAATGGGTTTTCTTTTAGAATTGCAAATTTTGAAACTTTTTGGAACACCCATTTTGACCTAGTCAGTCAGAAAGCAATTAAATGACCCATCAAAATTCATCTTGGGAGCTTGAAACTAAGTAGGCATGTAAAAATTTGACCCAAGAATTCGGTACATCAAATTTATTGGAAAGATTTATCCTGAGGTGCAAGATATTAATCAACAATGTGGCTCACTCAAACTTTTCTGCAACTACACCTGTTAAAAACTAATTAAGGCTCACCAAGTTGCCAGTTCAAAAAAATACCAAATCATCTCTTGGGTAGCTACCATTGGACACACTAGGTCATTTGGGTCTACTAAGTATGTGTGCAAGAGGTATTTCCTTGAATCATCTTTCATCACAAGATATTAAAGGTCAAACTTGACCTCGTCGAAACATTTTGAAAAATGCAAATGCAAAAACTAAACAAACTACATTTTCTTTTGATTTGGTAAAAATATCAAATCAGATCTAGTGACTCTAAAAATAGACCAGGGAGCATATGAATTTGAGGGGAACAAAGGGAACTAATCCATTCGTCATGATGATCATCCAGCTATGAAATATTAACTCAAATAGGAGCCCACTTCACAAGACAGAGAGTATCCAAACAACAAAAAAAGTTTTCGAACCCTCCAGGTCTACTTTTCAGAACTCATTATAGGAGGCTGAAAACTAGCATGCATGTTCACATATCTGAAATGAATATTTCCACCAAAAGGTTTGACATGAAAATCAACTGACTCCAAATTATGACCCTCAAAAGTAAGTCACTTGAGCAAAATTTTTAGCCCAACACTTTTGAGTGTGCAGATCAAATTTTTCTACATGGGCACTCAAAATTCAAAAAATTTGAAAGTGCCATTAGTGGCTACAACTGGGGATGCATGCCCCTTGTCAACATGGCGAGATTCCACATCTCTAGGAGAGCATACCAAGTGTTTGAACATTGGGTGACAAAGTCTTAATAAAAGTTTTAAACCACATTTGATGGCCCCAGGCCAACAAATGAAAAGAAGAACCATGTTTTCCTCTATCAAACACATTGTTCTCTATTGTTTGTATTAATCGAAGTCTGAAAACACTGCCATTGTCTATCTGAAAACAAATATCACTCCTAGAATTCTTAACCACATCACTATGGTTTTCAATGCCCCCATTAATTTTGTCAATTTGACATTGGCAATCAAGCACCAACTGAAATCCATCAAAATATTACAAGAATATATCACACTTATCAAGTAGAGAAAACTTATAATTGGTGTGATATCCTTCATTAACAAGATCATTCTCATACACAATCACTTTCCTGTCAAATTGGACTGGAAAGTGGAGAAATTCATAGTGTTCTTGAAAAGGGTCACTATGAGACTTCTCCTAATCATTCATCTGCACATCAAATCTAAAACCCTCATTGTGATTAGGCTCAATAAAGATGTCACGTCCTACACACAATATGCAATCCTCTTGTGTGTTGAGCAAAGAATACTCACACATTTGAAACTCCTTTAACTAAATTGCACCATCTAGGTCAGTTTATTATCATTCCAACAACACAACTCAGTGACATCATCACATGCTTCAATTTTATAAAAATCAGATTTATCAACACCCACAATACCTTCATCTAAATCACTTTGAATTCGATCACTTTCAGGATTAATAGGATCAACAAAAACACTTTCATGTGCACTAGTAACTTCATGTGCACTATCACTTGATAGGAATATTAACCTATGTGCCAAAGACTCACTGTTATTTGAAATTTGTTCATTAGCACTTGAATAAGCATTTTTTTTTCTTCACATAAATGCTTTCCTCATTGGATGAAAACATGTCCATAATCATACTTTGAAGATAAGGAACATCAATAAAGAACTCCATTTCACATTCACTAACATGAGATCCACCATTGCTAGCATCATCTAGTTGCTCTACACATAGACCAAAAAGTTTTGATGTATCAACACATTCTGAAATTTTTTTGTCAGATAAATCAGCAAGCTTTCCGATATTATCAACTGGTAATAACATTGATTCAAGATCCATGTGTTTTTCATAATACATAACTTGATCATTCAATAATGAACCCCTTTTTTCATGAGTGTGCACATCATCATCATCTTCATACATCACATACATTTCCATCTCGACATTATCAAGATCTTTATTATTTCCAACACTATGCTTAGGATCAAGATACTGAACGTACAAGTTTTTATCTTCAAAGTGATCATCATCCATTGAGTTAGTATGCTCCAATGACAGAAAAATTGAGCTACACTCCAAGTATTCATCATGTGAAACTTGTTCATTTACTTGTGAACAAGTGACTTCATCATCATGTACATCACTACATTCTTCATGTGAAGAAAACACCTATAGCTCATCCTCATAGGAGCATTCATAACCCTCAAAAGAGTAATCAGAAACTTTACTGTCATTATGATCCTTATCACAAGAAAATTCAACACTACATAGATTGTGCTCATATTTTTCAAAGTGAATGCTTAGATTTTCCTCTTCAATATCTTGAACACTGATTTGTGTTGAGAAATCAACAACACTTGCAAGTGCATCTTTATCTTCATTACTAGTATACGGATCTGCATACAAGCTTCTTGTGGACTAATTACAATCACTATCTTCATCCATACAACAAGATGGATGTTCATTTTTTGATATACCCTTTTCACTTGTTTTCATTGTTTTTTTATTTTTCTCAATGGGACAACTGCTATCTTCATTTTGAGACATCATATTCTATGCATAGTCACATTTGGATCCTTCTACAATATTTATCCAGTCAAGTACTTGATCAAAACTATGATGTTTCAATTCTTTTGGTAAGGTACTCAGCCCTAACTCAAATATTTCAAAAAATAAATCAATGCATGTTGAATCCTTAGGTTTAAAATTATTGGGGAATTCCAACAAGTCATCCAAAAATCTTGAGAAAAAATCATGGGGTGATTCTCCCTTGTGCCTCTTCATGTTAGAAAACTCTTGAATAAAAGACATCTAATCAACAATATTCAAATTTTGTTGATGTTCAACTTGGAGCTCACTATGATCTATTTGTTTTAGTGATGGAAAAATTAGAAGAACAGAAGCATTACCCTCCTAACAATCATTTCTATTATCTAATCCATGAATTCCATTTGCATGAGGTGTGCTAGGATAACCAACACTTGCAGCCATGTATCCTTTCATCATGGAATATTTCATATTGTTCTCAATATCCATGGCAACTTGATATGCCTAATGTAATGTTGCAAGCTCTTTATCTCTTAGTAGATAACTCATTTGTTCATCAAATGCATCAGAGTATACAATCATACATATTGCATCATTTGGTCTCATTCTTTCAATAATGTCACCTAATGTTTTTGAAAATATGAGATTGAAAGCTGGGACTAACTGATCTTCTTCCTGGATGTTATTAAGTTTTTGTCTCACTAAATGTGGATTAATTCTTTCTCCAAACTATTCTATGAATGATGCCATGAACTCATTTCATGAAGAGATATAAAACACTAGCAAATATGAAAACCAATCTCTAGCATCTTTCTTCGAAGATTGAACAAATAAATTCAAGAAAACATCTTCATGACTTATCTCATATCTCCCATCAAATCATAAGAAAATTCTTGCAAATGTTGAGATATTTATTATGATCTTTTCCTTTTGAACTTTGGAAAGTTCCCTAACTTCATTAGGAAAGAGTTTGGGAAACCTTGAATATCATTAAAATTCAATGGTCTTATCTTTCCATAGAGAAACATTTTTGATGGCATGACAAAGGCTGCACACTCTTCATGTTTACATCATGCACCCCACAGGGATATACAAGTGAATAATAAATTTTCATACACCCCTTTACAAACTTCAAACATCAACTCTGTAGTTGATCACTACCCCATTTCTTGCTTTTATCATGACCTTAAAATATTACCAGGCATAATTCAAATACAATTGTAACATCTAAGATCTCTCTAATGGGAAGATTTCAAGAACAATCATACTTCTTCATTACAACATAGAAGCTTCAAATTATAGCTCAAAATTATGAAAAAAAATTACAAACATCATTCCCTTTCTTAGTGCTTAATTCACTCAATAGGGAATCAACATTCTTTCAAGACTTGAAGACTTCTCATAAATTTCTTTCAAACATAATAATACTTTGTTCAAATTTATCAGAATACTTGGAAACTTGGAGCAACTACTAACCTTTCTTCTTGACTACAATTTTTTGTAGATCTGAGATTTTCTTCAAATCTTCAGTAGGTTCTTTGGACAAAGTCGCCACCTCTCCTCTTAGAGGACCGAACTTCAAGAAGTATGAAGCTCCTTTAAGAATGAATTTCCTTCTAGGTCTTGTACCATAGCAGAGTCACACAAATTCTTTGAAATTTTGCTACAACAAACTCACTTCTAAGTCTAAAAACTTTCCAATATCTAAACTAGATGTTCATATTTACTAAATCCTTAACTCTATGCAAATGGATACTCTTCTGATTTATCTCCAATAGAGTCACCAATCTGTTGGTTCCCAAATCAACAGATGCAATGAGTCCTACGGAATAGCCACTTTCTAATATTCAGACTCAAAGGTGGATCTGGCCAATGAATAAGATTTAGTAAAAGATTGAAATCTCCTATACTTCTAGCTCTATTAAACCAAGGTGGGTCTCCATAATAATATGCTTACAGATAATTTTGTGTGCCAAAGTACACAGAATACTGTAAATAGATGATTCTCCTTTAGATGCTTAATAAACACAATACTCTAAAGGCTTGGTTGACCTCTATAGTAATGCCTAATTTAAACATGAGATGTAATTCATTAAACTCCTCACACAATTAAAATGAGGTTGATAAGTAAATTTGATTGTAAAATTATATTTGCTCACAAAAAATCTCAGGAAACTAGAATAGTAAGATACCAATGCCATATCCCAAGGTGGAGTCATCCAAACCATGTAAATTAAAACGTAACACAACATTCATTCTGTCATAATTATTCCTACTAGATGATGCATTGAATCATTGATACCAACAACTAAACTATCCATACTTATCAATCCTAGCACACAATAGCATAAACCTCCATTTGTATTACTATAAATTAACTCATTCTTTGAATGAGAGTAATAAGATCAAACAAACATATAGGGAAAGACAAGAAGCTGAATAATAACAATATTTGATTACTCATATTTAGAATTTATGCAAAGGTGAACAATGGAGACAAATATTTCAAAATAATATATAATTTACATTCAACTATGACTATGTTGTAATTACATTCTTCATTACAAAACTCAGACCACTCTAGAAATCTAAAAAACCAACATTATACACTTGAACCCCTATTACAAAAGTATTCCCATGAAAGCCAAAAATGTGAAACCTCCTACAAAATGAGAGAAGAAGAAAAGATATAGAAGAAGAAGAAACTCTAAAAATACATCTTCAGTTGACATCTGGCATCCGAGTAAGTGCAGGATCATCATGGAAAAAACAGGCCCTTAAGTGGAAAAAAAATCAGAAAAATCAGAGTTAGGCAACTTGATGTAAAAATTTGAATAATTTATCTATATTATTTCAAAATATGTAAGAATATAATCTATAGCAAATTGAATGTAGTTTCTAAAATATTAGGTTTGTTTAAAAAAAAAAATCTATTTGGTGAAAATTTGAAATTTCAATGCAGTAGTACTTAAATTTCAGGGAAAAAATAAGAACTAGGTGTCTTTCTGACCACCCAAACCACAATAAAATGATAATAAGATTTTATATAAGTAGAGGACTCATGTCCTGATGTGATGCATATTTTTTTATAATTTTTTTTCCTAGTAAGTAATTAATTATGAATTTTTTATTACAACTTTTAAACAATATAAAAAACCCGTATGTTTGACCACCTTAACTTGGTCAAAACCTCATGAAATTCAATTTTTCATTTTTTTTAATCCTATAGTATGTGAAGCATAGAATGTGATGCATGTTTTGGATTCAAAAAATGTGATACTGTTTGAAAGCTATAAATGTTTTTCAATCACTCTATCAATTAGGACTTTAGTCATAATTTGAATAAAAAATGAATAATAATTACGTATTAAATTTAAAGTAAAGCATAATTTATATCGGTGGAAAGCTAAAAATATCCTTTAAAAACCCTTTTTCGCTTCATGAATTTCGGGTTTAAAAAAATTTGTTAGCCACATACCCATCATATTGCCACTTTTTGGCCCATCATGATCTTGCACATACCCATCTTCAGCTTCATTTATTTGTAACTACCTTTGCTTCCTGAAGAAGTTTCAATATGCTCCCAGAATCATGCATCTTGCATTTTCTTCTCTTCTAACAAAAGATATTCCCCATAATGATAACCTTCATTCATGCATGCCTTGTTTAAAATATCTTTATAGCTGAAAAATATCTCCATGAAAGTTTTGTCTTCTCCTTTTACCCTGTGGTGAAAATCACTCTTCAATTACCCTTGTGGTAAAAAATTATCAGCTTTATTGTGAAAAAACTTCACCCATTTTCTTTTCCTTGAACTTGGAAATTTATTCCTCCACTATTTTTCCAAGTTGTAGCATGAAAGTTGCGCTCTCCATGCAAAAACCTTTCACTCTGCCTTTTACCTTATAGCATATTACAATTGCAATTTTCATTTATGTTCCCAACACATAGTCTTTGTTTTATAAGACTTCACCATGCCCCTTCTTTTAATAATGTTAGCACTTTAAAAAATTTCACCATGCTATTAAAAATTCATGTGATTTTTACTATGCACTTCACTTTAAATATAGGCCTTAAAAGTGAAACCACTTGACCATTTTTTGAGCAACTTAAACCAAATTAACCTTGCCCTTTTAAATATTCGCTCAACAACATATAAAATTTACTTTTGCAAATTTTCGTGAATATCTTTCTTTAAAAGTTATTAGGAAATTAAAATATTTCA
>VDFB02047230.1:198710753-198827624 GCA_007258455.2 Sequoia sempervirens | reverse complement strand
TGCATATCCTGATATAATTAATGTTCATGATATCACATCTCTTTGAGTCATATTGTCAAATAGTTCAAGTACCCTATGGATCCTTCTACATTTTGAATAAATATCAACTAGGGCATTTCCAACAAAAACATTTGATGAAAAGCCCATCTTGATTATACTCACAAATATATTGTGGAGTTTGGTTTCATTGTTACCAATTACATTTGTTGTGCATATCTTGCAATGGTTATAGTTTGTCAATCAATGTCCTTTTGAAGAATTCAATCAGTTGTTTATATGCTTCTACATTTAAAATACATTTGTATTAGGTTACTTATAACTATATGACATCTGAAAAAATCCACTTTCTATTATACATTGATGTATTTCAATAAGTAGATCCAAAGCTCTTATTTTGGCACAACCTAGGAATATGCTAGCAAATATGAACTAGCTGATTAGGTTGAACACATATGCGTTGAATTTGCAGAAATTGTTGGCAATACAAGGGAAGACAACTGAGAGGAGGGGGGTGAATCAGTTTTCACATAAATCCAAAACTTATTCAACTTATTAACCTTATTCTCTAATTTGATTATTAACCATGAAAACATAAATCATCAACACATCAGAAACACACATAACACCAAGATTTTTAATGTGGAAACCATGTTAGGTGAAAAACCATAGTGGAGGTCAGATACCCTATTAAAAGTATAATAAAAATGAAATCTGGAGAAGGCACATGCATTCAGGCACACTGCCTAGAGCTCATTGCTCAATTACAAAGGAAGACAAACTGTCTTAAAAAGCGATTCAGATTAAAACCATTTGGATTTTGAACTGAGAAAATAGCATCTACTAATGCCTGATTATAGTTCCAGTTAAGCACCTGAACACTTCTTCACTCTTATTCACTCTTCTTCACAATTCTTCACACTCTGCTCTGCCTTCGAATGATTTAGAACATTATTCTCACACACACAGAAGCACACCTTTTTTCACACTTAAATTTGAATAAAAAATTGCTCTTATATATCCACAACATGAAATTTCATCACTACAAGTTGGCCACAAAGAAATAAGAAAATGAATATAAATTGTCGGTCCAAAACATTAAAGATTATCAATGCAAATCAACCAAGGTCGGCCACAACTTTTTGAGGACCCAAATCAACATCTCTAGCATAAAGAAACTTCAATTAATTTCTCCTAGAAGATCCACAACATGCTACAAACACTATGTTGACCAACAGTAAGAAAAACATGAACACGCAAGAGAAAATCGCCAACCATGATCACAACAATTAATGCAGGCATGGAACAAAGATAGAGAATGTTCTAAAAAACATTGACAAGCATCATGAATCACAAGAGAAGCATCTCCAACAACTGAACTAATTGAAATAGCATCATCTTCAATCAATAACACCAACTAAAGAAACAAAAAAACTATCTGAATGAAAATATTCATTACTCAATCAAATCTTTATGCGGATCTCTGAAAATCGACGTGGATAAACTAGATACACTAAAAAATATACCCTTTAGTCCAAAACCTTTGATCAACAATGTACAAAAATAACCACCATACTGAACTTCACTTCACCATTGACAACCTGGAACTCATTTATTACAATTTTCTCAATATTCTTGACATATATAGCTTCAAATACATTTATGCTAATAGTGAACATTGACATCAATGAAAACCACATATCGTCTACACAACCTCAACATCCAACAATCTCGCCCTTTGGAATTGATGGCAACACATGATGTGAAAAACAACATCAATGCAACTAACTCCTTAAGTTTTGACTCATCTTCTCCTTAACACTTTCACACAATCTTTATCCCCATAAGGCTCTTCTCTTCAAATAATCACCATTTTTCCACATGAATCTTCTTCCCCTTTGACATTAATGACAAATTTCTCTAAGCTTTGAACCATATATCTTAATTTTTGAACATCTAACTACTCCCTCTGAGTAGCAACCACCACAACATCAATTTGAGACAAGATATGACTATGAAATACATGGACTGATGCAATGCAATGCATCCAGTCATGTATTCATAGTTCATATCTTGTATGAAACCAATGTTGATTACTGAAGGGTAATTCAGATGTTCAAAAGTGCTGTAATTCAACAGAAGAAAATTCATTATCAAAGAAAGAAAAAAATTCATGGAAAAAATATTGATCTCTAGTTGAAACCATAATGGGTGTGATGCAATACAGTACATCTTAGTTACAGTGGGAGGGTAATCACCCTATGTTTCCCTCTGAGATACTCAAAGTGTATGCGGTATTGACTGACTGAATGTTTGCAATCTCTCTTAGTACACACATACTCAATCTGACTTCTTTTCCTTACCTTCTCCCTCAAAGTGAAACTTGATAGATATATGCTTTGTTGTTTTTAATGTAGCACTAGATTCTTGGAAATGTTAATAGCACTTGAGTTATCATAGAATATACCAATAGGATCATCATATATAATTATGATATCCTTCAACATCTATCTCATCCATAGTACTTGAGTACAATTATTAGTAGTAACAATGTATTTGGCCTCTATAGTAGATAAGGAAATGACATTCGTCTTCTTGCTTAACCATGAAATTAGCCTCTTACCCAAGAAAAATGTTCCACCACTAGTACTTTTTCTTTCATTCACATCCCCTGCCCAATTAGCATTAGTAAAGGCACTCAAAGTAATATCATTATCTTTAGGATACCAAAGGTCAAGATCAATAGTTCCCTTCAAGTATCTAAAAATTCTCTTCACAACAGTCACATGAGATTCTTTTGGATTAGCTTGAAATTGTGTAGCAATACATACAACATTCATGATACCAGGCCTAGTTTGAGTTAAGTACAACAATCCACCAATCATTGATCTATATCTTGTCTGATTTTCTTTTCGGGAATCATCTTCTATTGTCAACTTGCATCCGATCACCATGGGTGTACCAACTAGATTTGAATCTTCCATACCGAACTTCTTCAACAATTCCTTCACATACTTAGACTAAGATATAAAAATCCATTTATCTAATTGGGTAATTTGCAGTCCCAAAAATAATTTCATCTCACCAATTCATAGACATCTCAAATTCATTCTACATCTCATTAGAAAACTTCATGCACAAAGAATCATCTCCTCCAAAAATAATATCATCAACAAAGACTTCAAAAATCAAATCTTTATCATCATTCTTGAAATACAGATTACCATCAACAATACCTTTGTTAAATTCAAGCTTCGGCAAATAATTGTCCAATCTTGCATACCATGCTCTAGGGGTTTGCTTGATTCCATACAATTCTTTCTTCAACTGACACGCGATATCTTCTATATCAGCCAACTAGAATCCATCAATTTTCTCAACATACACTTCTTCTTCCAATTCACCATTTAGAAAAGTTGATTTTACATCCATCTAATAAACTTTGTAGTTCTTGTGAGCAGCATAGGCAAGAAATAATCTTGTAGCTTCAATTCTAGCAATAGGGACAAAGGTCTCTTCAAAATCAATTCCTTCCATTTGTGAATATCCTTTACATACCAATCTTTCTTTGTTTCTAACTAGTTCACCTTACTCATTCAGTTTGTTTCTAAAGACCCATTTGGTTCCAGTGACATTCTTATCCTTAGGTCTAGGAACAAGAATCCATGTATCATTATTTTCAATATGTTTTAACTCATCTTTCATTGCTTCAATCCAATGCTCATCTTTACATGCTTCATTCACACTAGTAGGCCCAGTCTTTGAAATCAAGCAATACTCTTTTGAAATCTTTCTCCTAGTCTGGACACCTTTGTTCTTATCACCTATAATCTGATCTTTGGAATGATTCAATCTTACATTCCTTAGAGTCTTCTTAGGGTTTTCTTCAACTTTAGGCTCTTCTAATCTTTCTTTTGGTCTTTCACCAATTTCTCCTTCATTTTCTTGATTTGCCAGATTTATTTGCACTTGATTTGTAGTCTGAACTTGCTTTCCTTTGTTTGTACTATAATCTTGATCATTAGAGTCATATCCACAAGTTATGGATAGTGTACCAAAGACTTCATCAACCTTAACATTTTCACTTTCAACCATTTTCTTCAATATTTTATTGTAACACTGGAAGGACTTCCTTTTAGTAGCATAACCCAGAAAGATACCTTCATCACTCCTAGCAAGAAAATTTCCTATGTCTCCATCTCTCTTAATATAGCATCTACTTCCAAATATCTTGAAGTATTTAATAGTAGGCTTTTGACTAGTCCATAGCTCAAAAGGGGTCTTACCAGTATCACCTTTGATTTGTACCTGGTTGAGTGTGTACACAGTAGTACTCACAGCTTCTCTCCAATAGATATGAGGGAAATTTCCTTCTAGCATCATAGTTCTAGCAACATATTCAATTGTTATGTTATTCCTTTCCACAACTCCATTTTGTTGAGGGGTCCATGGTTTAGATAATTGTCTCTTTATTCCATGTTCTTCACAAAAAGTATTAAATTCACCGAAAGTGAATTCACCACCTCTATCTGATCTCAAACATTTAATCTTCAAACCTATCTTTGTCTCAACCATAGCTATAAAGATATTAAACTTTTCCAGTGCTTCATATTTCCCCCTTGAGAAATTAACCCATACCATTCTAGAATAATGATCAATGAGTAACATGAAATACCTGTAACGTTGTAAAATTTTGACCTTAGAGGGACCATACAAATCAGTATGCACAAGCTCTAACAATTCATTTGAACAATGCCTTTTACTCTGAAATGAAAGCCTAGTTTGCTTTCCCAATTGACATTCCTTGCATATTTTATTCATAGGTTTCACCAACTTAGGTAGATCTCTCATAGCCTTAGTAGAACTTATCTTGAAAATATTATCAAAGTTAACATGACACAACCTCCTATGACATAACCAACTTTCATCAACTTGAGCAATCAAACAACTATTACTAGCAACACTCACGTGAAAGATATTACCTTTTGTTTTTGTACCTGATGCAATTTCACTTCAAGAACTCAATATTCTACACTTTCCATCCTTGAACTAAAGATTGTATCCCTTATCAACCATTTTACCAACACTCAAAATATTATGCTTCAAGCCTTCCACATAAAAAAACATCATCAGTATTATGCTTACCATCAAGAGAAATGCAACCTCTTCCATGGATCACACCAGTTGTATTATCACAAAATGAGCACAACACCACCATCATACTTTTCCAAGCTTACAAACTTACTTTTTTCTCTTGTCATATGATGTGAACATCCATTGCCAATTCATCTTTTTCTTCAACTCGAGTAGCTAGGGCTTTCTCCACATTTGTACAACCAACAGATTCAGTAGACACAAGATTATTTTCCTTGATAGCAATAAACACCCATTCATCTTCACCTTTATCAGATTCATCGTTTGTCACACCTTCATCAATAGCATAGTAACACTTCTTCTGAAATGTAGGCTTGTTATGTCTTGGTTTAGCGGCTCTTTTCAAACACCTTGATGCAAAATGACCTATCTTATTGCAAGAAAATCATTTAAGAGGTAATTTTCCTTCATACTTACCTTTTCCTCTCGATAATCTTTTGACAATAAGTGCTTCCAGCTCTTCTAGCTCTCTTTCTTCTTCTTCAATCTATCAGATTTCATCCTCATACTTGAATGTATTTCTAGATGAACTCTCACCTGGATCATATCTCTTCCTATCTCTTTTGGAAGTAGTATCCATAAATGCAAGTTCAACCTTAGGAAGGGCATCACCAAATTCATTCAACTCAAAAGCAGTCAGCTTACCACCTAATGTATCTCTGGTTATGTTTGTTACACTCTAAAGCTCTTCAATAGCATTAACTTTGACTTTGTAAGAATGAGGCAAGGATCTAAGCACTCTAGCAAGAATCTCAGATTCATCTATCTTTCCACCAGCACATCTAATACTAGACACAAGTTCATTCACTCTTTGCAGGAAAGTATTAATGTTCTCATCATCACCCATTCTCAACTATTCATATTTCCTTTTCAAACTCTGTAATTTAGAAATCTTCACATTAGGATCACCTTCATACAATGTTTCCAAATTTTTCCAGATCTCATAAGCAGTCTTTAGATCCATAACATTTGTCATCTCAGAATCAGTCAAATCACTCAAGAAAGCTTCCTTAGCCCTGATATTATACTCAACATCTTTGATCTCAATAGAAGTAGTAGGAGCATTTTGTGGAATAATATACATATTACTTGTAATGCTCTAGTAAGGTTCACCAATGCATCTCAGATGGCACACCATTCTAGTCTTCCACAAATAATAATTTGTTCCATCAAATCTCAGACTATCCTTATTGTAACTTTCCATCCCAGATAACCTCAAGTTGTTAAACTTCTTCCAAGGAACCTGCTTTGATACCAATTTTTTGCAATATAAGGGAAGACAACTGAGAGAGGGAGGTGAATCAGTTGTCACAAAAATTCAAAATTTATTCAACTTATTAACCTTAATATCTTATCTGATTATTAACCATGAAAACATAAATCATCAACATATAAGAAACACACATAACACCAAGGTTTTTTATGTCGAAACCTTGTTAGGGGAAAAACCATGGTGGAGGTCAGCCCACAAGATTATACCCTATAAAAGTATAATGAAAATGAAATATGGGGAATGCATATGCATTCAAGCACACTACCTAGAGCTTACTACTCAATTACAAAGGAAGACATGCTATCTTACAAAGAGATTCAAATTAAATCCATCCATATTTTGAATTGAGAAAATAGGATCTGCTAATGCCTAATTGTAGTTCCAATTAAGCACATGAACACTTTTTCACTCTTCTTTGCTCTTCTTCACACTTCACAATTCTTCACACTATGCTCTAACTTCAAATGACTTAGAACATTATTCATGCACACACATAGAAGTAGACCTTTTTTCAAACTTAAATTTGAATAAATAATTGCTCTTATATATCTGAAACGTGAAATTTCATTTCTACTAGTTGGCCACAAAGAAATAATAAAATGAATATAAATTGTCAACCCAAAAAATTAAAGATTATCAATGTGAATCAACCAAGGTCAACCACAACTTAGTGAGGACCCAAATCAACATCCCCAACATGAAGAAACTTCAATTAATTTCTCCTCGAAGATCCACAACATGCTATAAACACTATGTCGGCCAAGAAAAAGAAAAACATGAACACACAAGAGAAAATCGCCAACCATGGTCACAATGATCAATGTAGATGTGTATCAAAGAGAGAGAATGATCTAGAAACATCCACAAGAATCATGAATCACAAGAAAAGCATCTCTAGTAACTAAACTAACTAAAATAGCATCATCTTCAATCAGGAACACCAACTGAAGAAATAGTAAAATAGCCTGAATGGAAATCTTCATAACTTGATCAAATCTTCATGCAGATCTCTGTAACTCGACATGGATAAACTAGATACACTCAGAAAAAAACCCTTTAGTCCACAACCTCTAATAAAAAATGTATAGAAATAACCACCATACCGAACTTCACTTCACCACTGACAACCTGGAACTCATTTATCACAATTTTCTCAATATCCTTGACATATATAGCTTCAAATACATTTATGCTAATAGTGTTGACATCAATGACAACCACATATCATCAACACAACCACAACATCCAATAGAAACAATTTTACTGGTACATGATGAACCAAGGTTGTGTTGATCAGAATAGAAGTCTACTCATGCATTTATTCTTAGGTCTATGATTTTTGTGTTTTTCATTAAGAACCGCTAGACATGAAAGAGAAAACTAGAAACTACTTCATGTTTTTTAGCTTGACAATCAATAGATGAAACAGGTTCAATCAAATTCCATAGTCCAATAGATGATACCAGTCGTTGATCACATATCTTAGCTCGAGCTTCTTCAAATAGGTTATGCCTTCGACGTAAATAAGTAATTGTTTAAATATTTATATTGTAGTAAAGTTTTGTTAATTTTAGGGGAGAGGGGTCATCAATTGTTGATATAGTACTTATGTCTTATCGCTAATTAGTCCATGTGTAAATAAAAAATAATCAAATGTCGATCAAGAAGGATTCATATTTGAACACATGAGAACCTATGAATGTTATATAAAGAGCATAAAAAAGTTCATTAATAAGTGAAATAAATATTTTTTTCCAAATTAAATACAATAGCTATCCATTATAAGTGTCATTTTTAAGATAAGATAAGGTGCTCATTTAAACATGGTATTTTATTCAAAGTGAAAAAGACTATTATTATGTGTATATGAGTTTCAATATTTAATTTTGATAGTTTGTCTTATCACAAATATAAAAGGTGCCCATAATAAATAACTCGTAGTTTCTCATGAAATGCGAAGGATTGTCAAAATATTTATTATCATTTAAAGTTGAATATAAGTTGTATTTTAAAAAATAATGTGGTTTTTTATAACAATTAGTTTTTATGTGTTCTACTATTGGTTCATTTGTGTTGGATATTAAGCTAGAGATAATAAAGATCTATGATTACCACAAGGTATTGAGATTATTTAGGTTGAAAATAAATATATGATATTGTTTTAATAAAAAATGATATATTTTTGTTCATCTACTAGGGATACCATGATTATGTTTTTTCCAAGTCTTTAAAAGGTCAATTTGGGACACTTGTCACTTGACGTGCTAATGTGGCACGTTGTGTGATGAGTCACACCTCCAAGTAATATGATAATGTCAATGTTAGATTAAAGTAAAATGACAATGTTCCTCTTTTTGACAATGGATCATTGAGTGTGATCCAAAATGTTGATCTAAAAGCATACACAGTTGAATCCAAAAACTTGCTCTATTAGTTATGGTCATTATTTTATTTAATAAATTAGATAATTTTATCAATTATACTTGAATATTTATGCATAAAATATAGAAATGAGTTGATCCACTATATGTGGATTAAAAATATCTTTTTAATGCTTACAGAAGTCTAAAAATTGATTATTTATGGGTATGTGCAGGATCATGATGGGCCAAAAAGTGGCGATATGATGGGTATGTGTAGGGTATGTGGCTGGCGACTTTCTTTTTACCTAAAAAATTGATGAAACGAAAAGGGTTTTAAAGGATATTTTCAGCTTTCCACCAGTATAAATTTACTTTACTTTGAATTTAATAAATTATTATTATTCATTTTCTATTTGAAATACAACTAATGTCCTGATTGATAGGCTGATTGAAAAACATCTATAGCATTCAAATGGTATCATATTTTTTGAATTGAAAACATGAATCACATTCTATGCTTTGCATACTATAGGATTAAAATAAAGAATTTCATGAAGTTTTGAGCAAGTTAAGGTGGTTAGACATACAAGTTTTTATATTTTTTAAAAGTTATAATAAAAAATTCATAATTAATTATTTACCTAGAAATTTTTTTTAAAAAAATAGGCATCACATCAAGACATGAGTCCTCTACTTATATCTAAAATCTTATAAAAAATAATTATCATTTTATTGTGGTTAGGGTGGTCAGACAAACACCTTATTTTTTCCCCTAAAATTTAAGTGCTACTGCATTGAAATTTCAAATTTTCACTAAATAGATTTTTTTTAAATAAACTTAGTGGTTTAGAAACTAAATTCAATTTTCTATAAATTCTATTCTTACATATTTTTGAAATAATATAGATAACTTATTCATTTTTTTACGTCAAGTTGCCTAACTCTGATTTTTTTGAATTTTATCGCCACTTAAGGGCCTGTTTTTTCCATGATGATCCTGCACATACCCTTATAAAAAATATATTCCTATTTTATCATGAGATTAAGTCTTTTAAAACTTACAAATAAAGGATCAAGTATTTGTGCTCTTTTAGCTGGGGTTCTAGTCACCATTAGGACCAGGGTCTAGGTGCAAAGTGTTGAACACATGGAATACTGAGAGGGGGTGAATCATTATTCTCTTAAACC
Organism: Sequoia sempervirens; assembly: GCA_007258455.2. Lineage (NCBI taxonomy): Eukaryota > Viridiplantae > Streptophyta > Pinopsida > Cupressales > Cupressaceae > Sequoia > Sequoia sempervirens. The sequence goes on along the minus strand of VDFB02047230.1, from coordinate 198,817,649 downwards.
ACTTAAACATGTATTCGATTCAATTCATCTAACTTGCAAAAATGAAAGAAACAATTAACGAATGCATCACATCACATAACATAGGAACATCAGATTTACGTGGAAAAACCAAAAAGGGAAAAACCACGGTGATGATTAAGCTCACAATATATTATAACCAATCATAACATATTATATAAAGGATCATTGCTAGGTGGACTCATTTTTTGGAGGGCTCTCTATCCAAAGAATACTAGAAATAGAAAAGACTTGGGTGGCTCACTGCCATGATTTGAACTACTAATAATGCATCTATAATATGCAGAAGATACAACTCCACTAGAGCTCAAAATACTAAATCGACACTCTTCATACTACACCACTTCCACAATCTTCTCTACTTTATATGTGTATCACATTCACACACTTCACATTACACATGCATCCTCACATAAACACAAAAAATGATCTTACATTTATAACCATTACATCTACAAACACTTACAACATCAATTAGGTCAGCCTAATTAGATGAAATGTGCAGTACAAAAAAAAATTGGCTCAAGATTCAAACAAACACAGTTCATGGCATGATTCAAAACTTGTAACACATCCAAATATGTTGGAGGGACAAATAATAATTCCCATAATTTCAATCAATACTTCCTTTAACTTTGCACAACCCCAAAATCATTAGGTTGGCTCTACTAGTGAAGTAACACTAAAATACACCAACTAATCATCCACAAACTGGCACTCTACCTCAAAAAAAACTCACCACTTATATCTTAGATGATATTGAAACTTTTAAACACTCCACAAAAATGTATAACCAAATGTTATTTTATGGTGAAATGTAGACCATTCCAAACATGTACTTTGTACTGGTAACACTGTCATTGGCAAACCTGATACACTTTCATCATTATCTTCAATACCCAAGGACATAAAGACATGAAAATTTAGATTTAAATTCCTCTAAAATACACCATAATTATCTAGTAATTGCAGACCAAATTATTCAAGGTAGATTAATGTAGACCTAAAATTTGATACTTTGTACACTAAGAACTAAACTCAAGGACTTAGCCAAATAATCATCACATCTGTTATGCACCAGATCAAAACTCTTACACTTGTATAATGGATTACCATCATAATACTCACTCTTGCTTCACCAATAAACTGTACCTCAATGTAGACTTCAATTTTGAGATCCAACCATTATGTTGACATCAATGACAATACTCTATATGATCATGCTCATGTTTCCAAAAACCTTGTCAATGACAAGAAAACCAACAATTTCCTCAAACTTCCAACAATCTCCCCATTGTCATTGATTACATCATTCACAAAAATCTTCTACCCCTTTGACGTCAAGGGAAAAGGGTACATTGTATAAGCATGCATACTTTATCTCTTTATCAACTATCTTTCTCTCCCTTGGATACATACATTGTTTTATAAGATATTATCGAAATAACTCCCCCTAATAATTCTATTTATCAAAAAAATTGCACTACTATGTTTATCCACTACCTTTCACATATGTACACTGAAATATGAAATTCCATAAATAGAAAATAAACATACACAATTAGCTAGAAGAAGTGTATGACACCTACAATTTAGAAAGGTATACTTCCCAATCCTTTTTTACCATCTTCCTAATCTTTCTTGGCTAAACCAAGTATGCAGCTCTATGTCTCAAATTCCATGAGAAGTTGCTCACCTTCATTTGTAGTACTAGGTATCAGATTAAAACTTATTTCCTTCTCCACATTAGTTAGATCACTGGATATGGATGTGAGCTTGGAATTCACTAGGTCTCTAAGTTGTCCAAAATACTCTTTAATATTCTCATTTTTATCCTATAGTTGGAAGAACTATCTGTGTAGGTTGTCTATAGCTAATCTTGTAGTCCCATCTACATCATTTTCTAGGTCATATGCACTAGATGCCTTGTGAATCTGAGACTCAATGGAGTCTATCCCATCCATAATTTTCTTAGTGGAATTGAGCCACTTCAAGGTAAATTGAAACAAAACTTTGGCTTCGTAAGCACAGTTCTGAATCTCCTTAAGGTCTTTTTGTAGCTTACCATGTACATTAGCACACTTGTCTAATATATCTACCAATAAATTCTCATTCACCTTCTTGTTCACTTCCTTATCTAACTTCTCTAAACCAATAGAGTATTCTTTCAAAGAATCTACGAAAAATCTCAATTGTTGCACACCGGGTAATAAATTATCAACAAAAGCATCATGAAATATTTATTGTATCACATTCATAGCCTCATCTATCAATTCAACACTCTTCTGGTGAGTTTTCAAGATCTCCTTTCTTGCAGGCATGGAATTCATCCCCAAGCTATAGTTTATGCAAGGGGGATATCTTGTCCATATCGACTTGACCATGCTACATTTGAATTTGAAGCAATTTTTCTGAGACAACCAGTTAAAATTTAAGTTTCATACTCAATAGGATATTTAAGGAGTCTCTAGAGGCTCTAGAAGAATCACCAACCATCTTCACACTCTCTTCATCCTTCTCCACAACTTTATCTTTGCAACCTTCAATTTTTTTGTCATTTTATTCTTTGTCAATATCAATGGACTTATCCTCATTATTATTTTCTTCTTGAAATTAATTTTACATTTTCTTCTAGAGGAGGTAGATCTTTAGTATTTTGTGCCTCATTGTTCTTTGAGTTGTCTTGTACAACTTCTTCCTATTTTTTTTCCCTGTATCTAAAGAAGGTTTATTATACTCTATTTGTGCATCCTCAAGTTCTATATTTCATCATCTTTTTCTTCTCCAATAATTTTATCTTCCATTGAAGGGGTATTATCAATATTCACATTTTCTTCTTTAGGTACATGCTCATGTTGAGCATCTTCTGATACATTCAGTTTGAGGATGAAGACATCATCATGCAATTGTTCTCCGCTATCTAGATACATTCCTACTTTGTTTTCTAGATTTGCAACCTTGTCCAATGTTTCATTCCTTATCTTCTCAAAATCATCCTTACCCTTGCTCATCAAGGTAGTTATCGTATACTTGGTCCTCAATTATTTTTTGTACAATTGAGCTAATCTAGCTCTGTCCTTATTTGCGAAAGAACTAACCTTCTCCAAAGAATATTTTTTTAACTTAACATCCTCATCGAATGTTTCATGCCTTCTTGCATATAATAATCCCTGTAGGTCTTCAGGTAGTTGTTCATCTATATCTTTCATGTTAACATCAAAAGTAACAATTTACCTTAAAATAGCTTCCTCAATAGTTGAATTGTATGCATCATTTGCAGTAGGGTACAATGCAATAGTCTCTTGAATATTTCTATATTCTTTTATATGCTACTCACCAAATATTCAAGCTTCATTGGATTTTTTTTTTGGATTGGAGGGGTCATGATTATCTTCTTCTTCACCTCTAGAGACTTCTCTCCTTTACAAGAATTTTCTTTCTTCTCCCTCACATAAATTTTGTATCCTTCTTTCTCTTTCTTCACCTTGGATTCAATGTTTGTATCTATAATATTAATCCTAGCCATAGTTGCACTTTTCTCTATTTGAGAGATACCTATTTTTCTCTTTCTAATTAATGGTTTTTCTTCTTCATCTTCCTTTTCATCTAAACTTACAAATTTTTTCCTTGATTCCTTTTCTTTCACTCTCATATTCTTTGGACCATGTGTTGAATCTTTCCTTTTAGCACCAATAGTAGGTGGAGTCACAGAAAAATTATCCCTTCTACTTTTCCTGGCTAGCTTGGGCCCTCCTCATGAGTTATGTTTATGTTGCCTTGATTTAGTGTTGTAATGTGGTTGATGTTGCAGGTATGAGCAAGTTGGTGGTGTTGTCATTAATGTTGTTATTGATGTCAACACAATTTAGTATGTTACATGTATACCTGAGATGTTGTTGAGATGTTGTGAGTACATGGAGCCAACTTTATGGTGTAGTAGATGTGTTGGTTTGATATGTTTCCAAGTGCTTTCTAGAAAATTAATAAAGAAGAGAAGTTAGAGTGATGAAAGTGTTTAGAATGTGCTCCGGTATGTGCTGCACATTTCTCTTGTGTTGATCTTATGCTTGTGCGGATCTGAAGGTTTGATAATGATGATTTAGTGGTGATATCTCTTGAGTTTTAGCTTTTGGCTTGACGGTACGTGAGAGTTTCATTCACCGGTATGTGAACTATTTTGGAAAATTTGGTCTTCTATGGATTGGGAAAAATATTGTTGCTCTGTAATCCTCCTCTATTTCATTTCATATCTTGCAGATCTGGAATATGTCTTGTGAAGATCTTTCCTACACTCTCGCAAAGAGGTTTGAAGATTGGTGATTTGGAAGCCATGGTTCAGTATTTCAGTATGAGTTTATACAGTCTGGATAGACCAGTGAAAGGTACTCAGTGATTGAAGTTTATTGTTTTGCTACAGATGTATCTGGAAGATTTTGAGATGTATTGTTGTGCATAAGGAAGCATGTTGTGGCATCCACATGTCATTTCCTTATCGGGAAGAGTGTACATCAATGTTCATTTATGTTTTCATTAGGTTTGGCCAACCTAGTGTTTACACTTCATTCGAAGAATAAGATTTAATTAAGTGTGTGATTGTTTTGAGATATTATTTTTTGATCTTGAATTTTTTTTATTGGTCAACTCCTATTCCTTTCCACTATAGGAATTTCAAGTTGCTGACCTATATTGAATTTATGAATTGAGATATTTGTGACCAACCTTGGAGAAAGTTTCTAAGGTTGAGGATGGTATAAAAGCAAGTTGAGTTATGAAGAATTGTATGTCACTGTGATGTAAAGTGATGAAAGTGAGCCATAAATCATAAGATCTGAAGTGTGTGTAAGTGAGTTGTGACAATAGCTCTTCATTGTGTTGAAGGAACTGAACAAAAAAATTTTGCAATCCTGTGAATGTGTTAGTTTCTATGGTGAATCTTTTTGTTCTCTTTTGTATCCGTAGGTAGTGAGCCTCCTTGTTGGATAGTGAGTCCTATCTATGGATAGTGAGTCCCTTTTGTAGGTAGTGATCCTTTGTAATTGGATAGTGAGTCCTCTTCTGGGAAGTGAGCCTTTGTTTTATAATCTTTCTATTATGAGTTAAAACCCTCACTGTGGTTTTTCCCTCATTGCATTTTCCACATAAAATATGGTGTTCATTGTGTTGATTTACTTTCTGTTATTTGTGTTTCATGCTCCTACTTAATAACAAAATAGTGTGGCTATGGAATTAATAAGTAATGAAGTTTTAAGTTTGAATTTTGGGACAACTGATTCACCCCCCTTCTCAGTTGTCCTATGCATGTTTAACAATTGGTATCAAATCTTTGGCTCCTTGGTGTAGATCTTAACCGCTTAAGGAAGATCTAATGGTGCATAAGATGGCAATCCCTATGTTCGATGGAATTGACTACAATTACTAGAAGGGACATATGAAAGGATACATTATCTCTCTTAATTTTAAGACCTCGAAGGCTATTGATACAAGGTACACATAGCCGTCTAGTGGTCTTACTACTAGACGTGAGATCTCTGCTTCTGAAGAAAATGAGAAGGTGAAGTATGCTATTTGCACCAAGTTATCTAAAAATAGGCAAGCTAAAGTTATTTCCTTGGATACTACACATGAGGCCTAGAAGAAGTTGGAAGACATGTACGAAGGAAATGAAAGAGTGAAATTGACAAAAAAATTGGCGGCAAAGTGCAAATTTGTGAATTTGAAGATAGAAGAAGGTGAAGAATTTACAAGTTTCTTTTAGATGGCCGAACTAATTGCAAATGAAGTTAGAAGTCAAGGAGAAAAACTATCAGATGAAAAAATAATTGAGAAGATCCTGATCACCCAACGAGACTACTACAATAATAAAATCTATGTTATTGAAGAAGTGTATGATCCTAAGAAGTATACTCTAGAATAGTTGTTTGGAACCTTGCAAGCATTTGAGTTAAGAAAGTTTCAGAAAGAAGACAAGATAGAAGAAAAGACAAAAATTAAATTTAAGGCATTAAAGATTGAAGAGGAACCAGATAGTGATGGCGTTAATGAGTTGGAAGAAAACTTCAATAGGAAGTTGAAGAAAGGAACCAGAATGTATAAGGGTATGTTTCCCTTTAAATGTTTTAGTTGTGGTAATATTGGTTATTATGCTTGAAGATGTACGAATAGAATTGTGCATAAGAAGAATAAGGATTATAAGGATAAGGATAGGAAGGATAAGAAATATAAGAAGTTGTACTATGTTAAAGAAGAAGCATGAATTTTTTATGATGAATCTAAGAATGAGGTTGATGATAGTGAATGCTTATTCTTAGCTTTGGAAAGTAAATTTGTATCCACTAACCCTAGAAAATGTGTAAGAAAGAAGGCTCTGGAGAATAAGAGAAATAGGATGGAAAGTACTTTGGTTACCTCTTTTCATGTAAGATAGGATGAAGATTATTGGATAATTGATAGTAGATGTTCTAATCACATGGCATGAGATAAGAGTAAGTTCACTAAACTTGAGAAATTGATGGTGGTTTAGTTATGTTTGGTGATGATTCAGGAGCTAAGATTTGCAGGAAAGGTTCAAGTAGTTTTTATGGAGTGCATAGTACTGATGATGTATATTATGTGAAGGGTTTGAGGCACAACCTTTTGCGTGTTGCTTAGATGTGTAGCAATGGATTTAAACTTGTGTTTTAGAACAATACCTATGAAATAAGAAAATGATCCAAGAATGAAGATATTATTGTTGTTGGAAGAAGAATTCATGGAAACATCTACCAAATAAAGGTAGTTGATGGTCATTTCCTTGTATCTCAAATCAATGAAATTTTGTTATGGCACCAAAGAATGGGACATGTAAATTTTGATAACCTATTCAAGATCAGTGCAAAGGATATTTTTTGAGGACTACCTAGAATCACAAGACCTTGTAATACTATTTGTAGAAGTTGTCAATTGGGGAAACATACTAGATGCAACTTTAAGGGGAAAGAGCACTCTACTAATGGAATGGAATGTTGGAGTTAATCTATATTGATCTTTGTGGTCGGACTAGGACTGGAATCCTAAATGGTGATAGGTATTTCATGCTACTTATTGATGATTATACTCGAATGACATGGGTTTCTTTCTCAGAAAAAGACTCAGGCTCTTGATAGGTTTAAGGTATTCAAAGAAAGAGTGTAAAATGAAGTAAATTTGAAAATAAAGTTTTTGAGATCTGATAGAGGTGGAGAGTTCACTTTTGGTGATTTTAATGCATTCTATGAACAACATGGCATAAGAAGACAATTTTCTACTCTGAGAACCCCTCAACAAAATGGAGTAGTTGAAAGGAAAAACTAAACTGTATAGGAAGCTGCTAGAACCATGATGAAATAATCAAATATATTGGATGTGTACTAGAGAGAGGAAATACATATTGTTGTCTATGTTCTTAATAGAGTTCAAATATGATACAATAGCACAAAGACTTCTTTTGAGTTATGGACGGGTAAGACTCCTACTATGAAGTATTTCAAGGTATTTGGAATCCAGTGCTATATTAAAAGAGTTGATGAAAATTTTGGAAAGTTTGATGCTAGATGCATGATGAAGGAATCTTTCTCGGATAACCTACCACAAAGCATACAAATTCTTTAACAAAATATTGAGAAATATTATTGAAAGTGATAATGTGAAAGTTGATGAAGACATACACAGACCTATTGTGATAAGTGAAGTTGAACCCGATGATCCTATTTGTGGACATGTACTTGAAGAAAATAAGGAGAAGGAAGAAGAAGAGAAAGAAGAACAAGTGGAAGAATAAGAAGAAGAAAAAGAAAATGAACCAGAACCTACTTTTAAGACTCCTAAGTATGTATAGAAGAACTATCCAGAAGATTAGATAATTGGAGATAAAAGTGAAGGTGTGAAGACAAGAAGTAGAGTTGCATCTGAGGTAAATTTGTGTCCATTATCTAAAATTGAACCTAAATTTCTAAGTGAAGCATGTGACTATCCAGAAGATTAGATAATTGGAGATAAAAGTGAAGGTGTGAAGACAAGAAGTAGAGTTGCATCTGAGGTAAATCTGTGTCCATTATCTAAAATTGAACGTAAATTTCTAAGTGAAGCATGTGAAGATGAGAGTTGGCTGAGAGCTATGAAAGAAGAGTTGCAATAGATAGTGTTAGAAACCAAGATTAGATTTGCAAACTAGAATATCCTTTCACATAAGAGAAAAATAGAAAAAGCAAAGAGGTTGCAAAAAGATGTGCAAGATAATATATTTGAGAATTCAATAAATACATGATAATGATTTTATTTATAAAAGAAAAGATGCATAACCCTAATCTTATCCTGAGCAACAAGATAGCTCAACAAGATAAAGATAAGAACCTATAACTTAGGAATTAAAAAATTACCTAAGTAAACTTATGTAAAATGTAATTAAATATTAATTACACCAACACCCCCCATATGTGCAACTTAGGGAGACTAACAAAGCATGCACCTAAAACTAACATGAATGCAAGAAAGCATGAATGGGTCCCGACAACAAGGCCTGATCAGGTACCCAAGTACAAAATGCAATAATGAGGTAGAGAAGGAAAACCCAGTGGGACAAAACCACCCTACAATGAGATGACTACTGCAAAGAAGCACTAGAAGAACACTATGGAGTAACACTGGAACTGCAATCTAACAAGAAAGGAAAGATACTTCTGTCTACAACTGAAACCAGAACTGGAATCATGATAATGTGACAACAGACCTGATGCCACAGAACACTAGAAAACTCACAAACTAGAACAACCCTAGAATCTGTGAAGCAACAATAGATTAAATGATGACAAAATCTAGAAACTGTGTATCTCGATGCCGATGCCAAACTGTGACTGAAACTCTTCCATGGGAAGGAGTACCAAAAAAGATTCTAGAACATTAACCATAAAAACATGGCCGTCAAGCTGAGAAGGATCAGAACCAATGCAGATCAAGAAACATAATCTCTCAACTGAAGTGTAAACCGATGAATCTGATATGTGTTAAGTAATAGCAAAAATGTGGCCAAAATAAATTAAGAAACTAGATATAACCCATGTTATCTATCATTAAATCAAGATGGATATGGAGATCAAAGTGCATGCACACTCTAATTAGATTTATTATGCAAGAAACCCCCCTGATGGAACTTTATCTCAGTTCATTTATTACAATAAACCAACGATTGTAAAATTTGAGCATACAAACATGCATAAATATAAAAATAAAATAGACCTCAGATTTATGTAGAGGACTGAATCAGCTTTCCAACTCCGCAAGAATGACGAAAAATAGATCACCGAGTCAAAAGATATGCCCTCTAGAGTGAAAACAACAACATCTGAGTTCAAAGGCTTTCAAAATAAATATGGAAAAAAATCTGGTAAAAATACCTACACCAGTAGATCGGCGTCGGAATTAGCTTTCCAATGGTATCTTGTTTATGAAAAATAGACATCGTACGCAAAAAATACACCTGATTTCATGAAAATAGCTCCAGAAAGGCCAATTAGGCCTACAGGCAGCCCAAGGGGCTAAAAAAAATTAAGCCCCTAGTCTTGTCCGCAATCAGAGGCTGGTGATCTGGGGGCTGGGGAAAAGCCCTTGGTTCTCCATACGACCACCGGGTATGTTGAGGGTTCCGCTGCGGGCTGGGCACATAGCGCCTAGTCCCCCATGTGACCGGCAGCGGGTGCTAGGAGATGGCTGGGGGCTGGCTATGGCCCCCAATCACCAATGTGACTGCAGCTGCAGAAGCTCGCAGGGGTTGAGCTTGTTAGCGATGCTTGGGTGTTGAGCACCGGCGGCGATGGCTGGTCAATGGCCACCTGATGGCTGCCAGGTGGCCACTGGGTGGCAGAATCCTGGTGAATTGGTGGCGCCGGTGCAGAAGCTGAGAAAGCCCAATTTTTGAAAAAAATTAAATTTTCGTGCATCGAAAGGCATGCTGGGGAGGCCATATAGCCCCCCAGGCAAATTTTTTTCCTTCCAAACCAACTGCTCAGAAATCGACCAAGCGAAGCGCGTTCTTAGGGTTTTGGGCCACTGCGAATGCAATGGTGACCTCTATTTCTGCTCAAACTACTCTAAAAATTTGGCTACCCCCAGAACTTGGAAAAAATTTCCTAGTCTAAAACCCTCACAGATCTAGCAAATGATGGCCAAAATCTGCAAAAAAAAAGCCAATCCTGACTTTTTCCAGCGCTCTGAATCTAATGGTGAAGCCCGATCTAATCCAAAACGCCACATGAATGAACTCTTTAGGCATGATACCCTCAAGGAATCCCGAACAAACCCTGCAATGATTTTCTCAAAAAATCTGAGAAGGGGCTACAAATCAAGGCTCTGATACCATGTTAGAAACCAAGATCAGATTTGCAAACCAGAATATCTTTCCAGAGAAGAGAAAAAAAAAAAAGCTGAGAGGTTTCAAAAAGATGTGCAACATAATATATTCGAGAATTCAATAATTACATGATAATGATTTTCTTTATAAAAGCAAAAATGTATAACCCTAATTTTATCTTGAGCAACAAGATAGCTCAACAAGATAAAGAGAAGAACCTATAACTTAGGAATTAAAAAATTACCTAAGTAAACTTATGTAAAGTGTAATTAAATATTAATTACACCAACATGTGTTGGTGTAATTAATTATTAATTACACTTTGCATAAGTTTACTTAGGCTTTATTTAATTCGTAAGTTATAGGTTTTATCCTTATCTTGTTGAGCTATATTGTTGCTCAAGATTAGGCTTATGCATCTTTGCTTTTATAAAACAAATTATCTCTTATAATATTTGGTACTTAGAATATATTATGTTGTACATCCTTTTGCAACTTCTCTACTTTTTCTGATTTTCTCTTTTGTGGAAGGTCTTTTAAGTTTGCAAATCTGATCTTGGTTTCTAACATGGTATCAGAGCCTCGATTTGCAGCCCCTTCTCAGCTTTTTTGGAGGAACACATTCCAGAGCTCGTTCGAGGTCCCTCGAGGGTTTCATTCCTTGAGCATCTTTATGTAGTGTCTTGGATCAGATTGGGGTTTTCCATTGGATTCAAAGTGCTGGAAAAAGTTAGAAATGACTTTTATTTTATTCATTTTTGTCACCATTTGTCAGATCTGCGAGGGTCTCAATCTCGGTTATTTTTTTGATAGATTTGGAGGTCGCCTGATTTTCAGATCACTTTGGGCCCAAACGAACCTCGTCGTTGGATTCGTAGTGCCCCAAAACCCCCATTTTCATATAAAATTTGTCCAATTTGGACACTGTTATTCGGAGAGGCCAATTTTTTTTGCCCAAGGGCTGTACGGCCCCCAGGCATGCTTCACAAGGCTCAAAGTACGAAAAAAAATAAAAAAACTATTGAAAAATTCAAATTTTTGGTGAAATTTTGGCACCGCCCATTCAAATGTGTTCAGCCACCCGGCGGCCACCGAGCAACCACCAGGCAGCTGCCGGTGCACCACCTCCACTGGTGGCTCCCCCATGTCACTCCTCCAAACTATGCAGCCAACCCCCGAGGGCTTTCTTCTCCTGCACATGGTCCTATGGGCAACTAGTGCTCCACCTAAGCCCCCTACACCCATCTAGCCCCATGTGCACCAAGGGCTTTGGTCCAGCCCCCTACGTGCCAGCCCCTAGTCCTGCATGCGACCAAGGGCTGATTTATTTTAGCTCCTGAGGGCTTCACATGGCCAAATTAGACCTTTTTTTGGAGCAGTTTCGCAGAAATAGGCATAAATTTCACATACGACATTATTTTTTTGCAAATGGGATATCGCCAGAAAGTTGTTTCCGAGCTCTACGTCATGGTGTATGTATGATATTTTGGTTTTTCTTTTTTGATATCTTTTTCGGCCTCAGAAGTCAAATGTTGTTGTTTTCACTCCGGGAAGCATATCTTTTGACTTGCTTATCTATTTTTCACAATTTTCATGGCGTTGGAAAGCTGGTTTCGGCCTCTATGCAGATATGAGATCATTTATAGAATATGTGTACCTTATTTAGTGCATACATTCATTTTATTTTTTTGTGCACTAGGTTTACATTTTCGCTTATGATTCTGTAGTTTTGCATTCTCTCCTTTTGCAATCATTGGGTATTGTAATAACAAACTGATATAAAGTTCCATTAAGGGGGGTTCTTGCATCCATATTTTGTATTGGTGACAACTCACATGATTTTTTCTAATTTCATGTTGTCTCCTTTTAGTTTCTTTCTTGCTTAGTTGGACACATCTTTGGTTTGCATCGGTTCACACTTCACATTGGGTTTTTATGATTCTTGATCTGCATTGGTTTAGATCTTTCTCATTTGAGGGCCATTTTTTTATGGTTAAAGTTCCAGAATCTTGATGGTACTCGTCCTATGGGCAGTTTTTGTTTCAGTTTGGCATTGGCTTCGAGAGACACAACTTCGAGATTTGTCATCATTATGGGTCCTTTCATCTACTGTTGCTTATAGATTCCAGGGTTGATCCAGTATGTGAGTTTCTAGTGTTCCTTGGCATTGGGTCTGTTGTTGCATTTGTGATTCTAAGATGGTATTTTGCAAACAGAAGTATCTTTCCTTGCTTGCCGGATTTGGGGTTCCAGTGTTGCTTCTTCGGAGTTCTTCTAGTGCTTCTTCGCAACAGTTCATCTCTCTGAGGGGGGGGGTTTTCCCACTGGGTTTTCTCTCTCATTGCATTTGTACATGAGTAACAGATCAGGCCTTGTTGTTGGGACTCATATTTGCATAATAATTTGCTTCTCCCTAAGTTGCACTTATGGGGAGGTGTTGGTGTAATTAATTATTAATTACACTTTGCATAAGTTTACTTAGGCTTTATTTAATTCCTAAGTTATAGGTTGTATTCTTATCTTGTTGAGCTATCTTGTTGCTCAAGATAAGATTAGGTTTATGCATCTTTTCTTTTATAAAGAGAATTATCTCTTGTAATATTTGGTACGTCGAATATATTATGTTGCACATCCTTTTGCAACCTCTCTGCCTTTTCTAATTTTCTCTTTTGTGGAAGGTCTTTTCGGTTTGCAAATCTGATCTTAGATATGCAAATTGATATATTCGAAGTACCAAATATTACAAGAGATAATTTCTTTATAAAAGCAAAAATGCATAAACCTAATCTTATCTCGAGCAACAAGATAGATCAACAAGATAAGGATAAAACCTATAACTTAGGAATTAAATAAAGCCTAAGTAAACTTATGCAAAGTGTAATTAATAATTAATTACACCAACAGATAGGAAAGAATCAGACATGGGAACTAGTCCCTAGGCCTGTGAATAAAAATATGATTGGCTCAAAATGGGTGTTCCAAAATTAGCTAAATGAAAGTGGAGAAGTTGTAAGAAATAAGGCAAGATTGGTATGCAAAGGATATTCACAAGTTGAAGGTATAGATTTTGAAGAAGCATTTTCCCTTGTGGCTAGAATGGAAGCAATTAGGATGTTTTTGGCATTCTCTTCGCATAAGGAATTCAAAGTGTATAGATGGATGGTAATTCAACATTTATGAATGGTGAATTGGAGGAAGAGGTGTACATGGAGCAACCTGAAGGGTTTTAGCTATCTAACAAATAGAACATTGGTTTCTAAGTTGAAGAAGATGTTGTATTGAATGAAGCAAGCTCCTAGAGCTTGGTATGCAAGATTGGATAGATATCTGACAAAGCAAGGATTCAACAAAGGTTCTGCTAAAAACAATCTTTACTTCAAAGTGCAAGGTAGCAAAATGTTGATAGTAGTTTTATATGTTGATAATATCATGTTGGTGGAAATGAAGGCATGTGTAAAAGGTTTGTTGAAGAGATGAAAAAAGAATTTGAGATGTCTATGATTAGTGAATTGAATTTATTCCTAGGTCTACAAGTGAATAAAACTAATAAAGAGATATTCATTGCACAATCTAAGTATGTAAAAGAACTATTGAAGAAGTTTGGGATGGATGATTCCAAACTAGTTTGTACTCCTATGGTAACCAGATGTAAACTGAGCAAAGATGATGAATCTGCTGAAATTGATCAAAGCAAATACAAATCTATGATTGGCAGACTATTGTATCTTACTACTACTAGACTAGATATTATGCATGTAGTATGTTTAGTTGTCAAATTCCAAGTAGATCCTAGAGAAGCGCATGTTATAGTTGCAAAGAGGATATTTAGATATCTTAAAGGTACACTGGATTATGGATTATGGTATCCTAAGAGTGATGATTTTACCCTGAGTGTTTATACAGATGTTGATTGGTCCGGATGTGTAGATGACTGGAAGAGTACCAGTGGTGGTATTTTATTTCTTGGTGGAAGATTAGTTTCATGGTTGAGTAAAAAGTAAGACTCAGTTTCTTTATCCACTACAGAAGCATAATATATTGCTACAACATCCTGTTGCACACAAGTTTTGTGGATGAAGCAGACACTAAAAGACATTGGAGTGATATGTGATGAGCCTATTTCTATTTTTTGTGACAACACAAGTGCAATAAACATTTCAAAGAACCCAGTTATGCATTCAAGGACAAAACACATATCTATCAAATATCATTTCTTAAGAGAAAAATTGTTGGAGTATGAGATCATATTAGAGTATGTGAACACAAAGGAACAAATTGTAGACATATTTACTAAGAACCTTTTGAAGGATAATTTTGAGAATCTTAGGGAGAGGTTGGGGGTCATTGGACCTCCTAAATAGGTGCATATGAAGGTGCATTAGTCTAGTAAATTTATAGATTCTTCATTTATTTGGACTGATAGATGGATCTACTCCATAGGGGGAGTAGAAAAGGTTTTCATTGTTAAAGTATGAGTGTACTCCTAAGGGGGAGTAATCAGTGTTGTTGAACTTTTCCATTGATGTCAAAGGGGGAGACAAAATCATGTGAAAAATAGTTGTAAAAGAAGAGAAGGTGTTCTCGTAGGATATTGTGTAATTTTTGTGTCTTTGATGTTTTTTCACATCATGTGTTTCCATCAATGCCAAAGGGGGAGATCGTTGTAGGTATGAGCAAGTTTGGTGGTGTTGTTATTAATGTTGTCATTGATGTTAACATAGTTCAATATGTTACATGTATAGTTGAGGTGTTGTTGAGATGTTGTGAGTACATGGAGCTATCTTTATGGTGTAGCAGATGTGTTGGTTTGATATGTTTCCAAGTGCTTTTGAGAAAATTAATAAAGAAGAGAAGTCAAAGTGATGAAAGTGTTCAGAATGTGCTCCGATATGTGCTTTGCATTTCTCCTATGTTGATCCTATGCTTGTGAAAATATAAAGGTTTGATAATGATGATTTAGTGGTGATATCCCCTCAGATTTAGCTTATGGTTTGATGGTATGCGAAAGTTACGTTCACCAGTATGTGAACTATTCTGGCAGAGTTGGTCTTCTATGGACTGGGATAAATATTGTTGCTCTGTAGTCCTCCTCTATTTCATTTCGGATCCTGCAGATTTGGAATATGTCTTGTGAAGGTATTTCTTGTGCTTTGGCAAAGAGGTTTGAAGATTGGTGATCTAGAAGCCATGTTTGGATATTTTAGTATGAGTTTATGCAGTCCAAGCGAATTGGTGAAAGGTACTCAGTGATTGAAGTTTTTTGTTTTGTTGCAAATGTATCTGGAAGATTTTGAGATGTATTCTCATGAATAAGGAAGCATTTTATGGTATCCGCGTGCCATCTTCTTGTTGAGAAGCGTGTACATCAATGTTCATTTGTGTTTTCATTAGGTTTGGCCAACCTGGTGTTTACGCTTCATTTGAAGAATAAAATTTAATTGAGGAAGCACATGGTTGTTTTAAGATATTATTTTTTGATCTTGAAAAGTGTTTTTATTGTTCCACTCCTATTCCTTTCCATCGCAGGAATTTCAAGTTGCTAACCTATTTTGAATTTATGAATTGAGATATTTGTGGCCGACCTTGGAGAAATTTTCTAAGGTTGAGGATGGTATAAAAGCAAGCTGAGTTGTGAATAATTGTATGAAAGTGTGATGCAAAGTGATGAAAGTGAACCAAAAATTGTAGGAGCTAAAGTGTGTGAGTGAGTGAGTTGTGACAATAGTTCATTGTGTTAAAGGTAGTGAGCTAAAGGATTCTGCAATCCTGCGAATGTATTAATTACTATGGTGGAACTTTTAGTTCTCTTTTTTATTTTTAGGCAGTGAGCCTCCCTATTGGACAATGAGTCCTTTCTATGGACAACGAGTCCCTTTTGTAGGAAATGAGCCTTTGTACTTGGATTATAAGTCCTCTTCTGGGCAGTGAGCCTTTGTTTTATAGTTTTTATATTGTGAGTTAACCCTCACCGTGGTTTTTCCCTCATTGGGTTTTCCACATAAAAATCTAGTGTTTATTGTGTTGATTTACTTTCTATTATTTGTGTTTCATGCTCTTACTTAATAACAAAATAGTGTGGTTACAAAATTAATAAGTATTGAAGTTTTAAGTTTGAATTTTGGGACAATTGATTCACCCCCCCTCTCAATTGTCTTGCGCCTATTTAATAGTTGACACATTCGCATTAGGTCTTGGGCCACTACAAGTTAATGAATTTAATGGTACCTTGCTAAAGTGTTGTGAAATGTTGTAACACACTTTCACACATTTCTAAGTTTTTATCAAATAATCGAACCTAATAAACCTCTTTTTAAATCAAAATGTATCCCAATCTTGCCCTATTTGGAGTTTTGTAACACACTTTCACACTTTTCTAGGCTTATCATTAATAATTGGGATTTCTTATGCTTTAATTGGCCCTATTTTGTATCCACAAGCCTCATTTACTACCTTTTTTCAAGGATAATCTTGACACCAATCAATATCCAATCATAATTCAAGTGTTTCTAGCTTGTGTGACCAAGATTTAGTGATTTGGGACTCATTCGCCATCTTGGGTGAATGGGTCCCACAGATTTTTGGGTCCCAAACCTATTTTTACACATTTCTAAGAATGTTTGGTTTTTGGTCCCATACATTATATCTGATGGGACTCATTTGCCACCTTGGGCGAATGAGTCCTGTGTGGCCCAAAATAAAAATTAATTCAAATTTTCGGCTGGATTTTATTCTCCTAGATCTTATGTTGGCTTGTAGTTTTGTAATTTTAGGAATTCTTGCATAATTTAGTATAAATACAAGGTTCTTTCATTCATTTTACACCTAGAAAGTTGAATGAGCATTGTTATAGAAAGTTTGAGCTCATCGGCATTCACAAGAGAATTCAAGTGCATTCAATGGCAGAAAAATCAAGAATTTTAGAGCAACATTCAAGCATCAATCACCATATCAAAGATTCCATCTATCATATTTGTTATTGTACTAATAATTGTGATGTAGCATTTACAATTCAAGCATGAGTTTCATTCAAGATCAACAGCATTCAAGCAACAATTAAAGTCTACATCCATTGCAACCATTTCAAGCATATTTGCAACACTTTGTTGCTAGGGTTTGGTGAGTTACAACATTGTTATTTTTTCATTCATCATTCTCCCCTTATATTTGATTTCAATTCAAGGATTGATTTCCAAAATGGGGTTTGACCAAGGAAAAACCCTATTCATTAACCCAACAACATTTTCCCCTCTCCTTTGTGTGTGATTTGTAGGTTTAGGTTGCAAATTTCCTAAGGAGAAAGATTGGAAGAAAGTTGCAAATCATTCAAATTTGTCAAAGTTGTCATCAAGCCTTGGATAACATTAGAGATCACCTATAGGTAGCAAATTAGAGTTTCAGATCTGAAAACTAGTTAGGAGGGATAGAGCATTTATAGAGAAGAGTAGGATTAGTTGCTAAAGTTTCCAAAAAGTTCAACTAGACTGATTCCCCACTTCTAGCAAATGAGTCCTAGTTTTGGAGTCAGATTTTAGGATTTTGCAGATTCAAATACCCTTTTTCCTGAAACTTGTTTTTGCACAATTTTCCAGAAACTAGATTGATTCACCTAGCTTGGAAAATGAGTCCCAGTCAATAGTAAAAGAAGATTTGAATCTAGTGTTCCAAACCTCAATCAAACCTTCTCCAAATTTCTAGGTGCACACATTCTGTTTTGCAGTTTTCTATTTCATTTCATTTACTTTTCTAGGTCGTTTAGTGTTAGTTTTCATTCAATTAGGGTTTTTCATTTCATTATCTTCTCCAAGTGTAAACTTTGTGGTGATCCCCCTATTAGTTTACTTTCATCCCATAGGATAGCCCTATTGTAAGATCTCTTTCTCTTTTGGACTGAGTTCTATAGGGTTATCCTTGAGTGGAATCCTTGAAAGTGGGTGTGATAACACTTAATAATCATTCACCTATCCACCACATTTTTTTAGCTACTCCATTTTGGTGAACCTGCATTTAAAACATCACACTTCTGATTGGGATTGCATTTTCATCCTATATTTGGTTCACATTAACATTGCATTAGGACTTACATTGGTCAATTTGTATTCTAGGGTTTCAAATTTTGCATTAGTGAAAGCTCATATAGCTTGCATTTTTGCATTTAATTTCATTAAAAATAATTTAAAAATCTACATTTTCATATCACATACATATCATAAAACATAAAAAGCATAAAAATAAATTGAAAAATTTCTATAAATTGAAAAATTTCTCTAAATTTTGAAAAAATCATTACTAGGACTCATTCGCCACCTTGGGAAAATCAGTCCCTTTTGCATATTTCAAGCATTTCATTTTCTAGCATTTAAACTTTAGTTTCTAAGTTTCTATTTGGTGTTTCTATCTTTCTATTTTAGTTTCCATAATTTCTATTTTAAGCATTTCATTGTTCATATCCTATATTGCATTTGCATTCACCTTGCATTTAGTATCCCTTGCATGATTATTTGGTGTCCTATTACTATTACTATAGTGAGACAAAGTTTGAGACTCATGTCATCCTATGATAGCACAATCATTGTGGATCTTGGGTTGCCTAGCTCTTTCACTCCTAGTATTAACACTAGTACACTAGATGTGGACAATACCCTCAACACCTCTTTCTCTTCAAGTAGTATGCAAGTTGAAACAAGGAATGCTAATGTCCCGCAAGAAAACATAATCCAAATTCATGAGTACCTAGCAAACTTACAACATCAAGAGAAAAATGACAACATTTCGACTACTACTATCCTTGCTATAGATAACATTTACCACATGCTTGAAAGTGAAGATGGGCTTGACCTTGTGAAAAACATAGTTCAAATCTTTGGAAAAAACCTACTCCCAACCACTAGTTGTCCTTTGCCAACAAGCAATGTCCAAAGTCAAGGAGGAACTCAAATTCCTCCTCCCACAATAATTGCCTCAATACCTTCCTATACCAATCCTCAAGTCACAACAACAATGAAACATGCTATTAATGTGATTCCTTCCTTGGGTATTCCCACTAGCATCCCTAGTTCCTATGTGGAATTGCATGTCATTACTCCTACCACCTTACCACCTATAAGAATTCCATTTACTTGTCCTATGGACACCTACGCCCCTTCACCTTTGTCACTTCCATCTCATAACACAAGTAATGATCCTCTCATAAATCAACTCTTCCAAACCATTTCATCTCTCTAAAAGCAAGTTTCCACCAATCAAAATAAAAATGATCCACCTACATGTTATTTATGTCAAAAGTAGTACGAACTATGGAAGTTTCATGAATTTAACTAAAGTGAACATGCCAAATACAATAAAATTTGAGAAATAGGTGTCTCAATAATGGAGTGTCAATAAACAATAAATGTAAGGTATTGAAGCATTGAAGGCTTCATGTCATGGAAATTTTATGTTGTCCCATTCAAGTATATGTGAATGGACATGGAGTTAATATGATAGATCGAGAATGAAAGAGGATGTGATGTATATTTAATGGTATCATGTCTTAGATAAAGTGGTGTTGTGCTTGCCTATGACACAACATAGTCAATATGTACTTCTTTCCATTCTCAATGTAGACATCAGACTGTACATTTGATTGAAATTATTAATTTATGGAAAATGAAAATACAATGTAATTTTTTATTTTCAATTAATTAATAATTACAGTCAAATGTGCAATCTAATATCTGATTAGACGTTGTTGTGATTGGGATCAAGGTTCTAATCTACCATCGGCTAGCCTTCAAAATAGACACAAAAATACACCGTTCCACCCTCCTTATCATCCATGTGGTAGATGAGTTGGACACCCCTCAAAAAAAAATATTTGTGTCCACATATTGATGAAATGTTTTTTTAATCTTTGATCTACTCCATTGTGATGCCCTCCCCCATATGGTCATTATACAAATTCAAAGCTAGAGAAGTTTGAACCTTAGTATTGTAGTTGCTACTGAATTGAACGTTGCATTGTTGCTCATCAAGACAAGGTACATTTAATATGACATTTTTAGCATAAGTGTGTAAAAATTACAATTTTATTGTAATGCATGACATTGTTAGCTTACTGACAATTTGTGCTACCTAAGAAGGAAAGTTTTAAATCAAGTGAATAATGTGCAACATTAAATTGTCATATGTAGATTTAAAACATAGATAAAAAGAGTTGCATAAATTAAAATAGAACACACATAAGTGAATACACAAATGACACAACAGATTTATAATGGTTCACCATTAAAATGGCTACGTCCACTCTCAAGTAGTAGGGGATTTATATTTTATTAAACTTTGTTTTAGTAATACAATAAAACTAGCAACTAGCTTTATAGAGCCAAAGAAAAATTCCAATAACATCTCACCAATACTAACAACTCAACCTAGTATGGTGAGCACACGAATCAGCGGATGCAAGCCAAGAAATGACGGTTACAAAATACCATCGTTACAGTTAGTGAGATGTGGTGGTTACAAAGGTAAGAGAATGCAACCATTACATTGGGCTTCATAAGCCACACACCCAACAATCTCCCACTTGAAGACCAATGGGATTGAAAAAATGTACCGAACAGAGAAATCCCCCACAATTGGCACATTATCACATTAGAACAAGACCAAGAGAAGCTCTACATAAATTAAACTTCTCTCATGGTGCAGTATTTGTTAATACATCTATGGTATTGACTTTAGTGTCAATTTTCTCTATCTATAGGTTACCCTCGTCTAGAACATGATGAATAAAATGATATCTCAGCTCGCTATGCTTAGTCTTGATTGTGAAAGGTAGAATTTTTTTCCAAGTGAATAGCACTATTTCTATCACAATACAAAGTGAAAATTGATTTTAGACACCCCAATTCAGCCAACAAATGTTGTAGCCATATCATCTCCTTTGCTTCTTCAGTGAGAGCAATGCATTCCACCTCAATTGATGAGAGAACAATGACCTGTTGCAAGTGTGAAACTCAACTAATGGTAGCCTTGACAAAGGTAAACACATAACCAGTGTGGTTGATTGGAGTTTATCAAAATCTTCATCCATATATGAATCAACATATCCTCTTAGTTGAGTGTCTTGACCACCAAAACATAAAACACAATCAGAGGTACCTTTCAAGTAATGTAAAATCCACTGAATAGCCTGCCAATGCAATTTACCTAGATTACTCATAAATCTACTCACAAATCTGACTGTATGAGCAATATCCAGATGAGTACACACCATACCAAAATACATTAGACTCCCAACTGTGGATGAATATGGAACATTTTTCATTTGTGCTTCATATTCTTGAGTTTTAGGACACATAGCTGAGCATAGATGAAAATGAATAGATAATGGTGTACTAATAGGCTTAGCATGTGACATATTGAACCTATCCAAAAAAATTAAAATGTATTTTTCTTGAGATAATAAAATTTCTCTCTTATTGTGATCCCTGATTATATTCATCCCAAGAATCCTCTTTGTTGCCCCTAAATATTTCATGGAAAAACAAAGAGCCAAATATTGTTTTAACTCATGAACAATCCCTCACACTAGTGCTAGCAACCAAGATATCATCAACACAGAGTAAAATAATTACAAACTCGCCATTATCAAGCCTCTTATAATAAACACACGGATCTAATTCACAACGAGTAAAATGTTGTTGAGTCATGAAGCTATGAAATTTTAAGTATCACTGCCTCGAAGCTTGCTTGAGCCCATATAAATTCTACTTCAATTTTCAAAACAAGTGCTCTTTTCCCTATTTAAAAAAAAATTTAGGCTGGGTATGTGTAGGATCATCATGGAAAAAATAGGCCCTTAAGTGGTGAAAAATTCAGAAAAATCAGAGTTAGGAAACTTGACATAAAAATTTGAATAAGTTATCTATATTATTTCAAAAATATGTAAGAATATAATTTGTATAAAATTGAATGTAGTCTCTAAACTACTAAGTTTATTTTAAAAAAACAAATCTATTTGGCGAAAATTTTAAATTTCAATGCAGTAGCACTTAAATTTCAGGGAAAAAATAAGTACGTGTCTATCTGACCACCCTAGCCACAATAAAATGATAATTATTTTTTTATAATATTTTATATATAAGTAGAGGACTCATGTCCCAATGTGATGCATATTCTTTTGTAATTTTTTTCCAAGTAAATAATTAATTATGAATTTTTAGTTGCAACTTTTAAAAAATATAAAAACATGTATGTCTAACCACCTTAACTTGGTCAAAATTCCATGAAATTCATGTTTTCTTTTTTTAATTATATAGTATGTGAAGCATAGAATGTGACACATGTTTTGGATTCAAAAAATGTGATAGCGTTTGAAAGCTATAGATGTTTTTCAATCGCCCTATCAATCAAGACTTTAGTCATAATTCTAATAGAAAAGGAATAATAATTATTTATTAAATTCAAAGTAAAGCATAATTTATATTGGTGGAAAGATAAGAATATCCTTTAAAAACCATTTTCATTTCATGAATTTTTGGTAAAAAAAAAATCATCAAACACATACCCATCATATTGCCACTTTTGGGCCCATTATGATCCTGCACATACCCGATTGCTCCATGTATAATTCCTCATCAATATGCCCATGAAGGAACATTGCTTTAACATCAAGCTACTCTAGCTCAATGTTCCAAACCATTGTCATGCCCAGCATGGCACAAATTGTATGCATCTTCACAACTGGTGAAAAAAATTCAATGAAATTGATCGCCTTCTGTTGATCAAAACCCTTCGCCACTAATTTGGCCCTATAGCTTTTACTTCCTCCATCTTCATCTTTCAAACAATAAGCCCATTTGTTCTTCAAATTATTTTGATTTGGCAGAAGAGGAACCAAATCCCAAGTATTATTTACTCTCAATGACTCCATTTGATCACTCATAGCTTCCATCCATTTGACTAAATTCTCATCCTTGCAAGCTTGTTTGAATGTTGTAGGCTCAAATTGATCTAAAAGAAATAATTCATAGTCATCATATTTTGATGGACCCTCTTCTCACGGGTAGATCTCCTCAATTGGCATCCCTATTTTGACTAAAAATTTGTGTCCAAATGTAATCTATGTAAAAGATTTTGGACATTATCTATTTTAGACTATAAGTTACCTTGTTACAAACTCCCCTGTCTCTATACACTAATCTGTACACATATAATGCTCTACTTAGTCACACTTCCCTACCATGAAACTCCTATCTATGTTGAAGATTGACCTCTGAATTTGTTTGAAGACTCACCTTCTATAGAAGTTGAAACTTCACCTCCTATATGCATTGAGATGAATGTGTGAGAGCTGAAAATTGGTAGTGAATGTGTATTTACAGGAAACGTTTTATCAAAGAGAGGTTGCATGTATATGTTGAGGTAGTGATTGAGATTTATATAGTTGTGAAGGCGTGACTAGAAGTGAATGGTCAATAATAGGCTGTGAATGACTATGTGGTGGTTGTGAATGGTCCAAAAAGGACTGCGTTTGGCCAGATGAGGACTGAACATTATGAAAATGAAATAGTACATTATGTGAATATTGAGTAGAAACACATGAGGACGTTGATGCTACAAGAGAAGGTAACAACATGGTGACACTGTAAATAGGGGCGCTAGAATTGGAAGGAAGAGAGGTAGTATTTGAAGGATGAGTAGAAGTTATTAAAGGCTAAGAAAAAGAAACAGTGGTTTGTCGAGCCATGCCATTTTCAAACAAATCAACATCTTTTTTATCAGCTGAAGAAGTGCTATGTTTGTGTAAAGATGGAAAAAATTTCTCATTAAACACAACATCATGATTGTGAATAACTTTCTTGTTAGTGGGATCCCAAAACTAAACCCAAATTGATCTTTACCATAACCAAGAAAAATACATCATTTAGATTTTACGTCTAATTTAGTTATTTTCTCTTTCAAAATATGTACAAATGCTTCACAGCCGAACACCCAAATATGATTATAAGAAATTATTTTCCCAAACCATCTCTCCTCTGGAATGTCAAAATCTAAGCGACATGAAGGAGCTCGATTGATTAGATACACCATTGTATTACAAGCTTCTACCCAAAACTCTTTTCCTAATCTGACATTTGAAAGCATACACCGAGCTCATTCAAGAATCATTTTATTTAACCTCTCTACTGCACCATTCTCTTGAGGATGTATAAGGAACTACCTTAATCCAACGAATACCATGATTTGCACAAAATGCATCAAAATCTGAAGAGCAATATTCTCCACCATTATCTATTAGTAGACATTTAATTTTATTCCCAATCTAATTTTCAACCATAGCCTTGAAAATTTTAAATTTGGAAAATACCTTTTATTTTTTATGCATCATGTAAACCCATATTTTGTGAGTGTAGTCATCAAGAAATGTAACAAACTAGTTAGCACCTCTAATATAAGTTACCTCTGTGGGGCCGAAAACATCAGAGTGAACAAGTTCCAAAGGAGTATTCTTTTTGTCATGGCCCATCCTCAAGAAGTTGGTCTAACACTATTTTCCATAAAGGTGATGCTTGCATAGCTCTAAATCAACCAATTTTAGTCCTAGAAGTTGGTCCCTCTAAAGCATAACTTCAAGCTCCTCCTTGCTCATGTGCCCCAATCTCTTATGCCAAATTTCAAAATTGTTATCTACTACCACCATAGCAGCTCCCACTTCACCATGGAATCCTAAAATATAAAGATTACCCAACTTCTTTCCTTTTTCAAGTACTAAAACTCCTTTGGTTACTTTCCAAGTATCTAAAGAAAATTTAACATTGCACCCACAAGCAATAAGTTGGCTGACATATATTAAATTTTATTTCAATAATGGAACATATCTAACATCCTTCAAGATCCATTTATCTCCATTTTTCAAATGCAATGTTACATCACCCTTACCTAGAATTTCACATTCTTTGTTATCTCCAAGAAAAACTTTACCGAATGTACCTTCTTGGAAAGTTGTAAAAGCTTCCCAGCATGAGGTAGCATGGAAAGAGGCATCAAAATCAAAGACCCATGAATTTTCATTTGTGTTACTTGTTGATAAGACCAAAACATCCTCACAGGCAGTGTTTACTTCATTGTTATTACTCACTTTGTCTTGGGCCTTCTTGTAGTTCCAATAATTTTTCTTTGTGACTAGGTTTTCCACAAAACCAACAAGCACTATTTTTGCTCCTGGGCTTGGATCATGGAGCAGATTTAGATCTTCTTCAGTTATTATTTCTACCTCTTTCTTGTTTTCTTCCCCTATTTCTTGTACGTACAACTATTAAAGCATCACTGGAAGAGGGTTCCTTGTTTTTCCCCCTCATATCTTTGCTGAGAAGTGTGGCTACTATGTCATAAAAAACTAATTTACTTTTATCTACTACCAAAGTGCTCATAGCCATCACAATATCTTCCCAGCTATTGGGTAAAGAACATAACAACACGATTTCTCTTATCTCATCCTTGAATTTTATTCCAACTGACATCAATTGAGTGAGTAAAGTGTTAAATTCATTTAAATGGTTTGACATGATCCCATTTTATTTCATCTTTAAATTATACAACTTTTTCATAATAAAGACCTTGTTTGAAGCCAAAGCTATCTCATATATGTTGGAGAGTTTATCCCAAAGCTCTTTCATAGTCTTCTCAACTGAAACATTACATAACACATTTCTAGAAAATGATAGAAAAAAAATTCCTTGGCTTTCATATCCATTTTCTCCCAATCTTAATCCAACATAGAATCTTCTACTTTTGTTTTCCCTAGTAATGCAAGTGAGATCTTGCTTGATCAGTAGTGACTCCATCTACACTTTCCACAAGCCAAAGTTCTACCCCACAAACTTCTCTATCTTCCATTTTTCTACGCCATCCATTATTTTTAAAAAAATTCACGAATTTTAGTCAGCTTCACAAACAAGATTCAAAATAGAGCTTCCAAACCAAAGCTTTGATACCAATTGTACATTTAAAACATGGACAAAAAGAGTTGCAAAAATTAAAATAGAACACATAAAAGTGAATACAAAGAGGACACAAGAGATTTGCAATGGTTCATCATGAAATTGGCTACACCCACTCTCAAGCAGCAGGGGATTTATATTTTATTAAACTCTATTTCAATAATATAATATAGTTAGCAACTAGCTTCAAAGAGCCAAAGAAAAATTCCAATAACATCTCACCAATACCAACCACTCAACCCACTATGGTTGACACACGAATCGATAGATGCAAGCCAAGAAATGGAGGTTACAAAATACCACCATTATAGCTAGTGAGGTGTGGTGGTTACAAAGGTAAGAGAATGCAACCTTGATTTTTCCTCGTTGTCACTGAATTGAATGAACATCATTACTTTTTTTTAATATTGAATAAAATGCATGTTACAAAAGATAAAATAAAGTTATGAACTACAAGTGGAAAATGATTACTAGGAAAAAATGAACAATAAACAAACTAAAGATAAACTCAACTACAATAGAGATACAAAGCAACAACAATTACATGGAAAAAAGGGAAAAAAGGACAAGTAACTGACTAAAGACAAGATAAAATACAACAAAGATATAGAGTAGTAGTAATTACATGATTGTAATAATTATAATAGTAGATACCAACCAATCTAAATCAGGAACTACATCAGTTACAAGGCTGCAACAATAACAAAAGAAACAATAATATACAAAAAACACAACAAACTAGAGCAAAAGTGCATCAAAACTGCAACTTTAAGGCTTAAGCCATATGAAGACACTTCTTACTTATCAGTTGATTCACCTGGACCTTTATTTATTGAATTTGTACATTTAAATTAATATTTTTTCAGATTCCACTTGTTGCAAAAATAAGAAAACAAGACAATAGAACATATCACAATAAAACTTTAACAACACAAATTCCTGATGATCATTATGCATATTAAAAACTACTCTACATCTGTAATTACCATGACTATCCTTTACAAGATTTTATATGTTTTGGTTCCAATCCACTCATCATAAAGTCAATAACTACTTACTTATGCCACACCTTTCCTTCAAGCATGTCTTAACACTTTTGTATCTTTCCCTCTATTTTATAAAGTATGAGGAAATCCCTAATCTGTATTGTTTAAGACCATCCTTGTGAGTCTTAGAATTTGAGATGTATATAAATAAAGATAGAATCAAATGAATTAGAAGTGAGATAAAATAACAAAGCAATATAATATTATAGTTAAGAAAAATAAAATCCAGAGAAACTTCTTTAGATAAAAATATTTTTCAAAATATTTAAACATTCAATTGCTTAAAATAGATTGCAAGATTTATTTACAATCTCTTTTTTTATTGAAAAAAAGCAATAAAATTTTTACATAGATTAGCAACAAGGCTACTGCAAAACCTCAATAACATGGTGCAAAAACTAAAAGAAGAACAACAATAGGGTTGTTTATTGTATACAAAAACGCAACAACATTGTCTCAAAAATGTAAAAAAAACATCAACATGGTTTTTATAAACAACAACAATTACAACAACAAGGAGTTTCCAATGATCAAACAAAAAACTTGATCAACTAGCATTGAACCATGTATAACTGGTAGATTATAGATATAGATCAGTAAAAATCATCTAGAACTAGAGAAATATGCACAATCTAGAAAAATTTTGCTCATCTGGAGTGTTGAAATTGTCTCCAAAGCATTAAAAAATTCAATGACCATCTTATAGCAGCCTAAGATTGAGGAAATTTTCTTTGAATTTCTCCAAGCCACAATGGAAAGCTTGACGAAAACCACTATAGAAAAATGAAAGATGAACACTCAAAATTTTGAGCATCCATTAGCATCAATAATAGTGTGTATTCATAGAAGGAGGTTATGTGAGGTGTCCTTAAGAATAACATATGGATGAACATTTTGCAAATTCAGAATTTGAAGGTACAAGTTGGAATAGATCATTATAAATTCAATTTGGGGAGGGAGGATGGTGTTAGAGAACATGGAAAGATAATGAAATTACTAGAGATGATTGATAATCACTTGTCTATAGGTTTGGGATATGACATCAAAGGACAAGAAATCACCCAAAAAAGCTTATTTATAAGTCCATATTTGAGGGAAAAAGTAGGAAAAGAGGTAAAAAAAATAGGTGTCATAAGTTATGGGCATGAGTTTCAAGCCAAAAGGAATGTTTTATGGATTCTAATCTATCACAAAATGGATAAGTGGGCTGAGGATAAACAAATATAAGGTGGTTTCCAATAGGGAGTTTCACATGAAGAAGTTTCCAAGCAAGGAGCTGAGATTGATTATCTACTTTGGACTTCTAGATTTGATGGCTGAATTTGTTCCACTTGGATCAAGGAAAAGAGCAATGCCATTTCTTATTAAAATGGGGTGTGATTGTGATAGGAGGATTTGCAAATGGATCATAAGGGAAAGAAATAGATATCAAGTGAACATTAGGCATCATCAATCAATCATAAAGTTAGCATAACAATCCAAGGACAATAGGGTACAAAGTTTAGGAGAAACAAGTTGTTGGATTTCAAGGATTGGTTGTTTATCACAAGAAAAATAGTGAAACTACATTTTAAGGTTGGGCGATGATTTCCATTGGAATGTGGTGGAGTCCCATAGGTCTCAAAAGACTTGAATACCTTTTTAAAAAGATGCTTATGTTGGCCCACAGTTGTCGTTACACCAAAAGATTGACCTGTTAATGCCCAATACAACTACCAGAGTTAAAAAATCCATGGGAGGCAGTTATTCCATGTCACAAATCCTAAAGGGAGTGCTGACCATCTGCCAACAAAATCCCCCTCAATGTTACTTGAGGGGATTCAAACCCGACACCTTTGGCTCTTATACCAATTGTTGTCCCATAGTTGTCGTTGCACCAAAAGATCGACTTGTTAATGCCTGCTACAACTGTCAGAGTTAATGGATCTGCAGGAGGCAGTTAGTCCATGTCACGAATCCCAAGGGGAGCGCTGACCATCTACCAACAACTTACCTTTTAATCTTCTAATGACACCTAAAGGTTTGTGATTTTTTTGCACCAACCTATTCCACCAAATAAAGGAGTAAGGAAGACTTAAGCCATAGTTGATGGATTAATTAAACCATATAAGATTAGTATCTACAAGATCTTCCAAGCTTTCCAAATGCAATTCAAGGTAGAAGATCCATGGATTTTAAACAATTGAGCTAGAAGGATTTTGTCTTTCCAGCTGACATTTCCCCAAGATTGACTAGTTGAGGCAGTTTAGATATGAAATTTAACTAGTGCCTTCTAGAGAGCATCCCCTTCTAGGGCTCTGATAATCCATTTAGTGGTTAGACAAATTCCTTGAGTATACAAATTAATAATTCCCAACCACTCATATTTTTGTTGGATACAATGTTTTCATGAATCTAAGTAGGTGATGCCTTTTTTTATTCCCCCACTTGGCCCGTAAAAAAGTTCCTAATTAGCTAAGTTAGCTAATTGTAATAGTTCTTGGAAGGAATCCAAAAAGAATAAATATAAAGATGACTGGCAAGCAAGATTTTTTTAACCACTTAGATATGACTAGCCATAGATAGAAATCTGTTAGTCCAATTCAAGAGTTTAACTTTGATCTTGTTCAAGAACGAATTTTGGACATGTATTTAAGCGAAAATCCAACCCCAAAGGGAATTTCCATATATATAGTGATTCAACCATGTTTTATTTCTCTCCAATTAGATGAAATCCATGTTGGTCGAGGGTTGGGGTGAGGGTGATCCCACAAAGCTTTTACAATTTCTGCGAGATTCTATTTTTTGTTGAAATCACATATTTTTAGAAAAATATAATGATTTAAGCCTTTAAAAGTTCCATTTAAATCATTCCAATTGAATATGGTTTGATCAAACTACCTTAGATCAAGCCCCCTTGGATAGAACCCCGCTAGTTTTAAACCATACTTATAACAGAGTCTCCTTTACACCTATCAAAATGTCACTGATAAAAAACAACTTTTGATTTACCTTTTGGGGGATCAAATGAATTAATTTAATTTTTATTTTTTGTAAGTATGTAGTCCTTATTATAATCTTCCCAAAAAGTATAATTTTAAGTAAATTTAATTTTATTATTATATTAATTTTTTATTTCTTGTGAATGTAGGTTTTTGACCGACAATCAAGCTCTTTGTTCTACACATGGGGAAAAATAGAAGATTATCAAAAAAGAAAAAGAAAAATATGAGTGCACTTGATATTGAAGTCCTTGATCGAAAAAAAAAAAATCGATACATACAAAAAAAGTTCTGTTATATGGTCTGCCTAGTCTAAATTATAATTGGTTTTACTTTGAAACTTGATTAAGGAAAAAATATTCAATAAAACACTATGAAACCAATTGGAAGCTCTAGATATCATAGTTACAAATATAAATTTGAAAAAATTATAATTTTATTCTTCATGGAAAAAAAGTTGTGTTATACAGTGAGCGTCACTCCTTAAAAATGTTGTTTACTGAAAAAAAAAACTAGTTTTCGAAGGAGATGGAAAAAGAAGTGCAATATGGTTCCAAATTTTTTGAAAAAAATATATTTACAATCTATAGAAAAAATTCCACAAATCACTAGTTTGCATCATCTTTAAATTCCTCATGGTTTAGCCGCTATAGGTGCCTAAAAGTGAAGATTTAGTTAGAAAAAATCAGTTCAGTGTCCAGTTTGGCCAAAAATTGTAAACCAGTATTTGGGATCACCTGTGAGACATAATAAATTCTATCTTGTGCATAGCTAATTTAAAACTAGAAATGGTACAAAAAAAATCTAAAGTATCCAAAGTATTAGTTACCTCTTTAAGAATGTTTTGAATAAAAAACATAATGTCATCAATAAAGTGAGAGTTGAGAGTAGTGGCATTGTTAGGCAAGGAAATACCATGGATAACTGATTGGTTTTAGCATGCTAGAATAAATAACCAAGAGCATCACTTACAAGAAAATAGAAGAAAGCGGTAAGGGGACAACCTTGGTAGATAGATCACTGAACAAGAAATTGAGGTGATAGGGAACCATTAATAACTATTCTAGCATTAGCATCGTCCATGAAAGCATTTTATTGTGATCACAAATTTTAGGGCCAAATCTCAGCAATTGCACCATGTTAAGGATGAAGGGCCATCAAATATGATCATAGGCTTTGTCAAAGTCTAGCTTGACAATAAGGGCATCTTGGGAAGTTTGTTGAGCACATTCAATTGTTTCCCAAGAAAGCACAAGATTGCCAAGAATAAATCTTCCTCCCAAGAAGCTTGTTTATTCTAGATGCACAATCATTTGAGTAATGGGTTTAATTCTTCGAGCCAAATGTTTAGCTATAATTTTGTATGAGGTATTTAACAAAGTAGCAGGTCTCCAATCAGAAATAGATTCCTCATATTTCCCTTTAGGAATGATTTTGATGAGACCTTGGTTAATGATTGTTCCTAAAGTACTTGTTTCAACCCATTCAAGATATACATAGTAGAATTCTTCACGAATGTAGGGCCACATCGTTTAGTAGAATTCAACAAGGAGACCATCCATTCTAGGGTTCTTTTCAATGGCCATGTTAAAAAGAGCCTCATCAGTTTCTTCCAAAGAGAGAGGTCTAGATCAAGAAACTTACTATATTCAACATCAATTTTACAATGGATACACTTTGCCACACTTTCTTCAACAATGAGAATTAAGGGATCATCTACATTTTCATCAATGAAGAGTTGCTTATAATATTCCAAAAATGTATACATAATTTTTGAATGGTTGGTTTTAGGTGTGCCATCAATAGATTTGATGACTAAAATATGCTCTTTTTTGTGTTTATTTTTCAAGTATTGAAAGAAAAAATTGGAACCTCAATCAACATCCTTAATCCATTGGAGATAGGCCCAGATCTACACACCTTTTCCTTTGTAATTTATAACATTTTGGCTTGTTGGCTTATATACAAGAGCTCTAAGAACTTGACAACTCCCCAAGGACTAATTAAAATATCTCAATTGAACTCTAACCTCTCTATTGTTATAATAGAGTTGAAAAGTTAAGCAAAATGCAACATAAAATACCATTAGAACATATTTGTATAAGAGAATTTAGACTCTATCACATAGAATTTAGCAACATAGATAATATAAACAAACCCTCCTAAAATAAACAAGCTAAACCATCCATTAAAGAGCAAGTTGAAGTTAAAAATGTTAGATACAAAACTTTAGTGGTTGCAACAAATTCACTTAATATTCATTACATTCAATAGAGAGGTGGTTTCATAATCACCATAGACATATGGATTCACCATGATAGATGATAAATTCATGATGAAATGTATTTTTCACATACATTTTGAAATTGACAATTTCTTCGAAAGTATTAACACACTCTATGTATCCATCTTCTCACCATCAAAAGTCTATATATGGATGTCCCATACTACCCTAAACATTATTCAACAATAAAATTGGATTTTTTTTAAGAAAAAAAATCACAAATTTACATCCTTTTATGGACTACCCTTGACCTCCAAACCCATGGAACCTAGTCATCTAGTATATTCGTCTAAAACCCAATAATATCTTCTTATGTTTAATCTAATTCTCCCTCAAATTATGTATACTCCTAATCAAACCATTCATATTTTTCTAAGTTGTTTCTCTACCACTAGGTATTCCATTACAATTTCTAAACCCTCGAGTTAGTCTCATCACCCATGATTATTAAAATTATTCACTAAGGAAAGATCACGAGGAAAGTGATGCTCCATTTGGGTTCTGTATTCTTATGACTATACCCTCATCATCTATTATGAAATATTTTTTTATCTTTTAAAATAAGATGATGGATAGCTAAACCACTTCATTGATGATTATTCATGACTCATTTCATTCATAAAGTTTGCATAACTTTATTAAAACTCCTCACAAAATTATATGTTGCACATGTATTTTAATCTCAAACATTTTGATGTTTTTTTCTATGTGAACTGAAATTCTTAGATTTCTTTCTATATAAATTTGAGAATGATATATTTCCATCCATCATAATTAAAAATATTATATTATAATAACCATATTTAAAATTTATCCTACATTTATTTAATCATTCTCTCATTAATATTCATCTCATTATTTCATGTGTATTACACGAGCAACATTAATGACCACATTTTTGACATTTTCAATTATTAGCACATAATTATTATCCAAAACTAATAATATTACAATGACATTTTTTTAACTTCTCAGTTTTGAATTGCATCATCCATATAATAAATTTAATATTATTGATCGAAAGAAGAACAAATACTAAGATTTGGTGAAGATATATTGTATTCGTGAGTGTGAATCTTGACATTATGTCAAAAATTGTTGACGGTTTCTAGACACGAAATTTCAATTGTGGATTCACATGAGAAATAAATATTTTTCCTACTCTAACATCCATATAATTCATTGCATGAACCTCAAAATGATTATATTTCTTTATGATATTTAAGTAGTGTGTGTCCCACATTCTTTCTGATGATGGGAAATGAATGAATTACATCTTCCTATCACAGTCTTTGACTACTATCTTATCACCTTTTATCCTCTTCAAAAACTTCAAAAACTTCTTGGCATGTAGTTCTATAATACATCTCTTTTATCGCATAAGGCCACTATACAACTCATTAGGCAATTTTAGAATTATGTTCCATTAATGTAACTCTAAACCAATTATATTAGCTAGTAGAACAATATGATTGCTTACATTTTCACCTTCCTGAAATTTTATGGAAAATAAATGATGTTTTGGAGTATTTTACCATTTTCCTATTTTATGTATTTTATTAATTTATTTTAGTTTGGCTTGCTTAGAAATGATATTACATATATTTATTTATTTGTTTAGTATATTTCACATTCTTTTCTGTGAAATATTATTTTCCTATTTACATTTATAGATATTTTCACACATTCTTGGGGTTACATTTCTTGATGGATTTCGTTTACAAGTCTCCTTCCCCACTTTGTATCTTTTATAAATGTACTCTCATCAATTTTACATTTTTCACACATTCTACTATTCAATAAATATCCATTCTACTTATTTACATGTCTTATTTTTGACATTCCAATATTTATAGGTAGTTTATTAAGGCATTAGGTGTTGTACAGACTTTGCTTCACAAATTTGACAAAAAGATCAATAAGCATTTTGAGGATGTCACCACAAAATAATTGTTTAGGTTTCTTATTTAGTTGGAGCTCAATCATATTAATTCACAACTTGAGACACTATCCCCTTAATTCAATCACAAGCTTAAGCTGATTATTTGCCATCGTGCTAAGAATGTTCAAATTAGGGTTTAGTGAGTCACTAATATTCATTCCATGGTTTTAAATCTACTAAGAAATTTTACAAATCCAACCGACCTAGGAAAACCAAAGAGAATATTAAATCTATTTAGTCCTATTATGGGAATCTTATCTCACTACTTGACATTTTGAAAGAATTTATGGAATGGTATATACTTTATTTTCTAACCCCTAACATGATCTAATATACCTCAACCTTGCAATATTTCCTTTGCATCATTTATTCAAAACTATGTTTCTTAATTCAAAGAATCAATGTTCTACTCACCCATTATGAGCTTTATTAATTAGTTATGGAAATGGTTGATGACATGAACTATATCATAAATGTTTTACAGATATGATCTTTATTCCCATTGTACTAGGAACCCCATCTCATGTTGGTGACCCATTACATTGTTTTATGGGTTTTTTTATAAAACCTTAGTTATTCCCATTTGTTAGTCACTCAAGGACTCAATCCTCCAGGATCACCTGCCAAAATTAAAAAAATTCTACAAAAGAAAAAGTAAGACTCTAAATTTACAATAATAGATGCAACAAAATATGGATAATATGCAATACTCAAGATTGCAATGGTATTAGATTGAATTAAAAATGAGTGCCCCTTGGTTATGTAGCCAAGGTGAGACAAAAGATTAAACATGGGTTTATGACAAGTGTCTTAATTCTATGTCATGAGAAAAATAACTTGAAAAAAATTCAAAAAGATAAGATGTGATGAGATCTAATCTAGATAGCTAATACTTTTAGAAGGTTTCCTAGGACCTAAGTAAACTTAACATTTGAAGAAGTCTCCTTACTAGGAATTAGCTAGGTATAAGACCTTATTAACACCAATGCCCCCTTAAGTTTAAATTAGGAAGTAGATTATTATTCAAATGATGAAAATATGGGTGTCACCTACTTAATCATGTGAGGTACCCATGTACATATGCAACTTGTCACAAATGAAGGATAGAATGTAGTGGGACAAAATACCTCCCTGAAAGAGAGATGAAAATAAAATATTCTCTATGAAGATTGAGAAGAACCAAAACCGATGTGAGGAAAAATAACCCCATGAGAGAGAAGAGAGACCATGAAACCCCCCTCAATTTTGAGTCTTCTACAATGATGGTAGATGCTTGATATTAAATGTTGAATATGATCCAAATTTTTCAAAAAATATTCCTCTCATTAGGAAGAAACAAAATTGGAATTATATGCAAGATTTCTTCCCATTCTTGAAAGGAGCATCGAGGAAGAAGGATGATGTGTGATGTCTTTGAACTATTCTCAAGTGTCTCCATGTCAATTCCAAAATTTTACACAACCCAAACAAGTGTTCTAGGTCATATTCCTTAAGATGACAACCCAAAAATATATAGTAAATACCAATAAAAATAAAAAGTTTCAAAGGTGTACAATCAAGATGCATGATCAACCATCTTGGTAGCAATAATCTCTCTACTCCCCAATTCTCTAATGACAATTTAATCCAGAGTGAATTTTGCAACCTCCCTGCTCCACCATGGGTAGTTTTATAGCTAGAAAGAATATTGTTTGAAAAATGGCGTACAAACAAAAAATCATTGAAAGTTCCCTCTCCAATATCAATAGATTCATTCCCAATTAAATTCATGTATATATTATTTCCCACAAAAATAGGTGGCATTTCACAAGGATCAAAGGAAGAGAATATAAACTATGAACATGCCATATGATGATATGCTCTTGAATCTAGAAGTCATCTCGAGTATCTAAGACCTATAGAAGCAAAAATAGATTGTCCTTTTAGTCCTTATGTAACAACTAAACCAACATGACCTTTTTCCTTATTAGACTAGATTTTGAAAAAGAATAAGTTGATTCAAACATTTATAATAAGGTAGATCAATGTGATTTTTTCTAAGAAGATATTTCAATTCATTAGTATTGTTCGTATAATTTAGAATTTCATCATGTCCAAGATTCTTGAAATATGAACTTGAGTAGGATTTATTCATTGATTGATTTAAATGTTTATTGTTATTTGATTTCTTTTGTTTCTTTTCATATTTTTTTTACTCTTTCACATGACTAACCAACCCTACCTAAGATTAAGGTGATTTGAGAAGAACCATAGAAATAAGATTTTATTTCTCATGTATTAACCTCTCAAAAAGATGCAAATGAACATGTGGCATATGCAGACCCATAGTATACCTATGAGTATGAAAGTTAAAAACAAGAGTTTCATAGTCGTGAATATGTTTGTTTAATGCATTATAGACTAACTAAATATATTTTTTATCAACTCTACATGCTTTATATTACTCTTAGATCATTAAACTTAGTGATGTAGTCTTGAATGTTGTCAAAGTTATAAGGATCAAGGCTCATTAGTTCATTATCAATTTGATGGCATTTTGCTTCATTTATAGTACTATACAATTTCCTTTTTCTCTTAGCTTCATGAGAATATTTACATGATTAAATTTGAAACAATAGATGATAAATTAAGCTATAAAGACATCAAAGAGATTTAGTATGTCTAACCATCCATTTTATATTTTTTCTCATCATCTTTAGGTTCATGTACCATCTTGTTAAAAAATAAAGTGTAACTTTGAGTCCTTATAGCACTCCATGCATTTTGATGAAAATTTGAATAGATGTAAAAGGATATGCATACAGGAGAATGGAGCCCCACTGTAGTTATCTATGAAACCACAATGTTAGGAACTGCATCCTCCAACATGATTTTGTTAGTTGTTCAGAAATTCCTCTTATCTATCTTCTCCTAGGAATTGAATTCAATGGTAAATATATGCCCCCCTTAATTCTGCTTTCTTTATGGAGGGGGAATCAAGGTAGCAATCTAACCACATCGAATAAGGTAATTTGTATCATAGGGTATTTCCAAGTACCATAGCACATGATAATAGAAATTTGATGAGTACGGGAGCAAAATCAGGATACCAATTCAACAAACAACATTGAAAATGGAGCTCTCTAGCACCCATTATGTTGATTTGAATGAAAGGAACTTTTTAACCCTAATATAGTAAAAACCCTAATTTTAATTTATATAAGAGTAAAAATTAAAGTAAATTGTAACTATTTTATCATTTACCATTTTATAGCTTGAGAATGATTGAAGAGTGATTGAGAATGTCGAGATGATGAGACTAGACGTCCTGCGAGACCAGGTGGCACACGACAAACACTATCATGAGGTGAGTGGATTTTTCTACCTTAGCCTTGTCCTTACACATTTATTAGATGATTTTTATGAATTTCTAGGTTAATCTAGGGCCTTGAAATTTTTTTTTGTAAAGTGTCCCCTTTTTTGCAAAGTGTCCCTTTTATTCATGAAGTGTCCCACTTTTTCGCAAAGTCTCTTATTTCTTCACAAAGTGTACCAAAAGGGGTCTAAAGTATCTAGGACCTCTAGGAAAGTACACTAGAACAAATTTCGTACACTTTTATGATTGTTGATGTAAATATTTAAAAAAATTGGCATATTTTTGCTTTTTTATTAGGTTCCCAAACATTCGCGGCAATGTTTGGGTGGCAGAAAGATTAGCCTTCTTTGAGATTCAGCCCCCACTCTCTCAGTACAAGATATAGAGATTTTATAGACTATAGGATTATACTAGGCATACGTCATGCCCCCCATGAGGTACCATGATCCAATGCTAATGGCATTAGCAGAGTGGTGGGATGCAGATACATGTACATTTCATCCACCTACTAGTGAGATGACCATCACATTGGAGGATGTACACCACATACTTTGAGTTCTGATTCGGGATGAGTGAGTATGTTTCCAAGTGGAGCGGTCATTTCATGAGATGAAATATGACATGTGGTACTACCTCGGTGGATGAGTGCATGATGAGAGTGTAATGCCACATATAGATTTAGTAATGCTACTATAGTCATGGGAACCACTAGTTATATAGATTATGATGTTGACAATAGGACTAGTACTCATCTGTGATGGTTGGGGAGCACACTTGGAGGGAGGAATAGTACACCTAATTCAAGGTATGGAAGAGCACAAGATAGTATATGCCTGGGGGCACACCATCCTAGTGCACCTATACTATGATCTTGGACAATTTGTATTTTGAAAGGTAGATAGCATGGTACACTATACACTTCTATAGGTTTGGTGCCTAGAGCATATCACATGTATTGAACTGATAGGGTTCCCATGTCTGATAGCCATAGGGTATTCACGAGATTTTGACTATCCTTTGAGGTGTCTTTGGCAGTATGGTGATTTGAACTTTTGGAGAGTTTAGTTTGACTAATTGGAGGAGTATGAGATCTTATGGAGACCTTATCAGCTTGTGCGATAGTGGCAGGATGAGACTTGGAAGATGAGGCAATTGTAGATGGACAAATTCTTGATTGGAAAGCATGCTTACATAGTATGAACTTTCTACTATGATCACGTCATGTGACAATTTGGTCAAGTTCAGATAGCACCCAAGGCATGATCCCTTTTCAAGAGATTAGTATAGAGTTCCTGGACACTCAATGATACTAGACAGTTCTTTGCCAAGGATGTTTTCTATAGTGACTCTGAGTACTCAGATCACGATGTGCCTCTAGCCCCCGATGTTGATGATGTCAATGCCATAGATGAGTATGAGGAGTGGTGGATAGTATCATGACCAACTCCTATATTTTCTATGGATGAGCTGATAGGTGATGTAGGGTGACTCCTGATTGAGGGAGAGGAGGTGGAGGATGGGGTTGAGGAGACATGATATAGGGTTGCAGACATATTTGTAGATGTGATAGATGAGGAGTGTGATGAGGATGTCAATCCTAACTATGATTCCCAAGAGGATGCGGATGAGGAGGAGTTTGAGGAGGAGGATGAGGAGGAGGATTATTTCATGAGTAAGGGTGGTGAGGCAATAGATTAGGATCCAATAGGCCACAAGTGGGGAGAGCCATCTCTCATTCATATTACTAGATCATGAGTAGAAGCTATAGTAGGCACCAACACCCATAGCCATGGAGAGGCTAGCACATCCTCCATGCCTCTTGCACATGATGAGGTCGAATTCACACAACCTTACAAAGAGATAGGTGATGATTTTTAGTTACTATTATGATTTATGCTCATGCTTATGTTTTTTGCTTTAATACATATATATCATGATGCATGTACTGATTATATTTGTGTTTTCAATCTTGCAGGATCTAGATGAGATATCTTCATGATCTCTATCATTAGGTGACTATAGAGATAGTTCCCCCATCAGTTGAGAGGAGACAACTGACTCAGACTATGTGTCCCCACACATCCTAGAGCAGGACCCAAAGTTTTTCAGGCCATATGTTAGGCTATGGGTAGCATATGAGAGTCTTAGGAGGTGCATCCACCAAGCCAATGCTTCCTAGGATGCACAATCAACTTGGACCCCTAAAGAGTTTGAGAGACTAGAGTCTGAGGTACCTAGACTATAGGTGCAGAGAGATCAAATAGTAGGGGAGCATCAAGAGGCCCTTGGGTAGGTGTTGGGCTTATAGTTTTCTCTTAGTACACTTAGTTGATCTTGATCACAATCATGTACCACCATCTCGCAATAGACCACTACCAAACAAATGCGAGCACCAAGTCCTAAGGGATCTAGCAGTCACAGACCTTAGTGGCATTTTATATACATTGATGACATGTGCAAAAAACTTATATATATATATATATATATATATATATATATATATATATATATATATATATGATCATTTGATGTTTTATTACTTGTGTTTATGTGTTCAATGTTAAATGGCAATACGATTAATAAAATAATATTTATAAGGCTATTTAATGAATGTATTCATGATTTAACATGTGTTAAGTGATCTAATTAAAACTCATTCTAGTTTAAATCTTAGATGGAACATTGTGATTATGTTATGCTAAATTAAATGCATCTATGATCTAATTAAATAACATTATATGCATATAAGGATCTAATCTAACAAAATATACAAAATGAACTTGAGTAATATGAAACCTAAAGTAATCACTTAAAAATGAGCTAAATAATCACTTTAGTATTCAAGACACATAAATAACTATTTTTCAAGAATGAAGCAATGCGGGAGCACATAGAATATTGTCTATTAACTCTATCATCACTACTTTATTATTCACACTATTCAAGTAGTTTAGACATAATACTAGTGCAGATGCATGACATTAGTAGGTTCTTTGAAAGGTGTACCATCTATTTCTATTAAGATATTAGCTCTAGATCCATAATTTTCATTGATTATCTATGGGCCTAACCAATTAGGGATAAAATTTCCTTTCTCTACCATATCAACATTGACATTATGCTGATTTTCAGATGACACCAAATCACCTTTATTAAATGAATGAAGGATGATGTTATCATTGTAACTACACTACATTCTTTTAGAATAATCTTGAAGGTGCTCAAGAGCATTGATGCATTGATCGTTGAGCATTTCAAGTTCAGGCAACCACTGTTCTCTGTACATTTTTCGTCAATAATCCCTTGAAGAGCAATTCTCAATGAAGGAATCTCTAACTCCAAGGGAATTATCACCTCAGTTCCATAGATGAGGTTATAATTTGTATGCCCATTTGATGATCTAACATTCATATGATAGGCCCATAATGCATATATTAGCTATGTATGCCAGTCTTTATTGTTATTGTTTACTATTTTCTTTAGGATTTTTGCAAGTGTTCAATTAGTTGACTTTGCTTGACCATTAGATTGTGGGTAATAAGGCGTTGAAAAGTGATGTATGTTTAATGTTTCTATTAATTTCTTCACATCCTTATTCTTAAATGGTGTAACATTTTCTGAAACTAACGTTGAAGGGATTCCAAAACAAGAAATAATGTGTTCCAATATGAAACGACATATTACATCAGCAGTTGTCAAACGAAGGGGTATTTCTTCCACCCACTTCATGAAATAATCTATTGCAGTGATTATTAATGTATGTCCAATAGAGGAAGGGGGTGAAATTTTTCTAATAATATCTAGGGTCCACACCAAGAAAGGCTAGATAGGGACTTTTGTGCAAAGTTCTGAAGTAGAAGCATGAATCAGTCTCCTATATTCCTAAAATTTGTGACATTTATTACAATGTGCAAATGAATCTTGTTCCATGTTTATCCAATAGTAGCCTATATGGATTAGCTTTTGTACTAGCAATCTTCATCAAAAATGTCCTCCACAAGCACCAAAATGAGCTTCTTCCAGTGCTATAGGGATATCAGATTATTTAAGACACATAAGAAGGAGACCATTATAGGACCTTCAATATAATACATCAAAAAAAATTATATACTTGGATGCCAACCTCTGAAATGTGTCTTCGAGCATTCCTAATTGTAGATTCAAGGAAGGTGCTATTTTTTAGATAATCAAATATCATCACATACAAAATTCACTAGAGTGTTTTGCATTGATTACTAATATTTCATTTGTTTTATGTTCGATTGAAGGTTTCACAATTGTGTGGATGAAAAATGTGAAATATTTTGATGGATCCTAAGGGGATATTACAGAAGTTTTGCTTGTCATTGCATCTGCATGTCTATTATCTATTCGCAGGATGTTATCAATGGTAAATGAATCAGACTTTTCTAATAAGGTTATTGTAAGATCTTTTTATTTTGATAGCTTCTCATGCTTTGCTTGATATGTTCCATTTATTTTTATAATAATTAATTTTTGAATCACCAAATATTTTGATGTCTTAGGCTCCTAGAGTTAATGTGAGGCATAATCTAGCAATTAACGCTTCGTATTCTATACTATTGTTTGTGCATAGGAAGTTCAATTGATATGATAGGGGAATAGGTTTTCCTCTAGGTGGAGTGATTATATCTCTCGAACTAGACCCTATTATGCATTTTGATCCATTGAAATACAATTCCCATTCGTTTTCATACTCTTGAATTGTCAACACATTTTCATTAGGGAATGATTCTTGATTAGGTAATGCGAAGGGGGAAGGAGTGTCAACTAATTGGTCGGTCAAGGATTTTCCTTTGATTGCTTTTTTTAAAAATAATTTAAGGTCAAAATAAATCAACAACATAGCCCATTTAGCTAATCATCCTGATAAATCTATTTTACTAAAAAAATATTTTAGAGGATCAAATTTTGTTATCACATGTATTTTAGCATTCAGTAAGTAATTTTGCAACTTTCTAGTAGTGAATACAAGGGACAAACACTATTTCTCTATCATTTTGTATCACTTCTCATAATCTATTAAGGTTCATCTAATGTAGTAAATAGGGTGTTCCTTACCATTTTCATCTTGTCGAGCTAACAATGTTGCAAGAGTATGGGTTGATGTTATTATATAAAGAATGAATGGTTTTTTTTTAATGGAAAGCTATAAAATAGGGGGAGTAGAGAGATAATCTTTGAAATAGTCAAAATTCTATTTACAATCTGTATTCCAATTAAATTTAACTTCTTTCTTAAGGAGATGTGTGAAAGGTAATGTTCGATCTGCTAAATATACAACAAAATGATGAATATCTTCAATTCTTCCTTGTAAGGTACATAATTGAGAGATGTTTCTAGGAGGTGGCATATTAACTATAGCATCAATTTCTTTGTCTCCACCTCAATTCCTCTATGAGATATGATAAAACCTACAAGTCTTCCACTATCTACACCAAAGACACACTTTTTTGGATTCAAACACATGTTGTGTTTTCACATTCGCTCAAAGATTTTTTTGGAGGACATTTACATTATCTTGTCTTCTTAAATATTTTATGAGGATATCACCAACATAATCTTCCAAAATCTTATGTATGTAGTCATGAAATATCAGTGTTATCGCTCATTGATATGTCACACCCACATTCTTCAATCTAAAAGGCATCAATACCAAAAAAAATGTTCCCCAAGTTGGTGTGAATGTTGTTTTATATTGTTCTTGAAGGTTGATAAAGATTTGATTGTATCCAAAAAATCTATCCATGAATGAAAAAAAATCATGTCCTACAGTCAATTCTACTATCATAACAATATTAGGGAGTGGAAATTCATTTTTAAAGATTATTTATTCAAATCACAGAAGTCAGTACACATCCTAATACGATTTTTTGGTTTGGCAACTATGACAGTGTTTGGGATCCAATTAGAATAATCTATAGGTCTAATAAAACCAACTTCAAGGAGCTTTTCAATATCATCCTTAACTAATAAGGCTATCTTAGGGTTCATTTTCCAAATCTTTTGACTAATGGGTTTACCATTTTCAGCGAGGACTATATTGTTTGTTACAATCTTAGGATCAATGCAAGGCATATCCAAATAAGTCCAAGCAAACAGTTTGGGGAAGTCATAATGTAAAATTGCATGGTATTCTTGCTCTTCATCATCGAGGAACTTTCCTATTTTAATCACTGTTTCTTCATTTTTAATATCCATTATAATGTCCACTATATCTCCAAAAGGAAGTGCATTTTGTTTCAGAATTTTAGGGTTGTATTATTCTTTGTTCATTTCAACTCCACTATTGTCTTCTTTTCCATTTGGCTTCTTCATACTAGTCATAACACATGTAACTTGTTTCTTATTAGAAGGAGTGGATGGTTTATCATAAACTCCTAGCATTTCTTTCAAAGCTTCATCATTTTCAAAATACTCCAATGATTCTTTACGATTTATATCAATTCATTTTGTGTGCTTCAAGGTGAGAGTTGTTTTAGGACTAAACATGATGGTGTTGATGTTTAATGATGGTCTCTTTGTTTGTTGTGTAATCTTAGAAGGGAAATATCCCAAACTGATTTTTGTCTCTTGTGTATTAGGTTCTATAGGAGCACAAATGCCTTGTTCTTTCTTTCCACATCCTTTACCACTACATCCCAATTGTTTCACAAGTTCTTAACCTCTCCCATAAAGTTGTTCCATTTCTTTCAAGTTTGGTGATTGTTGATAATCTATCTCATCAAATTTTGTTTTATAGCTTGTGT
The DNA here is from genome assembly GCA_007258455.2 of Sequoia sempervirens. NCBI lineage: Eukaryota > Viridiplantae > Streptophyta > Pinopsida > Cupressales > Cupressaceae > Sequoia > Sequoia sempervirens. The sequence continues at coordinate 198,772,913 of VDFB02047230.1, read as the reverse complement.
CTTCTTCAAGAGTGGATGAGGTAGATGCTTGTGAATTTTCTACTAAACTATGTGTTGACATAGCCATTGGTTGTTTGTGATTTTCATCTTCTTTTCTTGTGATCACATATTCTCCCATAAATGAAGGTGTCAATTCCAAGGAACCCCAATCATCATCCAATAATTTTTATGTCATTTCCATTTATTGTATGTCTTCCTTCATAGGCTCTATGTTGGATGTTAGAATTAATGAGCGTAGAGGACTTGTCATTCCTTTTTTGACTTGTAAGCAACTTTCAGGCTCGAGGCCTATTTCAACTTGGTATACGTTGTTTTCATAGACATATTTTATGATACAATGAAGGGTCAAAGGCACCACATGCATCAAATGAATCCATAGTTTCCTAAAAGAAGACTATATGAAATATTGTGAGGCATAACATGAATAGGAGTTTGTAAGGTGGTCTTTCATACTGTAATAGGTAAAGTAATCACATCAAGTGGTTGCTTCCCCACATTGTCAAATCCTTGAATTGATAAGGAGTCGGGTTCAATTTTTTGATTTATTAACACACAACCTATCTAAGAGTTTCATATTGTAGACATTAAGGGCTGGACCATTATCAATAAGGGTCCTTTTTATTCTTATTCTATTGAATTTTGCTATTATCATTAAGGCATTATTTCTCTTTCTCATCTCCAAAGGAGGGAGCTCATGTTGGTGAAAGCTAACGTGTACGTTAACTATATTCATTCCTTTTTTTAGAGATGCCACATCATTTGCATTTGTATTAAGAGGGATCACAACTTTTTGTAAGGCAGTTTGAAGCACTATGTGATAGTTAGGTCAATTCTAAATTAGGTTTGAAAGGGATACTTTGGTGGGAGTATTCTTAAGTTGTTTGAAAAGATCATATTCCCTCCCACTATTCAAACAAAAATGAGGAGTACTAGGAAAAATAGAGTTGGATAAAGGTGAGGTTGTCGGAGTTGGTTGTTTTGGTTGTGGATTATTTCTAGTATTATATGTAAGAGAAATGGTATTATGATTCAGTTACTACAAAAAATTATTCCTGGGTGGGTAAAGGATAAGTTTGGGTTTGTCTTAGGTTGAGGTTTGTGTGAAGGTGGGTAAAGGATGTGTTCAGGTTGAATCACATTAGCATTGAAAGCACAAATCTGCAAAATGCTTAAACCTTAGCATAACAATAGTATGAGTTAGTTTAAGCCAAGAAATAAAATGTTCCTATGAGATATTCAAACATACTTAATAATGCAAACAAAACAAAAAAAGATAAAAGAAATTAATTAAAAGCATATAAAAAGCATGTGCAAACCTTGTCCCATAGTGGGAGTGGTGCTCCTTTGATGTGGAAAGGACGCCCTTTCCCACCCCCTTTGAGAAGCTTCTAAATGATGAACAAAATGTGATGAAGATGCAAAGATGAGTGATAAAGTGAAAGATGAATGTGCCTATAGTGAGAATGCTAATATTGTGGATGATTTTCAAGTAGAAGTGCCTTCTATTTATAGGTTGAAGGGTTGAAGAGTGGAGAGATGGAAGAAATGTGCGACTAAAGGAGATTCAATAAGATTGTGACAATTGTCACAAATTTAATGGGTGAAGTTGGAACAAATTTTGGTGAATGTGCATAGTTAATGCATGTGGTTGAGAATTTGAGAGGTGTAAGAGAGATTAATGCATTTGTAAGAGGAATAAAATGAATGTGGTTGAGATGTTTTGGAGGGAAATTATTTGGGCAAGAAAGTTAAATAATCTGGAGTTATTGAAGGAATATTCCCTTAGAATATGCCCTTGTGAGGGAAAATGAGATAATTAGTTAATTAAAAGAATTGATTTTCATGTGAAAGTGGGTTAGTTAAGAATGGGTTAATGTTTGACCTAGGTTGAGTCAAAAGCTAGTGGATGGGTAATGATGATAAGGGGTTAATTAATGAAGATTAATTAACTTGAAGGAATTAGGGGATTTGACATTTGATTTAAATTAATTTGATTTATTAAATTAGATGAAAGGACTTTTAGGACTTTAATCAAATAAATTGATTTATTTAATCAAATATGATGCACATTAGTGAATTATTCTAATAAATTACTTTATTTGATTAATAGAAGAAATGATGTTAATTGGTTAGTTTTAGATGCATAATGTCAATATTTTTTGAGTTCCTACATTTTTACCCTCTTTGAAGCAATGTACCAGTTGCGTTGGTTCAAAGAATAAAACTGTCAGGATGGAAATTCAAAAATTTCCTAATTTTTTCAGATGCCCTATTGTTGCCACAGTGGAAAGAAGTATGTTGGTACACTACCCCCTTGAGAGATTAGGAAAAAAAAATTATTTTAGGGTCAATCTCACAACAAAGAGGTTCAAGATGGATGTATGGATGGTTAGACTAAGAGATCTATATGATAATGATGATGCAAATGAGATAAATGATGTTTCCTATTATGATGATATGTATGAGTATGCAGGATGGGTATGTTGATGTTTTACAAATGCAGGATGGATGGATGCATGTCATGATACCATGTTTTTGATAAGTTAAGTAGGGATTTTGAAATGGACTTGATCCCTTTTACATCAATAAAGATTCAGCAATAAGGCCCATAGAACAAGGAACAACCACCAGAAGAGACAGCCAAAAGGCACAACCAAAAGACACCAAAAAAATAAGCCAAACACAACAGGGGATACCACCCTACAAAATAAGGTCAAGGTGGTTTAAAGAATTGTTCGAAATATTTTTTTTGAATCTTAATACAAGGATTCCTCTCCACCAATATCTTTAGCTTTTTGTTATGAGGGAAAGAAACAAAACCACCATTAGAATCAACCAAGTCCAAAGAATCCACAAAGAGGTCCAACTTAGAAGGTTCCTCAACAACATCATTCTAAATCTCTTGACATATAGTGGAGTCTTCCACAACATTTGTCATCTTTTCCTTTTTCTTCCAAATACTGTGTTGTTTCTTCTCCTTCGAGCAAGTAAAGGGGGCATGACCCACTTTACCACAAGAAATACAAATAATCGAAGAGTCTTCATAATCAACCTGTTGCACCCACTTACCAAATTGCCAACATAAAGTAATCTTAGTGGGGAGAATACAATTATTCTCCACTAAAATAAAAAATCTAGCAACCAACAGACGCATCATTGATTTGGTGACCTTATCAGTGGTACAAAATTAACCAAAGGAATTAGCAATACACATGAAAATTTATTCATTCTAAAACTCCAAAGGAAGCCCCAACAAGAAAACCAAAGGGCCCTCACAAAGGACTCTAGAACAATTTTCAATGTAGGGACAAGAAAATAGAAAGAAACTATTACACAAAGCTATAACCTCAACTTTAATATTTCAAACCCAAAGAGCCCATCTTCTAACAACATGGATATTAGGATGATTACCACATAATCTCCCAACCAACAAGGACTTAATCCAATCCAAAGACTCATGTGAAACTTTACAGTCAAACTCTATTTGCTAATTAGGCAAGTCACAAAACTCCTTAGCATAAAACTCCTTCAAAGCGAGGGAAAAAATAGATGAAGAAGAAAAAGGAGTCTTGCAAAAACTCTCAGGTGCACTAGCCAACCCATGAGTGGGAAGCTTAGAAACCAAAGGGGCCAAGGGGGAGCCACCATGAGCTTCAGAAATAGGAGAAATAGCATCCCCCTCTTCAATAGTAGGGAGAAGAAATCCCTTTTTAAGCCCCATCGCAGGTTTGGGAGCAAGAACAACCACCATATGAGAAGAGGTTAAATCCCCAAGAGAAACATCCTCACTAGAAGAAACTATCTACCCTTGAACTCCAAAACCAACACAAACCGAGCCTTTGTGCTTTTTCAAGTTGCACACAACCTCCCCACCAACAAGAGTGGGATCCTCCACACCAAAAGTGCTCTACAACAGAGCATTTTGAGTAAGGAAACCCTTATGTATCCCAGAAAAAGGAGAATGAGACTCCTCCACATTCTTCAAAACTTCCTCACAACCCCGTGAGTTCCTTCAAGCTTCTAAGAGGATATGAAGAAGGAACTCCTCTTCCTCATCAGGAAGACCATACTTAGATCCAGTATTCAAGCCAAATCCATCACAAGAAAAAGAGGCAAAAATTTCTTCAACGGTGCACAAATCCTTGTAAAACATCAACATTTTCCATCTCCCATCTCTCATGAGCTTGGAAACCCACCTCTATAGCTTCAAAGATAGAGCCAACAAAACTTGCAACCAAACACACATCACCAAAAATAGAATCTCCTCTATTGCCCACAAACCCAATGGAGGAGCCAACTAGGGTTCGAGAGAGCTCATTTCCTCCCAAAATGGCCACTAGTCCATCACCAAGGCCAACCCCTTCAACCTCATATACTCCATCAACATCACCGATGACCTTTTCAACCTTAGTGCATACCACAACAAAGATATGATGTTGTTTCAGACCAAAATTCCTCTCTTTCCTATTGCCCTTACTCTTCCTTGCTGAAGTAATTGCTCTGATACTCACTACTCCTAACCTCCTGCTACACTGTTGAAATCTCCATCATTGTCCTCTGCTTCGTCATTATTTCCCTCCTCTACTTCTGATTTAAAAAATGCTCTGGGACTAGCATTCCCACTCAGTACCACTCATCACATAATGTTGCTATGGCTAAAAATCATAATAATGCTCCTCATGATACCATGTTAGCATGAAAGAGGATGGAAGAATGCGAGGGATCAACCCTTGATTCCTAGAAGATGCAGAAGTCAAAAAATTCTATGAGTCTTTGAGACTTGATTAGATATGATGATGAATGATGATGATGTATTGCTTATCCAAGGATTGGGGATGTAAAGAACATATCTGTCCTTGTTTTTTTATCACACACATAGATACGATGCATCAAGTTATACAAAACTAGGATGGCATTGTACCTAGTGAGACAGACTTTGACTCAAGAATTAGATAGGAGTATCCTTTTTCACACTTGGCATACAAAAATTTATTATGATATACTTCAGATATTTCAAACATCTTGGATAAAAATGTAGAAAAGAAAAAACTTCCTATGTAATAGTCAACAAGACATCTAAAACACCCCCCTATAAACTAAACAAAGTATACATGACCAAGGTTATATTGCAAGAATGTCCAGCAAGCACAACAAACAAAAGATAATGATCAATGCCCCATTCCTTTCTCTCTAAATATTTTTAGACAGACATCCTTGAGAGGTCATGGGAATAGGTGCAATAAGATAAATCACAAAAAAAGATCAAGTACACAAACACACCAATGTTCTTCATACCTCTTGCCAAGACTAAACTATGGCGAGGTCTGATGTTGATGTTCATTGTAGCAAGGATGCATCCTAGGATATGATGTTATCAGATGATTTTGATTCTAATGGAATGATGGGCTATTGATACCAAGAGTTAACCAACTTGTTTACCTGCTGACCTAGACTTAAGACCCTCGATTGAGTTTTCACTTTCAATTTTCTATACTTGTTTCTGATTGTTTTGCCAAAGGTTGGGAGTGATGATCATTTACTATGATCAGATGTTTATTGTGGGTGATCATTGGAGTGGGATGGATGATTTTGGATTTTTTGAATTTTTTTGATATTTTTGAAATGTTTTGAGGTTTTTTTTGGTATTTTTTGAGATGTTTTACAAATGTTTTGATTTTTTGATTTTCCAATTTTCCAACGTTTTTTGTGTTTTCTGATATTTTGACCATGAACCTAACCTAAAGACCTATCTTAGGGGCCTCGAGGGCTGATCAAAGGTGAGCCTTTCCTACGTTATACACGTAGAGACCATGTAGTTCGACTGACATAGACTCGTTTCTTGATGAGATACGAACATTTGATGGGATGTTAGTTTATTATGATGAACTCCTAGAGGACTGTCCTAATGTTTCTTAGGGGAACATCAAGGATGGCCTTGCCTAAGTTCAAGCTTAGAGACCTGTAGTTCAATGCAACGACTCTATTTTTGACCTTTTTATGTTCTCAACCTTTTTTTGGATTTTTGACATGTTTTGGATTTTTTAGGTTTTCTGGTTTTATGAATTTTTTTGGATTTTTTGATTTTAAGGAATATTTCAAGAATATACAAGAATTTGATCCAATGTAGGTATAGGTGCATGCCCTTAGCATGATGCAATAGACTACTCTGATATATGTAGGACAAACTAGCCTTAGGAATGTGCCAAGTAGTTCTATGATGGAACATGATACTGACACAGGATCAAGCTATGATGTGGACACAGACGGGTGATGGAAGGACTTATGGAATGTGATGGAAAGTGATAAAAGGTGATGCATAATGAGTCAAAGAATCCATGGTGAATGGAAAATAATTTATTTACACAAGGAACCTGATTTATAGATTTTCATCAAGGTACTTTCCCAAAGTGCCACCGAAATGGTTTTCATTAGAGGATGATTTTTTTCTTTACTATTTTCAATCCTTTTTCTGATTTTTTTGGATTTTTATATGTTTTTATATTTTTGGATTTATACTTAGTAATTTTAGGCATAAAACTTTTTGAAATGGGAGATATTGATGGGCTCCTATAGAGGCTCACCTTCAGGCATGGATAGCTAATATGCTCCTGATTTATAACTTACAGTCATGATAAAGGGTCCCAACCAATTGGGTTAAAAGTTTCCCTTACTGTCTGGATTTGGTACATTCTTCTAATTTTCTTTCAACATGAGCTCTCCAACTTGGAATGACCGACTCTTGATCTTCTTATTATAGCTCCTTTTGAGATGGTTCTGATAGACCTATAGGTGGTTCAAACCATCCATGCGCCACTCATCCAGTAGTTCTAGCTCATTCAACCACGACACTGGATATTCTTTATCAGTAATGAGATTCTACAATGATATTCTTAAGGATGGGAGCTTGGTCTCAATGGGAAGGATGGCTTCTGATTCATAGACCAATGAAAGAGGGGTTGTACTTGTAGGCATGTGGATAGTCATTTGGTATGCCCATAAGGTAGGATTTAGTTGTAGGTACTGGTCACGACCATTCATTGATTGTTTTCTTGAGGACCTTTAAGATGGTTTTATTAGTAGCCTTAGCTTGGCTATTACCCTAGGGGTAGTATGGAGTGGAGAAGCGATGTTGGATATTGAATTTCTAGCATAGCTCATGGAAATCCTAGTTCTTGAAAGGTGTCTCGTTATCTGAGATAAGGGCTTTTGGGACACCGTAGTGGAAAATGAGGTAGTTCAAGATGAATTTGGAGATTTTCTTCCCTATGATGTAGGTCATTGGGATGGCCTCTACCCACTTTGTAAAGTACTATGTTGCAGTGATAATGAACTTGTTTCCATTAGATGAGCTGGGAGTGATTTTTCCAATGAGATCAAACCCCCATTGTGAAAAGGACCAAGATGTTATAATCAGTTGGAGCTCTTGAGCTAGTGCATGGATGAGTTCCCCATGTTGTTGACATTGCAAACATCTTCAAAAATAATCATGAGTTTCCTTCTCCATCATAGGCCAGTAGTACTCGGTCCTCAATAATTTCTTGGCCAAGGTAATAGCATCATGTACCTCAGCTAAATTAGTCAAAGCTTCCTCAAGGTTAAGACATCTCAAAAGAGTTCCTTTCATACCTCTATGGTATAGGGTGTCTCCTAAGATAACAAAATGGGATAACTTCTTAATAAAGGTTCTTTTAAGGTTTGGGGTGATGTCAGCAAGGAGGACTCTTATTTTTAGGTAGGTGTATATGTCATTGTAGCAAGGGTCACTGGGACCAATGATTTCACACACAAAATCATAATCTAGTTCCTAAAAATTTGGTATGAGAAGCTACTCGATCAAGAATTCATGTTTATGGATGTTGCATGGGATATCTAGTAATGATTTAATTGTTTCCATAGCATTAGTCGCTCTATTGTTTACCCTTAGTATTTTCTCAAATGTGATGTCAATGAAGAATTCCTTGAGATCCTCCACCAGTTTCTTTTATGGGGTAAGCTTGTCATCCTTTGTTTGGTATTCATCATTGACCTAGTTGATAATTAATTGTGAGTCCACATAAACCTTAAGTGCCATGATTTTCCACTTTACTACAATTTAGAGTTCTATGACTAGATCCTCATATTCTGCAATGTTTCTTGTACAAGGGAAAGATAGCTTGTATGACTTTGGGATGTAATCTACTTGTGGTGTGATGAAGAGGACTCTTGCTCTTGATCCATGATCCACTACACTTAGATTGAAGATTGAATCATTAGAAAATTATGATACCAATGGGTTCTCTAAAGATATAGGTGCCTCGGCTACTTGATCTACAATTTCCAATCCTTTGATGGCCTTCTTCTCCACATACTCAATATCATATTCTGTCAAGATCATGACCCATTTAGCCATTCATCCTATGAGCATTTCCTTAGAGAGTAAATACTTGAGAGGGTCTATTTTGGTGATGAGTTTTATTTGATGAGAAAGCATGTAGTGTCTAAACTTCTGTGAGGAAAACACTATTTCAAGACAAGCTTTCTCGATGAAACTATAGTTTAGGTCATGTCCTACCAAGGTTCTGTTGATATAGTAAATGGCTCTTTCTTTCTCTATTTCATCATGTTGTACCAAAATCATGCCAAGGGCTGCTACTATAGCTAATATGTAGAGGATGTGTGGTTTGTTTTGGATTGATGGCATGAGGAATGACATTGTTAGTAAGTATTCCTTGATTTTATTGAATGCTTGATCAAATTTCTCATCCCACTTGTATGTTACCCCCTTGTCGAGTAGATGATAATATGCGACAAATTTATCTACTAACTATGATATGAATCTGTGAATGGATTGTAGCCTTCCCTGCAAGCCCCTTAACTGCTTCAATGTTTGTGGCACCTCCATTTCAAGAATTGCTTTGACTTTTGTAGGGTCTATCTTGATTCCCCTCATTGATACAATATACCCAAGAATTTTTCCTAATTGTACATTGAATACACATTTCTTAGGATTGGGTCATACCTTATATTCTCCCAGTCTATCAAAGATAGATCCTAGTGTTGCTATGTGGTCTCAACGCTTTCTTGATTTGGATAGTGTGCCATCTACATAGTCTTCTATAGGTTTGTTAATCATGTCATGGAAGATCAATGTCATAACTCTTTGGTATGTAGCTCCAATGTTCTTTAACCCAAATGGCATCATGTTCCAACAATCGGTGCCCCATGGACAAGTGAAATCTATCTTGTCTTGATCATCTTTGGCTATCATAATCCGATTGTACCCTAAAAATCCATCCATCAATGATAGCATTTTGTGCCCTATTATTAGATCTACAATCATGTCTATGTTGGGAAGAGGAAAATCATCCTTAGGGTATGCTTTATTCAGGTCCTTGAATCTTGTGCAAATGCGGATGCCCTGAATGAGCTTAGAAATAGGTAAAAGGTTGGAAACCCATTTAGGATAGTCAATGGGTCATATGAAGCCAGTGTTAATAAGTTTCTATAATTCAAGTTTGACTAATATTGTGATCTGTAGGTGAATCTTTCTCCACTTCTGTCTTATTGGTTTTTCCCCTGGATAGACCACTCTAGATGATGAATGGTGTAAGTGTTCCTTGGTTTGCTTGCACAACTAGCTAGGAAGACTTTTCCCTATCTTCATCTAGGAACCTGATAGCTTCTAGGTTCTGATTGGGCTTAGGTCATTAACTAAGCCCTGTCCTAACTCCTCTCCAAGAGTTTCTCACCTTGTGCTTCACCTTGAAAGACTGACACCACTTTGAATTGGCAAACTCTTCCCAACACCTAGAAGACTCTACGTGCTAACATCACTCAAAAACTTGAACTTCTTGTAGGAGTGTTAGAGACACTAAAAACATGCCAAACAAATCCATTTGGTTCCATCTTGGATGGTCTTCAATCTTCACTTTTACCGATTCCAAGATTTGGTCTTGAAGAGGCCTAATCCCTTGTAGCCCTTGACAGTGACCTTTTTGTCTCTCTCGCCCAAACTTCCCAAATAACCTAGAAAAAAAAATTCACACTCATATACCCTTTTTGATCTACTAAAATATTCACAAGGGTTTAGTTCTATGTGCCTTGTGTACACTGGTCTCCTATAATCTAGGGAAAATAGGGCTAATAGGCCTAATTACTAGGGTTTCACTATTTTCTTGCTTATCAACTAAACAAATGGATTGACCAGAACTCAATCCTTTTAGCATACTAAGATATGACTTTGCCCCACCTGGAACAATACTTGTTCCGTACGGTACCTCTACCCCTGCCTATATTCTTCAGTTCTTCATTTTCAAACCTCTAACCGGGCACCTTAAGCTCGCCTAGGGTTTGTTAATGCACTCTACTGCTCAGCTCTTCAAGACTCCTAATGCTAAGTATATACAGATCATTGGCTCCCCTAACATATCCATCTAATCTCAGGAAGATCCCGTGGCTAGATTTTATGGGGGAGCCATTAAAAGACTGACTGGTCAAAACAGAACAATAAAACCCTCTAAACCTTAACTTGTGAATTCAGAGCACTAAACTAACTCAAAGTAACTTGCTTACAAAAGGAAAAACACTTATATCTACCTTTTAAACACAAATCTAATGTCAAATCAATGCACCTAACTCATCTAATAGCACTGTCACTCAAAAACATTCGGTATTCACAGAAAGTGTAGAGTTCTTCTATTACCACCAAAACCAAAACTTGATTACAACTCTACATACATGAAATTTGATCCGCACACTCTCTTAGATGCCATTTACCATCTTTTTAGGGTCTGTTGGTCGATTCCCCACTCCTATCTTCTAGGGGATCCAAGGTAACCGAGTTGCATGCAACATGGCAAATGTTGTCATGACAACTTTGTAACAAATTTTTACAACTTACCATTATGCCTTCATCCTAACTCTTAGGACCTCTACCTCCTTGATTTCGAGCATCCAACTCCCTTAATTTCCTCATGGAATCCTCCTAACAACATTGATGTGTTTAGAACACATTTAAGACTCAAAATTCCAAATTAAGCTAAACAAAGCAAAACTAGCAATAATGACCAAACATTGGTGAATCCTAGTCCTAATGACTAATTCACCTAGCCATTGCAATGACCTTCTAAGGTCCAAAAAAAAAACACACTTGCTCTAACTTGGCAAATGTTAGATACAAGCCAAAATTTCTTAGTCTATGGAGGTTAGCCTAGGTGCTCTTGCACCAATGAACCACTACCTTTGGATCAAGGTTGGGCATGTCAACATAATTCCATGCAAAATTTATTTTCCTTCCTTTGAGAAATACAACCAAAATTTCATGTTCCTTGGTCAAAAGTGACTTTGCATAGAAAGTGATGTGTGGTGTCTCTTTAGTTCCTAGATTGACTTGGTTGCATTTTTTTTCCAGTACTGTTGATTTTTCTTAATGGATGCCACAAAGGAGAAGATTGAATCCTTCATTCTTTGGTGCCTCAAAGAGATTTTTGTTGAAAGGAACAAGACAACTAAGAGGGGGGGTGAATCAGTTGTCACCAAATTTAAACATAAAGATAATAGAAAGAAAAATCAACACAATGAGCACCAGATTTTACATGGAAACCCAAATAAGGGAGAAACCACGGTGAGGATTAACTCACAATATAAAGAATTTCCAAAACTGAATACAAAAGGCTCACTACCAAAGGACTCACTATCTAGATACAAAAGCTCACTACTTACAAAGAGGACACACTATCCAGGCACAAAGGGTCACTGCCTACAAAAAGGGTTAAAAAAATAGAAGTAGCTTCACAGCCAAAATGAACTACTAAGATAACACCTAACAAGTTTTGATTTAGTTCTAGTGATGCTCAATAAACTAACTTAACAAACTTCATCATCTTTGCACTTCTTCACATTCGCAACTTCACAACCAACCACACACCCCAATCATCAAAATTGTCCAGCATATATATATTTGATTCATTCACAAGCATCAATTAGGTCAACCTAATTAGATGCAATCTTCATTCATCAAAAATAAATTGTCAACTTTAAGCATACAAAAATCTTTCCAAAAGCAATCCAAGCATATATCACACTACATCATGTCAGTATGGACCAAAGATAGATCACACATATATACGCATCATAAAATTAATCCATTACAACTTCAACTATATATTAGGTCAGTCAGGTATAGACTTAATAGCAAAAAATGCAACATCAAAATAATGCCAATATGCCATATGAGCGCCTATGCACATGATATTATGAACATATATACTTCCAACATCCATAAACCATTTCCCAAAACCACAAGCAACAACAATCAATAGTAGAGGATTGCAGACCAAAATATCAAAGCATGATAACTGCATACCGGTTTAGATGTCAGTCCAAAATACCAAATCAATCAATGACTTAATCTTGTAGTTGCAACTCATACAACATGGTGGCATCAATGAAAATGCAAAATCTATATAATAAGATGTTCTTCATTCTTTCAACAATCTCCCCCTTTGTCATTGATGGCAACATGTGCCAAAAATTTACAAAACTTTCTACAACATTTTCTCCCCTATCACCAGTATTCTCTCCCCTTTGACTATTTTTCACATGAATCTCTCCCCCTTTGACATCAATGTCAATGTCAAAGGGAGACAAAAAGAAAAGGATGTGGGTATGTGAAATATCATGATGGGACAAAAAGTGGCGATATGATGGGTACGTGTAGGGTATGTGGTTGACGAATTTTTTTACCCAAAATTGATCAAACGAAAAGAGTTTTTAAAGGAGATTCTCAACTTTCCACCTATATAATTTCGCTTTACTTTGAATTTAATAAATTATTATTATTCATTTCCTAGTTGAATTATGACTAAAGTCCTAATTGATAGGCTGATTGAAAAAAATCTATAGCTTTCAAATGGTATCACATTTTTTGAATCTGAAAAATGCATCACATTCTATGCTTCGCATACTATAGGATTAAAAATAAAAAATTCATGAACTTTTGACCAAGTTAAGGTGGTAATACATACAAGTTTTTATATTTTTTAAAATTTATAATAAAAAATCAGAATTAATTATTTACTTGGAAAAAAATTACAAAAAAATATGCGTCAAATCGAGACATGAGTCATCTACTTATATCTAAAATCTTATAAAAAAATATTATCATTTTATTTTGCTTAGGGTGTTCAGACAAACACCTACTTCTTATTTTTCCCCTAAAATTTAAGTACTACCGCATTAAAATTTCAAATTTTCACCAAATAGATTTTTATTATTTTTTAAATAAACCTAGTAGTTTAGAAACTACATTCAATTTACTAAAAATTCTATTTTTACATATTTTTGAAATAATATAGATAACTTATTCAAATTTTTATGTCAAGTTGCCTAACTCTAATTTTTCTAAATTTTCATCACCACTTAAGGGCCTATTTTTTCTATGATGATCCTACACATACCCATGTAAATGTATGTGCGTGGTGATAATGTATATACAAAGGAAATCCAATTCCCCATTTCAAACATTCAAGTGAAAATAATGCTTTTTACCTAAAATTTTTCCTTGTGCCTTTCTCTTATGGTTGAAAGAATCCTCTTCCAAGTAAACAATACAAAACCCATTCTTGTACTTATACTATCCCGTAAATACAACAATGTAAATGAGGATGTCTAGTCCAAAGAAACGCATCGTTGATCACAATCTTCTACATTAGAAAGTATTATGGAGAGATGATCCAACTAGACCTCAACAATCTATTTCACCAACGAAAAACTTTAACCAGGTCTTCCCTCTATCTCTGAGCAATCAAAAAATCTACTTCCAATTCACCGACTCTTATTCTCTATTTTCCATTTTTGTTTTTGAAGAATTCAAAACTCTTTCCAATACTATTTATCTTAGATTCAATGGCTTTAATCTTTCTTCTAAAATTTTCAACAACTACAGGCCATCAAAGACAATACTTGTAGATGTCAGATATTTCCTTAATGCATTCTCTTGTCTCATTAATGTATTTGCATAACATTTTTTTGGCTTTGGCACATCTTCTCTCAATCATAGCTTCGAACTTATGTCCTTCAAGTCCTTCTAGAAATAATCTTTCTTCAATAACTTCTACTAAATCATCTGGTAATATGTTAGACACATCTGAAACTGTAATACTCTTTTTGAGAAAATAATCAATCAGTTGACACATCATCAATTTTAAGTCTCTTGATTGGAGAGCAATCACACCACATTTCACCAACCTTCTTCATATCACCTTTATCTAACATCGTTTGAATATCCTCTTGATCAAATTCAAATTCAGGTAGAAATTCTTCTTCATTCTTATTTTCTTTTGAGATAATGATGTCATCTTTTGTGATAATTTCTCTCTTTTTAGATTCCAAAGGGGACCCACCAATGACAACTTGTAACTCTTTCTTTCCAAAAGAAGAACCCTCTTCAAATTGACTAGGTACTAACACACCGAAGCACAGATTCATTTACATGCACCTGCTTTATCCTCCATTGATTCCAAATACCTATAAACTTTCTTTCCAACAAGGATGTCAGCTTCCCACTTAACATTCTCTCTTGCTAGTAGAGAGCTCAAAAAGTAAAATACCAAACATACAAGAAGAGACCCAAACCAAAAATGATAACCCTCAACTAATGGCATTCATACATTCTCAATTAGGTTTTCCATAATAAGGCTTACTGTAGGATCGATAATAGTGTTTATCAGTAAAGCTCAGGGGTCTTTGTTGACACCAGTAAGTTACTCCACATCTCTATATTTCATGGTTTTCTTCCTAGGGAGGTCACCAATACTGCACAAACCAGTAATAGCTTTAATTTCCTCCTTCATGAGGGCATGTGTAGGATCATGATGGGCCAAAAAGTGGTGATATGATGGGTATGTGTAGGGTATGTGGCTGACAACTTTTTTTAACCCAAAATTGTTGAAACAAAAAGGGTTTTTAAAGGAGATTATCAGTTTTCCACCAATATAAATTATGCTTTACTTTGAATTTAATAAATTATTATTATTTATTTTCTATTTAAATTACGACTAAAATTTTGATTGATAGGCTGATTGAAAAATATCTATAGCTTTCAAATGGTATCACAATTTTTGAATCTAAAACATGCATCACATTCTATGCTTCACATACTATAATATTTAAAAAAAAAAAAAATCATGAAGTTTTAACCAAGTTAAGGTGGCTAGACATATGAGTTTTCATATTTTTTAAAAGTTGTAATAAAAAATTCATAATTAATGATTTACTTGGAAAAAAATGACAAAAAGATATGCATCACATTGGGACATCAGTCCTCTACGGGTGATACCATAATAGTGGTTTACAATTTTTGGCCAAATTGGACACTGAAATTATGATTTTTAACTAAATCTTCACATTCAGGCACCTATAGCGGCTAAACCATGAGGAATTTGAAGATGGTGCAAACTAGAGTCTCATCAAAATTTGTTTGTAGATTCTAAAAATATTTTTTTCAAATTTTTGGAATCAAATTGCACTTCTTTTCCATCTCCCACGAAAATTGATTTTTTTCAGAAAACAACATTTTTAAAAAGTGACGCACACCATATAACACATAAATTTTTATCCATGAAGGATAAATTATAATTCTTTCAAATTTAGATTTGTAACTTTGATATCTAGTGCTTCCACTTGGTTAGATAGTCTTTTATTGAATATTTTTTCCTTAAACAAGTTTCAAAGTCAAATGAATTATAATTTAGACACATGACAGTATAACGCGTAACTTTTTTTGTATATGTCAAAATTTAATTTAATTTTTTTTGTTGGATCAAAGACTTCAATATCTGGTGCACTCATATTTTTCAAATTTTTTTTGATAATCTTCTATTTTTCCACATGTGAAGAACAAAGAAATTCATTTTCGATGAAAAACCTATGTTTAATAAAACTTAAAAAACAAATACATAACAAAACCAAAACATATTAAAATTATATTCATTGGATAGCTTGTTCTGAGGAATACCATAATCATTTGAAATAAATTTTAAATGAATTCATTTGATCCCCCAAAAGCTAAATCAAAAGTGATTTTTTATCAGCATTTTGATAGGTGTAAAGAAGACGCATTTATAGGCATGGTTTAAAACTAGCAAGGTTCTATCCAAAGGGGTTTGATCTAAGGTGATTTGATCAAACCCTCTTCAATTGAAATCCTTAAAATGGAAATTTTTAAGGTTTAAATCATTATATTTTCTAAAAATATGTGATTTCAGCTAAAATTCATTCCTCTCAAGAATTGTAAACCACTATTGTGACAACACCCCTACTTATATCTAAACTATTACAAAAAAATATTATCATTTTATTGTGGTTAGGGTGGTCAAATAGACACCTTATTTTTTCCCTAAAATTTATTTACTACTGCATTGAAATTTTAAATTTTTTCCAAATAGATTTGTTTTTCTTTAAATAAACCTAGTAGTTTAGAAACTACATTCAATTTTCTATAGATTCTATTCTTACATATTTCTGAAATAATATAGATAACTTATTCAATTTTTTAAGTCAAGTTGCGTAACCCTGATTTTTCTGAATGTTTTGCCACTTAAGGACTGATTTTTTCCATGATGATCCTACACATACCCATGATCGAATAGGGTTTATCCAAAATAATGCAGACGTCCTTTAAATGACTTAATAGGAACAATACAAATTATTTATCTGTAAACCAGGGAAATTATCCCCATAAGTTCCTACCTAGGGTTTTTATGTTATGTAAATCATTTGTCTTCAATCCTAGTTCCATTTCCTTCATTTTCTGATGATCAAATTCATCCAACTCAACACCCTTCAGCCTCAGTGGAATATCACCACTCAATCCTTTGTCCATCATTGCACTTATCTTGCTTAAATTCTTTATTGCTCCATAAAAAATTCTTCTTTTTCCCTTTTTGTAAACTGGGAGATGAAATTGAAAAACTTGTATCTTTTATTCCTAATTATTTGTAATGATTTCTCTAGATTACCTCAAAATCACTTCAAATCACTTCAAGATTGCTTCTCTTCAATTGCACAAGTGATCAAAATAGGTTATAGATTTTCTTTATACACCATCTTGTTTCCCTAATTCGCATTAAATGCGACAAACTTTACAAAGTTGATAAAAACCCTATTTCTCTACACTGAGAAACCCTAATTTTCTCCACAAATGAAAATGCCTGCATATTTTCTTCAGGTTTCTTTTTCACAACCTTTTCCTATCCATTTCTTAAAATATATCTTCATTTCAACATCTGACATGCCATATATCTAGGGGGTTTGTACAATTTTCTGATAATGCTCCCCCTAAGATAATGCTAGTTCTAATTTTTTGAGCAATTGTCTGCACCAGATGAGGGCATAGACACATCTTTCATCTTTGGCTCTTCTTTATTCTTCCATATCTTGTTCATTTCTTTCTTAACCTCTTTCTTGTCAATTTCTTCACTGGTTCATTCGGCTTGACCAAATCAGATTGCCTTCCCTTTTTACTTCTACAAACTCTTGAAATAGGTCTCAGTTTGTTGCACTTATAGTAGATAAAGAATTTCTAATTTCTTTGACCTCCATTTACCCTTGATCTGCATTGATTTTCTTTGTGTCCAAGATTGTTACAAGTATAGCAATATCCAACAAAATATTGATTCATTCCACATCCATTAAACCTATTCATCATCACCCGACTAATCATCCTCACTTGAGATCTACATTCAATAGCTCTATGTCCAAATTTCTTGCATGAAAAATATTGTCTGGAGAAGGGACCAAAAAACTGATTCATTCTTCTTCTGCATTTTGTTGCTTTGAGACCAAACTTATTACATTAAAAGGAAACACCATTGAAAGATGGGTACCTTTGAGAATTTGGTTGTGTGATAGGCAGTCTTCTAGCGAAGTTCCTTGGATTTATTTTTTTCTTCCCTTTATCTTGAGTCTTTTGATTATCTATAGGACTCTGCACAGCCTTAGAAGTTTCACCTGTTTCATTTCCCAAGCCACCTTTTTCTTTAGAATGTTTCTATCCTGCAATCAACTCTGCAACTTTGGTGGAGCTTATCTTGAAATTATCTTCATAGATTTTTTCTTTCTCTAGATTTTCTTTTAGGTTCACCACTTCTTGTTCAAGCTTTTTACATACATCATTCTTTCTTTGCACCACAGTATTTAGACATTATTCAATTCTTTTCTTTTCCTCTACTAGCACCTTCAATCTGATAACCTTTTCATTAGCTTGTTTCAACTACTCACTTACTTCTCTACATTTTTCTTTGAACTTCCTCAATTGCTCTTTCAATTTCTGGACACATTCATTTTCCTCATCAAGATTTTATTTCAAATCTCTGTTTTCACTTTCAGCCTTGTCAAGATCTTCAAGAGTATCCTAGAGCTCTTCTTTGTCATCCATTTGATCAATCTTTAGAATCTTCCTCAAGTTGTTAGGCTTCTTCGGAGGAACCAAGCTCTAATACCAATTGTTGAAAGGCACAAAACAACTGAGAGGGGGGGTTAATCAGTTGTCACCAAATTTAAACACAAAACTTCAAACACTTATTAACTTTACAACCACTCAATTCTATTATTAAGCAAGAACATGAAATGCAGATAAAAAAAAGAAAAATCAACACAATGAACACTAGATTTTACATGGAAAACCCAATAAGGAAAAAACCACAGTGAGTATTAACTCACAATATAAAGTAGTTCCAAAATTTAATACAAAAGGCTCATTGTCAAAGGGAACATTATCTGGATATAAAAGCTCACTGCTTACACATAGGACTCACTACCTACAAAAAGGATTGAAAAAATAGAAGTGGCTTCACAACTAGAATAAACTACTAAGAGAACACCTAACAAGTGTTGATTAAGTTCTGGTGATTCTCCATAAACTAACTTAAAACACTCCATCATCTTCGTACTTCTTCACATTCACAACTTCATAACACAACACACACCCCAATCATCAAAATTTTCTAGCACATATATATATCTAATTCATTTGCAATCATCAATTAGGTTGGCCTAATTAGATGTAATCTTCATTGACCAAAAATCAACTATCGACATTAATCATATACAAAATCTTTCCAAAATCAATCCAAGCATATAGCACACTACATCATGTCGACATGGACCAAAGATAGATCACACATATATCCACATCATAAAATTAATCCATTACAACTTCAACAATATATTAGGTTGGTTGGGGATAGAGTTAATAGCAAAAAATGCAACATATGAATAATGTTGATATGCCATATGAGCACCTGTGCACATGAGATTCTGAACATATATACTTCCAACGTCCATAAACCATTTCCAAAAACTGCAAGTAGCAAGAATCAATAGTGGAGAATTTCGGACCAAAATACCAAAGGATCATAACTATATACCAGTTCAGAATACCATATCAATCAATGACTTAATCTTGTAGTTGCAACTCATACAACATGGTGACATCAATGACAACACAAAATAAGTATAATAAGATGATCTTCATTATTCCAAATAATTTCACCATCAGATACGTCCTTTCTTTTTACTATTTTTGGGTCAAAAAGTGCCACAGTGTGGTTTTCACTTAGAGACCTAGATGCTACTCTTAGATTTTCTATTTTGTGATTAAGAGATTCAATTATTTCCCGATAGTATGCATGTATGTCAAGCTTAATATCAAACCCTGCTTTATGATCTCCATGTGGTAGAGTATCTTGTAGTCCCATGAATTTCAAGAGAGCCTCATTATTTTTGAATGTGTCTAAAATCAATGGTCCTCGTTGGTCACAGTCTACCACTTGGTGCTAGACAAGCTTTAATTTAGTGGTTTGGTTACTCAGCTCAAAAGACATGGTAGTGATCATAAAAATGGAGGAATCCCCAAATGACATGGGTAGGTCAGTGATGCTATCTTAGGCACACACATCAATTATATTGAAGGTATAGTTATCTAGAGGTAGACCTATGGATACCAGTAGGTGAGGAGGAGTTTTGAATTTTTTAATAGGGGTACCTTTGCCAAGAATGGCTATCTTTCTAGGTGTACATCCAAGGCCAAGATTCTTCATGCGCTTCTTAGGAATAATAGGCTCTAATATTCCATTGTCATTTTTCTTGAGCTTCGCTTTTTTTTTGTAGCCCTAGTTTAAAATTAATTGAAGACCTTTGCTACTTCCTTCAATGGGAAGATTTGGAATGATCCTTTCATCTTGATATAATAGGCTTGATACATATTTTTCATCTACCACCTCTTTACTTAGGTCTCCCCATTTTTTGAAGGTAGTATGTTTTTCTTTGAAGGTCAAGATGTTGTTTCGATTAGTTGTGGCTTCCCATGGGATCTAGGAGACTGAGGTAACTCTCCTATCACAAAGGCACTCTTTTTCATTTTATGGTCTCCACACCATTATCTTGGATTATAACCTTAATATCTAGGATGTCCTGAATGGGAGGTTTCTTTGTCTCTAAAGTGGAGGCTAGGGTGGATTGGTTTATATAAGGAGATGTGTGACCATCATTCTTTAGGACTTGCGAGATTTTTTAATACTTGGCCTCGATATTTTTGTAATAATAGAATAGTTTAGGATCACCATGGACTGTGACTTCTTGGTTCTAATAAGGGAACTTAACACATTTATGGAATGTGGATGTGATAGCTTGCATCCCATGGATCCATGGGCACCCCAAGAGGATATTATAAGGCAGTTCAAAGTCAAGGACTTGGAAAGTAGTCTCCATGATTGATGGCCCTACTTGAATAGGGAGCTGAATGGTTCCTTGAGACACCCTTTCTTGATCATGATAAGCCCTGATAGTGATACATTTGCCCTTCTCAATGACATCTTCAAAGAATCCAAAATTCTTTATTAGCTTTAGAGGACAAATATTCAAACTTGCACCTTCGTCCACGAAGAGTCATTTGAATTTATTGTTGTGGACTAAGACTTCAAGATGGAGTGCATGGTTGTGATATGGTTGGGTTGGGAGATCCTACTCATAGAATGTTAGGAGATTTGGTGTAGTGATATGTCTAATCATAGCTTGGAACTGGTCTACATCAAGATCTGTTGGGACGGAGGATGTAGTAGTGCCTTTTCTAGGATTTCTCTATGTGGGGGAAATATTTTTAGCAACTCCATGATGGAAATCTGGGCAGGGGTCCTTTTCAGTTGATCTAGGAAATTATAACCATTAGATATTGATTTTGTATTGGTGACTGGTGCCTTAGGTGGTGGTGAAGGTCCTAGAATAGTAATTTTGTTGCTACGTGTGGTGACTCTACACTTGGATCTAGTCCCTTTGATATTGACAACTATTACCCACTCATCCAAGGATGCAACAATATGGTCATAAATGTGGTTCAAATTATTGTACTTTCCCTTATCATTATTGTTTCTTTTATTGTGATCGGGCATCAAATTCATGTATATTTTAAATTCTTGATTCCTTGTGGGTTGTTCAATGGCTATGGTCTTGTCATCAATGATATATTGGATCATATTTTTAAGTCACATGTAGTTGTTTGTCATGTGTCCCTTTATTTTATGAAAATCATAGAGATGTTTCTCGTTATACCTTGGTGGTTAACCTAAGGCTCTTGATAATTTTCATAAACAATGATTTTGAAGATATTTTCTTGTACTAGTTATTGCATGATAGATTCGATTGGTTCCTCAAGTGGTGTTTATTTTTTGTTTAGGGTGATATTTGTTCTTTGGGGGTGGCCCCCCTTGAGCATTTAGGTTGTTGACCATTTGATTCTTGGGTTGTTGTGATGATGGGTTGGCTTGTGTGTTGTTTTTGGTATTGACTTGAGATTGTTGATAAGTTTGTGTATTATGCCTTGGAGCACTAATAATAACTTTTGCATTGACAAAACCATCATTAGTGACATTCTTGTTCTTTTCCCATGTATGAGGTTTGTCATTATAAATTGTTAATGTTCGATTGTCTTGATAAGTGGGTGTGCCCCCTTGTTCTATAAGGGCTCTTTCGATGTTGAGTACCTTGGGAATCAATTGGTCATAGGTTATGCATTGCATTTTCAAATGAAAATACAAGGTCCCTTAAAGGTTGGAGATGATAGTACCGATTTTATGTTCTTTTTCCATAGCCCACTTGCTCCTATTCACCTTGGATCACTATTTTTGTAAGAAGGATATGAATGTTTCTCCCTTGGCTTGTTTTATACCAGGTAATTCTTCCAAGCTCACGTCCATGCCTATGTTAAATGAGTAATTTTTTATGAATAAGTCCACAATTTCTTGAAACTTTTTAATTCTAGGGGAAGGCGAGAGAACCATTCCATTGCTAGACTAGCCAAACTCTAAGGGAAGAGTCACATTAGATGAGAATCGCCATATGCAACTTCCATATAGTGTACATGGAATTCCTTGATGTGATCTTTAGGATTATCGGTCCCACGATATTTGTCAAATTTTGGTATCTAAAATCCTTGTGGGAATAGAACCATCGCAATGCTTTTGTCAAATGGATAGGGGCACAAATTCTCTTGTGATTTTTTTGTGTCTCCTGATTGTATGTCCAACACTTGTTGTGAGAGCAGTTTAATTTATGTGAAAAAATTAGTTTATGGATTTGGTGGTGGGATGAATGTGTTTCGGGGTGGAGCGTTGACTTGCATGTTTGTGTTTAAGGAAATTGGTTGTGTGTTTGTAGGAGGTTGCTATAAGTTTTTTGTGCAAGAAACACTTGTTGGTATGCCTATAGTTGTTGTTGTGCCAACAACACTTTTTGTTGGTCTTTTCGTTGTTGTGCCAACAATGCTTATTGTTGGGATTGTAGCTTAGTTTCTTGTTGTTGTACTTGGTATTGTTGCAAAGCTTGCTTATAAGCTTGTTGTTGTAACAAGGCTTGTGCTTGGGCTTGTTGTGCTTGGTATTGAGCATTTTATTGTGCTTGAGATTTTTGAGTGGCTTGTGCAGCTTATGTGGCTTGTGTGACTCGTGTAGACTATTGTTGTTGTAGTAAAGCTTGTGGTTATGCTTGGGTAGCCTATTGTGCTTGTGTTTGTTTTGCAGGTTATTGTGCTACTTGTGCATCTTGTTGTGCTTCTTGTGTGGCTTTTTGTGCCTGTGCTTATTATGTAGCTTGTGCAACTTGTGTGGCTTGTTGCATAACTTGTGCAGCTTGTTGAGCTTCTAATTGTTAGAGTTCCTTTTGATATGCTTGTTGAGCTACTTCTAATGTGATGTATTTATTTTCCATATTTGGATTTGGTAGTGGAGGTGGTGGATTCAGTGGAATGGTGTGAGATGGTGTGATGAGAGTTTGTTGGGGTGGTTGTTGAGGTGTTTAAGTGATGAAAATGGTTTGAGTGGTAGATAGTATGGTTGATGTGCTAGGTCCTTAAGAGACCACATTTTGGAGAGTTTGGGGTGTTGTAGATTGAGTGATGATTGGTTGAGATATTTGGATTGGTGCCACTTGGTGTTGCGATATCAATGGCATGCTTAGAGGATTTGTTATGGTTGATGTGTTGATTTGACTTGTTATTGGTGGATTGATTTCATTTGATTGATTTTGGATAAAAATGTTGGGTAAAGGGGGTTTCCCTATACCTTGAATTGGAGTGGATGTTGATGTCAAAAGAGGGAATGATGGGAAGATTGGTTGTGTGTTCGCTTGAAAAAGTGATGATGATGCATCAAAGGTTCCTCCTTCTCCAAATAAACCCACCTATCCTTGTGATATCATGGGGTGAAAGTGAGAAGGAAATGATGAACTCAAAAATCCTTCCAAGATCTAGTATGCACCTTCAATATCTTATGCTTCTTAAAATAAATCAGATTTTAATTAACTTGATACAAGCACATACTACTATGTCTTAAAGTGGAAATAGACATAGTTTAATTTCCCATGCATTAACCCTTCTAGGAAAGTTGATGTAGTTTCAGATCTAAGAAAATTTCAGTAGCATAACGACATGTAAATTAACATTTCAAGAATGAGAAACACAAAGAATAGAAGAGAGATAGACAAAAGAGAAGAAAACATTTTATACGTGGGGAAAAACCTTTCGGGTAAAAAACCAAAGCATCAAACCAATGTATTAATCTATAACAATAAGGTTACAATACACTTGCAGGCTTGCACCCTTAACATGGAGACTACATCTTTCTCTTCTGGAGGAAATCCAACAACACTTCAATACCTGCAATCAAACTATGCATTCTACAATGCAAGGAATCCTATTTATAGGAGATACAAGATTTGAGAAGCTTCTAGAAGAGGTTAGGTGTCCAAACCCATTTGGAAATAATATATCACACCATAGGCATGATTTGGACATTTGTACAACATTCTTTTACAACTCTTACAGTTGTCATAACATGCAAAACCTCTCTCCCAAGCTTAGGCGCCTAGTTCATGCTTATAGTGTGTTATGACAAATTCCTTACAAATGTCATATAACATGTGCCACAAAATTTTTTCACACTTACAACACATTCAACAAACAAAGAATAAGTCAAACATGACTATCACACTTGTTCTTTCACACTTTTTTCATACCCCACTAAGGCAACACACTTTCTCCATTCAAAATATACCTTATGACATGTCATAGAATATGTCATAAGATGACATCACTTGTCCTAGGTTCATGATTCCAAGATGGGACGCCTACCTCCACATGTGATGAAGATGTGTCATACAATCACCTCTAATGGGGATTCCACCTAGCCAGTGGGTCCCACTTAATGACATGACATTATAGGAAATTAATTAAAACAAATAAATACAATAATACATTAAATAATTCAATGTTAGGACTCTAAGGTTGAAACACTTTATTCCCAACATTCTCCCACTTGTTAAAGACCTGCCAAGAGTCATATCAAAATATTTGCTCAGGGCCCCAAGGCCCATAGATTCAAAACATAATTTTGAAGACAAAGAATCCTCCAAAGAACAAGATAAACCATCAGCTAAACCAACAACCAAACCAAGTTTCCTTCATCTAATTGAAAACCCACGAGATCAGAAATAGCACCCACAACAAATACTGATCCATCCAATTTGTCATACCTCAAAGGTATCCAGAATAATAGTAGAACTTATGCCAACAATATATCCAACCTATAGACTGCAATCAAAGGCTCCATGTGTCAAAACCGTCACTAAGAACACACACAACCAGGAACTACCACTGCATGGGTAATGTAAAATCTGAAAAATATCAAAGCATACCAAGTCTACCAATATATAGAAAGTGTAAAATAAATCATGTAGTACCAAGAAACATCCACAATGATATGAAAAACATGTAAATGAGTAACCTATAAGAGTAACTCTCACCATAAGTCTCCAAAGCTCTCCCATGTTTTCCACACTCAACAAAGGAAAGAGATAAAGAAACCTCCATGTCATCACCCAAGAAAATAAGTGAAAACATATGACCACAAGCTAGTGATCACAATAGCTCCATCCAAACCTCCAACCAAAGTAATGTGAAACCAAACATCCAAGAGGATAATCAAGACCAAAGAGAAACACTACACATTATATACCTGTGGAAAATCCTTCTACGTACACCTCTAAATGTCAAAAGTGTCAAGTATGGTCTCCTCCACAACACCCCAAAAGAAAATCCATGACAACACCCAACTGTTCAATCACCAAGATCAAACATAACATATGTATCATGTAATCAACATGGATGTAAGCCTCTCTTAACCAAATAAGATCAAGCTAAATATCCATTCCCATATCAGGAAATAAGCCCAATACATCTCCTAAACTCAACATTAATGAATTTTCTCATGATGCATAAGGAGATAAACATGCCAACACTCCTCAAATCAATCCTCCAAAACCATATATCCTTAGCTTAATATCCATATGCATGAGAGGACAAAGCATAACATAATACCCCTGAGAGGAACAATGGGTGATACATCTCAAGTAGACTATCAAGTAGACCAAGAGTGGGGAATGAGAATGATCCTCCAAGATATCCAATCCAAGAACACTCTCCTCATAGGTCCATGTTGAACACACATCCAACCAAGGTGTAGGCTCCTCAGACTTCCTACTGAAATCTCATAAAGAGTAACCATCTCAACACATGTCTCTAATCACAAGAGAACTCTAGCCTCACCTATGTCTCCAAGTATCCATGAGTACCTATAACCAACCAATCCATGCCAAACATCAAATGCAACATAGCATAATCATGAAGTAATAAAGAAAATGATAGATGTACCCAATACCAAGAGAACCAAGTCATCCCACTGCAAGTAAACAGGTAGCTAATCCACAACCTGCATGACTTGTAGATCTAATCACTAAAACATGCAAACTCATCATCACATCAGTAAACTAAAAATTGAGATATCTAAGAGAATAACCATATAGACCAAATGGCTCAAACACAAAATCAAACTTTGATATGATTTTCCAAACATTTCCACATTCAAGTACGATAGTTAACTAACTAAATAAGCATTCCTTCAAATTTGCAATTGTTTTCATCCAAAAAACTCCAAGAGTCTAAACACAATATTTTCCACAGATCTACAAACCACAGATTTTTGTTAACATGTAAAACCTGTAAAAATCATCTCTATGTAAATCTAAGACCACTTAAACATCCAAAATAATAGATCACACATATTTCATCTAAACAAGTGAATACTCCAGATCTACACAAACCCACAGTTTTTAGAACACATGGAAACTGTAAAACCTTCAGAGGAAATAGGTTGTCCAGAAGCTTATAAAATATAAATTATCCCAACTTCTCAACCCACAAATCACCAATGGTAAAAAAATATACCATTTCCTCAATGAGAAAGCTGAAAACCTCCTTAAAACATGCACAAAGCATACTCACAAACCTGTAACTCTCTTACATCCAGATAATCTAAGGAAAACATAATCTGAAAAAATAGTTCATCCACAGATTTACAAAACCGTAAGTTTTGATTCACTATGTAAACCTAGAAACCCACCATGTTTTGTAACATACATGCAAATCCATATCCACTTAACATCTGGAAGACCCTGAAGTCTATGTACAACCATAATAGTTAAACCAGAACAATGGAATATCATGAATATGCATAACCATAGATTTTTAAATGGAAAATCCATAAAACCCTCAAATCCAAGGAACATGAATCTGAGCCATGCAAGTACAAACATCCATTAGGAAACAGAGGTCCAGGAACTTCTAGGCCCTTTTTCAAGCCAACTCCACCACCAATATGTACATGCATCCAAGAGAGAACTAGGCTATATTCTAGAAGCTTCCAAATCATCCAATGATCAACTCCATAACCTACATGCATTCAAGGTTATTCAACTATCAAATATGAGCTTCATATCAATAACATATCAAATGTAACCACATGACCAACTCCAGAAAAGCTCTATCTTTTCCATTCTTCACAATGCCTACTATTTCCAGAAAACAAGATCAACTACAAAACTTCCACTCAATCAAGGATTAATAATCAGCGAATTCCTTCAAAACAAATTTCCTCAAGCTTTCCAAGCTAAGAAATCACAACAGAAGAAATACCCAAAACCCCAAACACCACATGCATCACCATGTGAGCACATGCAAGTGACATGCAAGTCTAGAGTTGAGCTCTGATACCAAATGAAAGGGAAATGATGAACTCAAAAATCCTTCCAAGATCCAGTCTGCACCTTAAGTATCTTATGCTTCTTAAAATAAATCATATTTTAATCATCTTGATACAAGCACATACTACTATGCCTTAAAGCGGAAATAGACATAGTTTAATTTCCCATGCATTAACCCTTCTAGGAAAGTTGATGTAGTTTCAAATCTAAGAAAATTTCAGTAGCATAGCGGCATGTAAATTAACATTTCAAGAATGAGAAACACAAAGAATAGAAGAGAGATAGATAAAAGAGAAGAAAACATGATATACATGGGGAAAAACCTTTTAGGTAAAAAACCCCACACTCCAAAGCATCGAACCAATGTATTAATCTATAACAATAAGGTTACAATACACTTGCAGGCTCGCAGCCTTAACATGGAGAATACATCTTGCTCTTCTGGAGGAAATCCAACAACACTTCAATACCTACAATCAAACTATGCATTCTACAATGCAAGGCATCCTATTTATAGGAGATACAAGCTTTGAGAAGCTTCTAGAAGAGGTTAGGCATCCAAACCCATGTGGCAATAATATCTCACACCATAGGCATGATTTGGACATTTGTACAACATTCTCTTACATCTCTTACAATTATCATAACATGCAAAACCTCTCTCCCAAGCTTAGGCGCCTAGTTCATGCTTATAGTGTGTTATGACAAATTACTTACAAATGTCATATAACATGTGCCACAAAATTTTGTCACACTTACAACACATTCAACAAAAAAAGAATAAGTCAAACATGACTATCACACTTATTCTTTCACACTTTTGTCATACCCCACTAAGGCAGCACACTTTCTCCATTCAAAATATACCTTATGACGCGTCATAGAATATGTCATAAGATGACATCACTTGTCCTAGGTCCATGATTCCAAGATGGGACACCTACCTCTACATGTGATGAAGATGTGTCATATAGTCACCTCCAATGAAGATGCCACCTAGCTAGTGGATCCCACTTAATGACATGAAATTGTAGGAAATTAATTAAAACAAATAAATACAATAATACAGTAAATAATTCAATGTTAGGACTCTAAGGTTGAAACACCTTATTCCCAACAAAAAGGCTTGTTTATTAAGAGAATATGTTGGGGATGCAGAGAAGGTGGATGAATTTTTGGTGTCATGAAAAATGAGTGGGACATACAGATGTTTTGGGTCTTGTGGGATGGTGTTAGGCATACCCACAATTGTGTTTGCATCTATGTTTTGGTTGTTTACAAGGGGATGTTTTTGAAAAGCTTGGAGTAATGAAATCCCCTTGGTAATCATGGGTTGACTTGGATCATGAGATGATGTTGGTTGTATGATGGGTTGAAAGATGTTTGGGAAGGAAGGTGTGAATGATACTGGTGGCATATTCCCAAGAGGTTGTTCCACAGTAGTTCTCACATCAAAATTCAAAGGGACTTTAGCCCTTTCCTTTGGTAATGCTAACATGTATTGTGTGGGATTGAGTCTCATAACTATGTTGAAAATTTTGTGTCTTTCAAGATTTTGGACTAGCTTAATTATTTTGTCTTGGGTCATCCTTTGAAAGTTGTTGGTGGCATCTTCCACTTGGAAACATCCCTCTTAAGGATTGAGTGGAAGGTCTATGGATATCTTAGGGTTGAATTCTATTTTATTTTGGCTCAAATCACTTGAAGTGGATGTTTCTTTATTTTTCTCCATGATCTTCCTGTGTTGTGACCTCGTTTGAACCATAAAATTAGGATCAAATTTGAGGAATATGGGAGATGCATCTCTAACTCAATTGGTTGATCTAAACTTTAGATACAAAAAATCAAATCTAGGATGTTAAGGATCAAATGATGGTGGTGTGATGAAGGATTCAAATGATATGAGTGTCTAAACTTCTAAGAACTTTGGAGGAATACTAGACTTTGGGATGTTTTGGATTTTGATTTTGATTTGGTTTGATTTGGATAATGGACTTATAGATCCCAAGATGTTAGATGTTATCTTGGAATAAACTTGTCCACGAGGGTGATAATTTAACTAAATGTATGAGGAACGATTCATCCACGCACACTTAGCCAAACAAAGTGATTTTGATTTTGATTGAAGGATTTACCAAAATTCTAGTATGTGATTTTTCCAAGGTTCTAAAAGTTGTTTGTGAAATGGTATTTGATTGATGTTTGGGATGGATGAAGGTGTTGATTTGATCCTAGATGAACCTAGAAAGACTTTGTTTACAAGATCAAGGTTTTGAAGAACATGTTATGCTTCTAGAACTTTTCAACCCTATGTGACAAACTCAAAATGTTGGAAAAGACCTAGATTTTGACAAAAAAATAAGGAA
This sequence comes from Sequoia sempervirens, assembly GCA_007258455.2. Taxonomy (NCBI): domain Eukaryota; kingdom Viridiplantae; phylum Streptophyta; class Pinopsida; order Cupressales; family Cupressaceae; genus Sequoia; species Sequoia sempervirens. The sequence continues at coordinate 198,742,923 of VDFB02047230.1, read as the reverse complement.
TACAAGTTTGTATTATTTCTTAAAGCACATTTGTAAAAGTTGTAGACCAATCTATCTCTAAATTCGTAAAGTGTTGAAAGATGTTTCTTGAGAGCCTTTGTACTAAGATGCTTATGACGATTGATAGAATTTAGTTTTGGGATTTTGAATTTGTGGGAAATCATTTCAACAAACACATATGTGGGTTTCAATTGTATTTTATCTTGATTAAATGGATTCTTTTTACCACATCAACACTTCTTGTTTAGCTTTCAAATTGGATGTCTATGTCTCAATTCCTTTTCTTTCCACAAGGTCCATTATGTGAAAATGAAATAATCAAGGGCATAGTTTTCCTAGGTTGAATTTAGAGAGAGAAATTTGAGATATGAGCCCAAATATTTAGAAGCCTCTAAGGATAGAATCCATAGGGACAAGCAATAATATGTGGACTTTTCAAGGGTATTTTCTCTTTTGAAAGGGTTTGAAATTTTGATGGCTTGTTGAATGTTTGTTTCAAAGTTTTGAGATTTCAAGTAATGTATTTGACTAACTCACAAATTGTACAACCCTAGGATAGAAAAGACAATATTTGTTGAGTCCCCACTTGGATTTTTCCAAACACCAAGACAAAGCGAATAGCTAGAGATTTAGTGACACTAGCTCCCCTCCACAACACACACTTCTCGAGACCACCAAATATCAAAATCCTCAAAATACGAAGATCAAAAGGATTTATTTTGTTTCTACTTTGAATAGTAAAAATAGGGGGCATCTTTAGAACAACCATTCTTTCACCAACAAATAGTAAGTATTTTGGCTTCTAAACAAATTGGTTCTTAGTTTAGGTCATCAGAGACATGACACCTTGCAAGTGTCCAGCAAGCCACTAAAGGCTTTAATCACTCCTACTAGGGGCTCTTATACTTTCTACAATAGTACCCCATTCTGAAAGACATTGCACGACTAACGCCTACATACCATGAGGAATTGTGAGTTTAGTCTTATCCATTTATATACTGACCCGAGTGAAAAGGGTATGTGCAGGATCTTGATGGGCCAAAAAGTGGCAATATGATGGGTATGTGTCTGACGAATTTTTTGTTACCTAAAATTGATGAAATGAAAAGGGTTTTTAAAGGAGATTCTCAGCTTTCCACCAATATAAATTATTCTTTACTTTGAATTTAATAAGTAATTATTATTCATTTTCTATTTGAATTATGACTAAAGTCCTGATTGATAGGCTGATTGAAAAACATCTATAGCTTTCAAACAGTATTACATTTTTTGAATCCAAAACATGTGTCACATTCTATGCTTCACATACTATAGGATTAATAAAAGAAAAATTGAATTTCATGAAGTTTTGACCAAGTTAAGGTGGTCAAACATACAAGTTTTTATATTTTCTAAAATTTGTAATAAAAAATTCATAATTAATTATTTACTTGGAAAAAATTACAAAACAATATGCATCACATCAGGACATGAGTCCTCTACTTATATCTAAAATATTATAAAAAAAATATTATTATTTTATTATGGCTAGGGTGGTCAGATAGACACCCACTTCTTATTTTTTCCCTGAAATTTAAGTACTATTGCATTGAAATTTCAAATTTTCACAAAATAGATTTTTTTTTTAAAGAAACCTAGTATTTTAGAAACTACATTCAATTTTCTACAAATTCTATTCTTACATATTTTTGAAATAATATAGATATCTTATTCAAATTTTTACGTCAAGTTGCCTAACTCTGATTTTTCTAAACTTTTTGCCACTGAAGGGCCTATTTTTTCCATGATGATCCTGCACATACCCAAAAACTGGTTGGAGTCACCTTCAAGTTGTTATTAGGCATACCCCTCTAAAGGTGAACAAAAGAAAGGGACTACTCTTGTAGTTTGACCACCCAGTTCATGTAAAGCACAAGGAGGGAAGACACAAAATGTCTCTTTCTCACACTAGCATGATTATTCAATTTTAAACCAAATTTGAAATGTGTGGGTAATTTTATAAACAACTAATGTCACTAGAATGCTTTTGATTCTCAAGATCACTGGAAAGTATGAGAGAAGTGCATACACATTCCAATGACACAAATTGCAAAAAAAAAATTACAAGATAATGAAAGCACAAGTTCTTTTTAGACCTCAAAGCAATGGGTATGTGCAGTATCATGATGGGCCAAAAAGTGGTAATATGATGGCTATGTGGATGACAACTTTTATTTTGCCAAAAATTGATAATACAAAAAGGGTTTTTAAAGGAGATTCTTAGCTTTCCACCAATATAAATTATTCTTTACTTTAAATTTAATAAATAATTATTAGTCATTTTCTATTTAAATTTTGACTAAAGTCCTGATTAATAGGCTGATTGAAAAACATCTATAGCTTTGAAATGGTATCACATTTTTTGAATCCAAAATATGTGTCACATTTTATGCTTCACATATTATAGGATTTTAAAAAATAAAATTGAATTTCATGAGGCTTTGACCAAGTTAAGGTGGTCAGACATACGAGTTTTTATATTTTTTAAAAGTTGTAATAAAAAATTCATAATTAATTAATTTCTTGGAAAAAAATTACAAAAAAGTATGCATCACATTAGGACATGAGTCCTCTATATATATATAAAATATTATAAAAAATTATGATCATTTTATTGTGGTTAGGGTGGTCAGACAGACACCTACTTCTTATTATTTCCTTGAAATTTAAGTACTACTACATTAAAATTTCAAATTTACACCAAAGAGATTTTTTTAAAAATAAACCTAGTAGTTTAGAAACTACATTCAATTTTCTATAGATTCTATTCTTATACATTTTTGAAATAATATAGATAACTTATTCAAAATTTTACATCAAGTTGCCTAACTCTGATTTTTCTAAATTTTTTGCCACTTAAGGGCCTATTTTTTCCATTATGATCTTGAACTTACCCCTATGGTGAGTTCGTTTTAAGCACCAAAAACCAAGTGTGAAGTTTTTTGTTCAATTTTGTCCCAAAATCAAAGTCTAATGAGTTTCTAATGTTCAATTTTAGCCCAACTTTGAGAAAAACCAATCAAAGATTAATTTTAAACCCAAATTGAAATAGTTGGCCTATACCAAAAAAAAAGTAGCAATTGGATTCTTTAGAATATTACAATAAGCATTTAAAAATGCTCTTTTAAGTTCAAGTTCAAGGCCCACTTTCAACTCAAAAATTCTCCAAAGATTATTTCCTACAACTCAATTTTGGAAGTTCCTTGTGCAAATGAAATCCATCCTCCCCCATGCAAGAGAAAGAAGACAATTATGCGATGATCGAGTTATCTAACTAAGGTTGTTTTTGGCATTAACTTCAAATAATAGAACATTTTTTAATGAAAATACCAATGACTTTTTGAACTAATAAATGAAACATTAATAAGAATACTAGCTTTCATAGACTTTAAAGCATACCTACTTTCCATGGACTTTAAAGCATTAATAAGAATACTGATTTCCACTAATTTAAATTGATCACATTCAAAATTCAATTCATTCAAATTACCATTGACTATCATACATTAGCTTATGCATGAAGCAATGATGAACACTAGTACTAGACCTATCACACATCTCAAAGCTACTTCACCATTATTCTTCAACTTTACAATGTACCTTCTCCATAAAGCTAAAACCACTAAAGGAAAAAAAAAACTTCTACATGTTAAAACCTAAACTTTTGTCGAAACAAAAGATTAGGAAGATAACTCATCTGCTTAAGATATGGATTTTCCTGATAGAAAATATCATAACTAGTGAATCTTACTACTACAATAACAACACTTTTTAAGAAGTTAGGTACTATTCAGTAATTTTAATTGAACCACTAAATAGTTACTATAGAGCATGCAAGGACTTCTCAAGAAAAACAGAGATAATTTGATTGTTTTCGACCAAATGGGATGAAAAAAAATTTCACAGACTCATAACAAGTAGGTCACCCACATCATAATATCTTATAAATATGTTGGAATTAAATGAAAGATCTTGGTGGTGTTTCTATAGAAAGGCATTAGTCAATGTGCAACAAAGAACAAATAGCCAGATTATTAAGCACAATGTAAAATCTAGGTAGGAAACACGTCACACCCTTTTTACAAATAGAAATTCCTTTCTACTTAACTCAACGTCAATATATTTGTATCCCATGCTCGATGGATTTAATCTAGTAGCAGACTATGACACAAAGATTTAGAGTACCACAAGAAACATCTACAAGCTTACACAAGCAATGTACGTGTGTGAGATAAATGCACATACCTAGGATTGGGAAATGCACATTTTGCTTCCTCTAGAATGGCTCACAAGGAATGTTTGAATTCTTCGAATTGAGTGAATGATGTGTCTTTTTCTATGAGATTTTTTTTAAAATAAACCTAGTATTTTAGAAACTACATTCAATTTGCTACAGATTCTATTCTTATACATTTTTGAAATAATATAGATAACTTATTCAATTTTTTACGTCAAGTTGCCTAACTCTAATTTTTATAAATTTTTTGCCACTTAAGGGCCTATTTTTTCCATGATGATCCTGCACTTACCCCTATGGTGAGCTCATTTTAAGCACCAAAAATCAAGTGTGAAGTTTTTTGTTCAATTTTGTCCCAAAATCAAAGTCTAATGAGTTTCTAATGTTCAATTTTAGCCCAACTTTGAGAAAAACCAATCAAAGATTAACTTTAAACCCAAATTGAAATAGTTGGCCTATACCAAAAAAAAAGTAGCAATTGGATTCTTTAGAATATTACAATAAGCATTTAAAAATGCTCTTTTAAGTTCAAGTTCAAGGCCCACTTTCAACTCAAAAATTCTCCAAAGATTATTTCCTACAACTCAATTTTGGAAGTTCCTCGTGCAAATGAAATCCATCCTCTCCCATGCAAGAGAAAGAAGACAATTATGCGATGATCGAGTTATTTAAAAAAAATTCTTTTCACCAATAACTTCACATAAAAGAACAATTTTTATTGAAAATACCAATGATTTTTTTAACTAATAAATGAAACATTAATAAGAATACTAGTTCTCATAGACATTAAAGCATACCTACTTTCCACGGACTTTAAAGCATTAATAATAATATTGATTTCTGCTAATTTAAAATTATCACATTCAAAATTCAATTCATTCAAATTACCATTGACTATCATACATTAGCCTATGCATGAAGCAATGATGAATACTAGTACTATACCTGTCACACATCTCAAAGCTACTTCACCATTATTCTTCCACTTTACAATGTACCTTCTCCATAAAGCTAAAACTAATAAAGGCAAAAAAAACTTCTACATGTTAAAACCTAACCTTTTGTAGGCACAAAAGATTAGGAAGATAACCCATCTGCTTAAGATATGGATTTTCCTGACAAAAAATATCATAACTAGTGAATCTTACTACTACAATAACAATGCTTTTTAAGAAGTCAGGTACTATTCAGTAATTTTAATTGAGCCACTAAATAGTTACTATAGAGCATGCAAGGCCTTCTTAGGAAAAAGAGAGATAGTTTGATTGTTTTGTAGCAAATGGGATGAGACAAATTTTGCATGGACTCATAATAGGTATGTCATGCTTATCATAATATCTTATAAATCTGTTGGAATTAAATGAAAGATCTTGTTGGTGTTTCTATGGAAAGGCATTAGTCAATGTGCAACAAAGAAAAAATAGCCAGATTATTAAGCACAATGTAAAATCCAGGTAGGAAACAAGTCACACCATTTTTACAAATAGAAGATCCTTTATACTTAACTCAGCGTCAATATATTTGTATCCCATGCTCAATGGATTTAATCTGGTAGTAGACTGTGACACAAAGATTTAGAGTACCACAAGAAACATCTACAAGCTTACACAAGCAATGTACGTGTGTGAGATAAACGCACAAAGCTAGGATTGGGAAATGCACATTTCGCTTCCTCTAGAATGGCTCACAAGGAATGTTTGAATTCTTCGAATTGAGTGAATGATGTTTCTTTTTCTATGAGATTTTTAAAAAAATAAACCTACTAGTTTAGAAACTACATTCAATTTGCTACAGATTATATTCTTACACATTTTTTAAATAATATAGATAACTTATTCAAATTTTTACGTCAAGTTGCCTAACTCTAATTTTTCTAAATTTTTTGCCACTTAAGAGCCTGTTTTTTCCATGATGATCCTACACTTACCCCTATGGTGAGTTTGTTTTAAGCACTAAAAACCAAGTGTGAAGTTTTTTTTTCAATTTTGTCCCAAAATCAAAGTCTAATAAGTTTCTAATGTTCAATTTTAGCCCAACTTTGAAAAACCCCAATCAAAGATCAATTTTAAACCCAAATTGAAATAGTTGGCCTAAAACAAAAAGAAAAAGTAGCAATTGGATGCTCTATAATATTACAATAAGCATTTTAAAATGCTTTTTTAAGTTTAGGTTCAAGGCCCACTTTCAACTCAAGAATTCTCCAAAGATTATTTCCTACACTTCAATTTTTTAAGTTCCTTGTGCAAACAAAATCTGTCCTCCCCCCTGCAAGATAAAAAATACAATTATGTGAGGATTGAGTTATTCAACTAAAGTCTTTTTTAGCATTAACTTCAAATAATAGAACAATTTTTAATGAAAATACCAATGATTTTTTGAACTACTAAATGAAACATTAATAAGAATACTAGTTTTCATAGACATTAAAGCATACCTACTTTCCACGGACTTTAAAGCATTAATAAGAATACTTAATTCAGCTAATTTAAAATGATCACATTCAAAATTCAATTCATTCAAATTACCATTGACTATCATACATTAGCCTATGCATGAAGCAATGATGAATACTAGTACTATACCTGTCACACATCTCAAAGCTACTTCACCATTATTCTTCCACTTTACAATGTACCTTCTCCATAAAGCTAAAACTAATAAAGGCAAAAAAAAACTTCTACATGTTAAAACCTAACCTTTTGTAGGCACAAAAGATTAGGAAGATAACCCATCTGCTTAAGATATGGATTTTCCTGACAAAAAATATCATAACTAGTGAATCTTACTACTACAATAACAATGCTTTTTAAGAAGTCAGGTACTATTCAGTAATTTTAATTGAGCCACTAAATAGTTACTATAGAGCATGCAAGGCCTTCTTAGGAAAAAGAGAGATAGTTTGATTGTTTTGTAGCAAATGGGATGAGACAAATTTTGCATGGACTCATAACAGGTATGTCATGCTTATCATAATATCTTATAAATCTGTTGGAATTAAATGAAAGATCTGGTTGGTGTTTCTATGGAAAGGCATTAGTCAATGTGCAACAAAGAAAAAATAGCCAGATTATTAAGCACAATGTAAAATCCAGGTAGGAAACAAGTCACGCCATTTTTACAAATAGAAGTTCCTTTATACTTAACTCAACATCAATATATTTGTATCCCATGCTCAATGGATTTAATCTGGTAGCAGACTGTGACACAAAGATTTAGAGTACCACAAGAAACATCTACAAGCTTACACAAGCAATGTACGTGTGTGAGATAAATGCACAAAGCTAGGATTGGGAAATGCACATTTCGCTTCCTCTAGAATGGCTCACAAGGAATGTTTGAATTCTTCGAATTGAGTGAATGATGTTTCTTTTTCTGTGAGATTTAAAAAAAAATAAACCTACTAGTTTAGAAACTACATTCAATTTGCTACAGATTATATTCTTACAGATTTTTTAAATAATATAGATAACTTACTCAAATTTTTACGTCAAGTTGCCTAACTCTAATTTTTCTAAATTTTTTGCCACTTAAGAGCCTATTTTTTCCATGATGATCCTACACTTACCCCTATGGTGAGTTTGTTTTAAGCACCAAAAACCAAGTGCGAAGTTTTTTTTTCAATTTTGTCCCAAAATCAAAGTCTAATAAGTTTCTAATGTTCAATTTTAGCCCAACTTTGAAAAACCCCAATCAAAGATCAATTTTAAACCCAAATTGAAATAGTTGGCCTAAAACAAAAAAAAAAAGTAGCAATTGGATGCTCTATAATATTACAATAAGCATTTTAAAATGCTTTTTTAAGTTTAGGTTCAAGGCCCACTTTCAACTCAAGAATTCTCCAAAGATTATTTCCTACACTTCAATTTTTTAAGTTCCTTGTGCAAAGAAAATCTATCCTCCCCCCTGCAAGATAAAAAATACAATTATGTGAGGATCGAGTTATTCAACTAAAGTCTTTTTTAGCATTAACTTCAAATAATAGAACAATTTTTAATGAAAATACCAATGATTTTTTGAACTACTAAATGAAACATTAATAAGAATACTAGTTTTCATAGACATTAAAGCATACCTACTTTCCACGGACTTTAAAGCATTAATAAGAATACTTAATTCAGCTAATTTAAAATGATCACATTCAAAATTCAATTCATTCAAATTATCATTGACTATCATACATTAGCCTATGCATGAAGCAATGATGAACACTAGTACTAGACCTGTCACACATCTCAAAGCTACTTCACCATTACTCGTCCTCTTTACAATGTACCTTCTCCATAAAGCTAAAACCACTAAAGGCAAGAAAAAACTTCTACACGTTAAAACCTAACCTTTTGTAGGCACAAAAGATTAGCGATATAACCCATCTGCTTAAGATATGGATTTTCTTGACAGAAAATATCATAACCAGTGAATCTTACTACTACAATAACAACGCTTTTTAAGAAGTTAGGTACTATTCAGTAATTTTAATTTAGCCACTAAATAGTTACTGTAGAGCATGCAAGGCCTTCTTAGGAAAAAGAGGGATATTTTGATTGTTTTCTAGCAAATAGGATGAGACAAATTTTGCATGGACTCATAATAGGTAGGTCGCACATATCATAATATCTTATAAATCTGTTGGAATTAAATGCAAGATCTTGGTGGTGTTTCTATAGAAAGGCATTAGTCAATGTGCAACAAAGAATAAATAGCTAGATTATTAAGCACAATGTGAAATCGAGGTAGGAAACACGTCACACCCTTTTTACAAATAGAAATTCCTTTATACTTAACTCAACGTCAATATATTTGTATCCCATGCTCAATGGATTTAATTTGGTAGCATAATGTGACACAAAGATTCAGAGTAGCACAAGAAACATCTACAAGCTTACACAAGGAATGTATGTGTGTGAGATAAATGCATAGACCTAGGATTGGGAAATGCACATTTTTCTTCCTCTAGAATGGCTCACAAGGAATGTTTGAATTCTTCAAATTGAGTGAATGATGTGTCTTTTTCTGTGAAAGCAAGGGTAAGAAAGATAGATTTAGCTAATCACATAGACTGCACACTTTTTTTGTTGTGAATACACCCGACTAGACTTGTTTTTATCAATTACAAAGCTTAAATAAAATTGAATGTGTTGCCATTTTTATGGATATAGAAACACAAGGATGAATAGAAAAAGTCACTATTTGGTGCCAACGGATCTATAGTTGGTGCATCAATGCATATTTCATTCATATGCTCCTATGTAAGGCCACACTATGAAGGTTGGGTGTGTTGCACTAATATTATAAACCCACAGTAAGCTTAAATGCATGCGCTATTAGCAAGAGCATGATAGATGCTACTATAGCATGTAAATGTGTCTTCAAGCTTGTAAAATCCTTATGAAATCCCTATGCAATAGATGCATGAATTGAGTCAATGACCTATAGTCTACAGTCAAATAAACAAAGGAAAATACATGTGAAAATAGAGATTATACAGATTTCTTAAATATAGTATCACCTATCATTTCAAGAGACACAAAGAATCAACAAATAGATATGTGGCACAGTTAATTTTTGAACAATGGAAATGATTTGTAAAGCAACCTATTGAACACAATCATATATACTATATTCAATCACATATTCAATATTGTAATACATTTGAATAAACCTTGTTCTTTCAACGATAATAAAAACATTAGCATAACTAGAGCTCCACAAAGATTGGATTAAAAAAAGCATGGTGGGCACCAAATGTAAGTAAAAATCTACAAAATTCTTAAACCTTAACATAACATTACTATGAGTTAGTTTAAACCAAGCAAATAAAATGCCCCTATGAGATATTCAAACATACTTAATAATGCAAACAAAACAACAAAAGATGAAAGAAACTAATTGAAAGCATATAACAAGCATGTGCAAACCTTATCCCATAGTGGGAGTGGTGCTCCTTTGATGTGGAAAGAATGCCCTTTCCCACCCCCTTTGATAAGCTTCCAAAATGGTGAACAAAATGTGATGAAGATGCAAATATGAGTGAGCAAGTGCAAGACAAATGTTCCTATAGTGAGAATGTTATTATTGTGGATTATTTTCAAGTAGAAGTGCCTTGTATTTATAGATTAAAGGGTTGAAGAGTGGAGAGATGAGAGAAATGTGGGACTAAAGGACATTCAATAAGATTGTGACACTTGTCACAAATCTAATGGGTGAAGTTGGAGCACATTTTGGAGAATGTGTATAGTTAATGCATGTGGTTGAGGATTTGAGAGGTATAAGAGACAAATTAATGTATTTCTAAGAGGCATTAAATGAATTTGGTTGAGATGTTTTGGAGGGAAATTTTTTGGGCAAGAAAGTCAAATAATATGGAGTTAATGAAGGAATATTCCCTTAGAATATTCCTTTGTGAGGGAAAATGAGATAATTAATTAATTAAAAGAATTGATTTTCATGTGCAAGTGGGTTGGTTAATCAGGGGTTTAGGTTTGACCTAGGTTGATTAAAAAGTTAGAGGATGGGTAATGATTACTAGGGGTTAATTAATTCAGATTAATTAACTTGAAGGAATTAGGGAATTTGACATCTGATTTAATTAATTTGATTTATTAAATCAGATGAGAAGACTTTTAGGAATTTAATTAAATACATTGATTTATTTAATCAAATATGATGCACATTAGTGAATTAATCTAATAAATTACTCTATTTGATTAATAGAGGAAATGATGTTAATTGGTCAGATTTAGATGCATAATGTCAATATTACTTGAATGTCTTCATATGTCTCTTACTTTTGGTTTGTCATATGAAATCCACAAGGGCTTCATCTAACATGTCAAATTCATCACTACTAAAAGGCTTGATGGTTAGGTTAAATTGGAAAGAGAGGTTTGAAATAGTCAAATAACTAAACTTTCTCCAAGTGGTTTAGAGGTTGGGTCTTGCTTTTAGTTTCATTTTCTAATGTATATGTAATGTAATCTAATCTGAATGAACTATGAAATGATGCTAAAAATTAAAAGTGCACAAATCTAATTCTATCCACAGTTGCAATGAATGTAAACATGTTGTTTTTAATGATTTGAATGTAAAAAGAAAGTGTGCAACCTAAAATAGAAAGACAATAACAAAAAATAGAAACTCAAAAGTAGTCAATTTAACTCTGTGAAATGTAGTCAAAATTTTGCATTGGGACTAATTCACCCAAGGTGGTGAATGGGTCCTAGTAGAGATTTTTTTTCAAAATTTTCTAAATTTTTTGGTTGATTTTTTAATTTTTTATGTTGTTTGAGCTAGATCCTAAGTGTAAATGTAGATTTTGTTTGATTTTTAGAGATATGAGATGCAAAAATGTAAGCTATATGAGCTTTCACTAATGAAAAATTGAAAACCTTGGAGTGCAAATTAACCAATGCAAGTCCTAATGCAATGTTAATGCAAGAAAAATCTAGGATGAAAATGCACTATGAATAAGAAAATGAAATACTCTAAATTTGTAGGTTCACCAAAATAAAATGATAGATTTGTGGGATGGTGTTGTCATATGGTTTTTGTCATAGAGCATACCCACCATTCCAATTTCATTCAAGGGTCGCCCTAAAGATCTCAATGGAAAAGAGAAAGAAATCTTGTAATAGGGTTGTCCTAGGGACTAAATGAAAACTACTAAGGGGTTCACCACCAAGTAAAACTTGGAAAAGATAATTAAATGTAAGATGAAATGTAAAACCCTAATTGAATGCAAAGACCTACAAAATGACATAGAAAAGTGTATAAAAAAAATAGAAAGTTGTAAAACAAAATGTGTGCACCTGGAAAATCTAGAGATGACCTAGATGAGATCTGAAATGCTGAAAATTTTGACTTTTTTCCCTAGTGGGACTCATTCACGCCACTTTGGGTGAATCAGTCCCAGTTCTAGATTTCTACATGGGATTCCATTTCGCGAAAAAAGGATATTTGAATCTCCAAATAGATCTAAAAACACCTATAGTTGGACTCATTCACCACTCTTGGTGAATTGGTCCCATTTTGCTTTTTTGGGAATTTAAAGTTTTGATCTACACTTCAACACTTTCTCTCTCCTCCCAACTTAAGTTCTAGATCCAAATAAGTGGAAAACATTCACAAAATAGAATGTAGACTTGATTTTCTAATGGGGGGTTTCCCTTGGTCAAACCCCAAGTTTGGTAGTTACACCCCATTGGAAATAATGAAATAAGCATGAAAACCCTAGCCTTAAGTGTGTTTAAGACTAATAAATTTGAAACATGATGCAATCCTATTCTAATGTGCAAGAACAAGATGCATAGATTAAAAATGAATAATGCAAGAATCACTTTAGGAGATATCTAATCAAGTTAAATGAATCTAAAAAATGTGTAAACCTTCCTTAGGCTAAATGTAGAGTGACAATGGACAATGGAATCACTTGGAAAAAAAGTCCTTAGGCTTGGCTTGATTGCTAATTGTATCTCCCCAACCTAGAATTCTTCATGATTCACCATAGACAACCATGATCAACCCTTGAAAATGCTATATCTTGAATAAAAGTGAGCTTGAAGACATGCAAAAATGCATTAATGCTATTCCAAGGCTTCAACTTTACTTGCTTTTGAAACTTTATACTTTTTCTTGAAGACTCTTGATACTTATCTCTTGAATTTTCTCTTGAAAATAATTTCTCAAATTGCAATGATGGATTTGTGGGATGGTGTTTTCATATAGGTTTGGTCATAGACCATACCCACACTTCTAATTTCATGCAAGGGCAACCCTGAAGATCTCAATGCAAAAGAGAAAGAAATCTTGTAATAGGGTTGTCCTAGGGGCTAAATGCAATTTACTAAGTGGTTCATCACCAAGTTTAAACTTGGAAAAGATAATGAAATAAAAGATGAAATGTAAAACCCTAATCAAATGTAAAGACCTACAAAATGGCCTAGAAAAGTGTATAAAAAAAATAGAAAGTTGTAAAACAAAATGTGTACACCTGGAAAATTTGGAGATGACCTGGATGAGCTCTAAAATGATGAAAATTTTGACTTTTTTCCCTAGTGGGACTCATTCACCATTCTAGGTGAATCAATCCCTATTCTAGATTTATACACGGGAGTTTGTTTTAGGAAAAATGGTATCTAAATCTACAAACAGATCTAAAAAACACCTATAGTGGGACATGTAAAACATTTTTCCTTGCCTCAGCTTTTTGATCTTCAACCTCTTTTTATTTTCAGTGTCTAAAATGTCTGGGTTTATATACGGCTGGTTAGAAAGATGAGCAATACACCACATGGTGGTTGCATGGCTTTCTCATATCATTTTTCTTTTTGGAGGAGTGCTCAGGACACACGTCAATTTGGTGGAAGTTTTCTCCAAAAGGTTTCTCAAAAATCATTAGATCTCTACCTATATGACGTGTCATCTCTTTGAGGACTATGCCTGATAATATCTTTTGGGGGATCTATCAGAGTTTTCTACCCTTTACTTTCTAGGTATTTTTTGAATGAAATCTTGGAGTTGGTTCCTCGAGGTAATGTAATTGGTCAATGGACCCCTTTTTTGTTGCCAAAATGTTCTTAGGATTTGATCGTCTACACACCTACATCTTTGCTAAATATCTAAAAGAGATAAATGTAGTAGCTGAGAATCAATGAGCAAATATTTTTGCGGCCTATCCAAGGATCCACAATCAAATTGCAAGCTATCAAGTGACAAAATCTGGTAGTAATTACTTATTTGCTGAGGTGGTGTTTTCTTCTTTCGGTGGCTATATAACTAGAGCAATGACATAATGAAGGGTTAGATTACAAGTAGCAGTTTCTTGAAAAAGAAAAGTTTCTTTAGTTTTCTTAGGATTGTTAGAATTATTTTCAAAAACAAGTTGTAGAACTACTTTATTCTAGCATGTTATATCTATTAAGGTTTAAACTATTGTTGTATTTTTGACCGACCTCTTTTTTAAAGTTCATTTGATAATTAAAGCATAAACTATTGAGGAGGATTTATTGAGACTGTGCATGTATGGCCTTTTTCAAGCTTTCTTTCTTTATATATTGTCGTTTTGAATGAAACACTTTGTCTTGTAAGTTGAATCTAGATAGTTTAAGTAGTGGATTTCTTTGTTGTATGCTTGTATTGTAGAATATTAAGTTAGGAAAACTGGACTATGTCATTGGACTTCTCTTCTTTTCTAAAAGTTGTTATCTTATTGTACTATGATGTATTAGGAGATAGAGGTCATGTGATTTCTGAGATATTGTTCTAGTAATCATAAGAAGTCTTTATGTTTGATTAGACCTTAATGAACATTTCCTATGAAAATATTTGAATATTTGCATTGTGCTTGAAGTTGGCCTTTGTTGTTTGTTCTCTTTCCAACAATGAAGGGTTGTGGAATTCTGTGTCTATTTATATCACTCATAGGAATGATTTGGGTTTGAAATGTTGTAAAATATTTGATGCATCACCCTTCATATTTTATGTTTACATTTCTTTCTCTTGTTATCTCAAAAACCCCAAAGAAGAGACAACTTTCTATAAAAATCCTGGAGGTATTCAGTGAGACACAATTTTTCCCCCATCGCTGAATTTTCTGTAAGACTATCGAAGAGGCACAAACTTTGATGAACAATAGTTCTTTTTTTGGCATGCCTAGTGGGACAAGAATTTTTATGAATGCTTGATTAGAAGTTATAAATATTTCTTGAATCAGGCTAAGGAAGGAAAATGGAATTTTCATGCCCAGAATCCAAACAAGAGCATCTTTGAGGGTCACTTTCAATACTCTTAGTTACCTACCTCGACCCCTAGGAGGAGATGACTTATAGGTTCTATATCACTTGTAAGGAGCAATAGAGTAAGAAGTAAGAGCCCAATATCTAGAGCTTTATCTACTCCACCTAGAGGATTAAATTTCCAAATTAGAATACCTATATATCTTATTTATAGAAACATTTTCTCTATGGCTCACATAGCTCCCCCTGCTCCTAGGAACTTCGTAACATGAGATAGTGGTAGTCCGCTAAGACCACCCATACTCCCAGATGTATGGCCTACCATACCCGGTAATGCCCTCAATGCTATTCCTAAATTCTCTGGATAATATTTTAAAACCCCTTCTGAACACCTGGAAGATATAGCAGAGGCATGTAGGGTACATAATATAGCAAAAGAAAATATTGCTCTAAATTTGTTGGCCACCTCTTTCAAAGGAAAGTCCCAATACTAGTACTGATCTTGGGTATGTGTAGGATCATCATGGAAAAAACAAGCCCTTAAATTGGCAAAAAATTTAGAAAAATCAGATTTAGGCAACTTGAAGTAAAAATTTGAATAAGTTGCTACAACAATTGATCACCATCAAAAGATCTCCTCATGAAGCCATGAGCGACTTCAACACCTGATTCCACAAGACCTGGAAAAGGATTCATGTGGCTGCTTGACCTCAGATTGCCATGGAATTCATGTTCTATCTGAAAGCTTTTAATCCTGACATCATAGTCATGATAACTTCCATGGGAGGAGACATCTTGCCTGAAACTTATGAGGTGGCGGTGCACATGGAAAACAGTCTGATCGATGTCAGGAATCTCCCACCATGACCCGCTATGCCTATGTTCACAGAGCTTATTGGAACATCTCGAGAATAAGATTCTCCAAGTACTTCCACTACACAATCGACTATGAATGTTCCACAATCCATGTACATGTATCTTGCTACACAAAGAAATACATCGAGCTCCAACTCAGTTATGATGGATATCAATGACATAAATAGTCTCATGAGAACTTTTTCTAGTGAGCTGGCTATCATCAAATTACAGAACATGATGGCCCCAAAGACAAGCATTCAAACCTACGGTGGGAGTTGGCCATCCTATCAACAAAACACATATAAGGGGTTTTCCTAAGGAGGAGGCAAATAGATGACGCCTGTGAATCAGATAATTTTCTAGTCACCATGTTGCTTCAGACAGTAAAAGATAGCTAGAGTAGTGAAATAATTCTAGGCTAGAAAAATTTGGCCGAATAAGAGAACATATGGTGCTTCCCAAGCAATGATAGCCATATGCCCCAAAATTTCCTATAGAGAAGCATTCAACAAAAGATAGTGGAAAAAAGAGGGAAAGGTGTACCTCCAAATATAGATGAATACAGATCTTCCAAAATGGATAATGCTCATTTTAGAGCATAGATGCAAGGGATTTCCTTGGAGCAAGAGGTAGGAATTACACCCGACCAGGCGCTATTCATATGGATGGAGGTAGAAGAATGGTATTTGTGAGTGAAGCTCCCACGACTAGTGCTCCACAACTGCAGTTAGATTATAACATGAGGTCCAAAAGAAGGCTCACTGGCGAATACTTGCAACAACCTCTGCCACGACCCCAGTTGCATCAACCATCGTCACAAGTGAAGTAGTCCTTACCAATTATCGTCCAACCTATCCCATAATTGCATAATATATCGTGACCTACAAAAAGGATGAGTGAAACGTCAAGCCTAACCATGTTAGAAAGTTTTCTTCCAGAAACAAGAGAGATAACATTTTTTAATCCCAAGGCCCAAGGGGTCAAGATGCTTAATGTGATTGAGCAATTGAAGAAGGCACCCACCAATGTACCATTGTGTACGTCATATCTATTCTTGAACAAAAAAAATTGCTTCAGGAACAATTGAAGAAAGAAGAGCAGATGCCTCAGACAAGAGTGGCTCCTATATGTGATTAGAGGAGAGGCAAGGTACCCTCGTTAGAACCTCAAGTGCCAAGAGTTGTAACATATGCAAATGACATTGGAGATGCAAAATAAAAAGAGGTAAGCAAGACAAAGCCCACACCTTTCTTTTTAACACTTATTGTGGGAGATAAGCTTTTGCATAATAATATGATCGATTTGGGATCTAGTATGACTATCATGCCAAAACAAGTTGTGGATTCCTTTTAGTTAAAGTATGAACCTCTTGAATAAGGAATCATGCAATTGGATGGGAAGAAGGTTCTAACCATGGGCCGGATAAAAATACTTGTCCTTGACTCTTTTCTCCTGTCCAAGCCAAACAGTCATGCAAGAAGTAGTAGTGATAGACACTCCACCAATATTCAGAATGTGTCTATTAAGATATTTCATCGCCAAGCTTGGTGGATACTTAGCACTAGACTAGACCCATCTCATATTTAGAACCAAGTAGGGGGTGAAAATGAAGATTTTTTCTGAATCTTTACATCCTGAACATACTACAAACAATGCAGTCTTATGCTTTGAAGCTGCACATACTTCCATTTCTCAATAGGAGAAATATTGTGTCAAAATACTAGAAGAGGAAGAAGATAATAGTGAGCGGACTCCCAAAGAAGAAGTTTTTCTCAACCAATTCATTGATTTTGATCCATTCAAAAATTTCCATGCAACATGATTAGGCACCTATGTAATTTTTGACAAAGATCAAACTTTTCTAAAACTTGTGAAGGATCAAAAGAAATTTGATGACCCATCTGATAATCATCTATGGACCCTATATTTTGATGGTGCCAAGTGTAAAGACGGCTTTGAGGTAGGCATCCGATTACTATCCCCGATGGGATTTGAAACTCTCAGAGCTTATAATTTTCTATTTTCAAGGTTGAATAATGATGTTGAATATGAGGCTTTGGTCCATGGTCTAATCCTTGTTGAAAAAATGGGTGTAAAGAGAGTACAATTTTTTGAAGATTCAAAGCTAGTGGTGAGCCAAGTATATAGCCAAGCAATTGAAAACAACACCCGAATGAAGTCATATAGACATCGAATTTGGGATCTTTTTGAGAATTTTGAAGCCTTCAACATACAAGTTATTTCTTGATCTTAGAATAGTGTCGTTGATTGGATGGCATCTATTGGGTAACAATTTGAACTAGTTTCTTACTCCACCAAGAAAAATGTAGTGCAAGTTTTCATCCGACCCTCAATTCCCAACAATGATGAAAATTGGTAGGGTTTTTATGATGACACTCAAATCGCTACCTTCATACAAGAGGAATGGACCTTGATGATTCACCCCCAAGATTTGATTTCTTTGAAGGTCAAGTCATCCAATTGAAAGGGATCAAACTTCCTAGAGGTTTGATTTCTCTCAAACACCTTTTTGATTGTGAAGATACTAAAAATGGCAAGCGAAGGTTCACTGTAGATGAAAGAGATTATGAAGAGCTTGATGTTGGAAGCAATATAAATCTGGAGGTTAGAAAAGAAGTCCCTCAAAGAGATAAAGAAAGATTAAGGGATTTGTGCTATGAGTATGATGGAATCATGGCATGGACCTATGATGATCTAAGAGGATATGACCTAGGTATAATTCAGCACACTATTGATTTGGAGGAAGGGTCCAAGCCTGTCTAACAAAAGAAAAGGCCAATCAACCAAAAGGTTTAAGCCTTGATGGTGCAAGAGCTCACCAAGTTGGTCAAATCAAGAATCATATATCCGATCAAACATTCCACTTGGGTGCCAAATATGGTACCCGTCTGAAAGAAGAATGGGGATATCAGACTTTGCATTGATTTTTGGGACTTGAACAAGGACTCCTTGAAGGACCATTACCCCTTGCTATCAATGGAGCAAATTCTACAGATAGTAGCTGGATCTGAAATGTTGTCACTACTTGATGGCTTTCCAAGATATAACTAGGTATATGTAAAGGAGAGTGACCAACACAAGATGATGTTCACAACTAAATGGGGAACATTCACATATGCCTAGATGTGGTTCAGACTATCAAATGTTGGTGCAACTTCTCAACAAGCAATGGATATCACTTTGAAAGGTTTAATCAACCTGACTATCTTGATATACCTGGATGACCTGATGGTCTTTTCAAAATCAAAGGATGATCATTTTGATCATCTAGAAAAAGTCTTCTAGAAATGCCAACATTTTGGGATTTCTTTAAACCCCAAGAAATGTGTCTTTGGAGTACCTCAAGGTATGTTGCTTGGCTTTGCAGTATCTAAAGATGGGATAGAAATAGATCATAAAATGGTTAGATCTATAATAGAATTACCCCTACCAGTAAACTAGAAAGGACTTCAGTCATTTCTGGGGAAAATTAATTTCATCAGCAGGTTCATATCAGACTTTTCCAATATTGTGAGGCCTATCACATTAATGCTTAAAATGAAACTATTGTTCAAATGGACCTCCAAAGGAGAAGAATATTTTTAGCAAATAACAATAGCAATTTCAACCACTCTGGTCCTTGTTAATTTAGATTTTTCCAAAGATTTAAGTACTTTATGTATATAGTGGCCAGGATAGTATAGCTTCAGTGCTTACTTAGAAAAGTGATCAGAATGACAAAGAACATCATGTCTCTTTTGATTCAAAAAATTTAAAGGGCTATGAGGTTAGGTACAAATTTGTGGAAAAACAAGCTTTTTCCATAGTGAAAAGTTTGAAAAAATTCTAACACTTGGTGTTGGCCAACAAGATCACTATCCTTGTAGCACATGCCAATGTGTGGGAATATATTACAGAAGGTGAGATCACTGGAAAAAGAGAAAATTGGATTACTAAGATCCTAGGAATATGATAGGACATCAAACCAACCAAGTTGGTTTGAAGGAACGTGGTGAATACATCGTGATAGGAGACAAGTCTTGCAAATGTAAAAGGACACTCTATCGTTCACCAAACCAATTTGAGTCCTGAGCAATCTTGGGTGGTTGGTTGATCAAAATCAGTATATGTAGAAGGGATATTACTTGACCAACCTTCCTTTCAATAAAAGTAGATACTACCGATTGCAAGGTGCTAGGTATGTATTAATCAAGGATGTATTATTCAAGAGAAATTATGATGGTATGTTGCTATGATGTATCCACAGCCTACAGGTGGAAAGGGTTCTCAATGATTTACATCACAATCCTGAGGGTAGACATTTTTCCTCCAAAACTATTACTTTGAAGATAATACTTGCAAGATATTACTGGCCCTCTATGTTTGTCAAAGCACATCTCCTAGTGCAGAAATGTACACAATGCCAATATTTTGTTGGCAAAAGAAAGAATGTCGCTCTACCCTTGACCCCGATTGTAACTAAAGAACCCTTTGCACAATGGGGTTTGGGTTTTATCAATATGATAAATCTTTTTTCTAGTGTCAGACATAAGTGGATCCTTATGGCAACTAATTATTTTACAAGATGGACAGAGGTTGTAGCCCTAAAGAATGCAACAAAAGGGGAAATTATTAATTTCCTTGAAGAAATAGTGGCCAAATTTGGCCCATCCAAAACCATCATATCCGATAATGCTTGAGCTTTTCTTGGAACATGGATGTCATATTTTGCTATCAGACATGGGAGTTTCCTTAAAACTTCATCAAATTATTACCCACAAGGGAATGGGTTAGCAAAATCCACCAATAAAAACCTAATTAGGTTAATTAAATGATTGGGTTAGAATGACAAAGAGAATGCCCAAGTATTTCTACTAATTGCCCTATGGGTGGATCAATTACTCCCCAAGAAGATTCTGTGTTAAATTCTCTTATGAGTCGGGTATACCTAAAAAGAGGTATCAGACATGGGAGTTTCCTTAAAACTTCATCAAATTATTACCCACAAGGGAATGGGTTAGCAAAATCCACCAATAAAAACCTAATTAGGTTAATTAAATGCATTGGGTTAGAATGACAAAGAGAATGTCACAAGCATTTACGGGTTGCCCTGTGGGTGGAATAAATTACCCCCAAGAAGATTCTAAAGACTTCCTCTTATCAGTTGGTATACAAAAAAGAGGTAGTGATACCTATCTCCATAGAAATTCCCACTTTATAGCTACTAAAAGCCTTGGAGGTTGAAGAAAATGGGGGAATGGAAGTACGGATAGAACTCCTTAGACTAGAAGAAGATAAAGAAAATGCCCATGGGGCTATGATCAATCACCAATAGATAGTCAAGAGTTGGTTTGACAAAAATATTTCTAACCCAGAGTTCAAAGAAGGGAGCCTAGTGCTAAAGTACTGAGCGTACTGCAAAACCAGGGCAACACCAGAAATTTGAACCACTGTGGAAAGGACCTTTCCAAATCAACGCATTCAAAGAAAATAATGTGTAAAAGCTTGAAGATATGGAAGGAAATGCTTTAGATATACCGGTTAACTATATTTATCAAAAAAAAATCCATTTAAGTGCACAATTCTTTGAAAATTTTAACAATTATGTACCATATGTAAAAATTTTGTATATATTTCAAATTTTTTGAAATAACAGAACTAAAAGAACACTAAAGAACTAAAAGCTTGTATTGTATTATATCTATAAATATTTTACATATAATACAAGCCTAAGTCTTAGTTTTAAACATAAGGCTCTCTCGAGCAAACCCAAAAGGAGTTATGAAGTCAAAAGATCAAAAGGGGAGGCAACATGCAAAAATAGACAAAAAATACCTCCAACCATCATCTAAGAAGCTGGAAAGGTGCATTATTGGTTCTTCTTTTTCTTCCTTTTCTTTTCTTTGTCTATTAGGTTGCAAAAGGAGGGGTTGGAAACATGACATATGCAAACCCTACAAAGAAGGCTCTGAGCCAACTCATTGTGACTCTACACTAGGAAGTCAAAATGTTTCCTCTAAGGAAGCCCAAAAACCTGTTTGATGCCATACTCTTGCAATAGAAAAGTGGCCACTAGTTGAGAGGAGTAGCGGTGCATCTCAATGTCCATAATGTAGAAATCAGAAAGAAAGGGTAACTAGGCTACATCTATGTTGAAGTCCACATGCCTGCAGAGGTCCATAGCACTTGGAATACCTAAACTGGGGATGGCCACTCACACTTTCTCTCCAAGCCCCTCGATCAATAAAGTATCAAACATTTCATGGAACAGTTTAATTATCATGGGTTTGGGTACATTCAATTCCAAAAGAGATGCCACGAACCGGGATAGCACGTTGTAGTTCCTCCAAAGCTAATTCTTTTCGGTGATAAAATTTGCACCAACCACCCACTTGAATGCAATAATCTTGAGAGGGTCACATTTCTTCACTAGGCACTTGATCCATCGTCAATAATTTCTCCCACGAAGCTATATTGTGGTCTTCTATGAAGAAGCCTAATGGGAGTGCCTAAGCCGACAGGCATTTCAATAAAGCAACAAATTATGGCAAAATAAAAATAAGCAGAAGGCTAGCTAACTTAAAGAAACTATATGTTCGAATGAATTTTGAAAAAGGCGAACATGAAAACCCAACCAACGGAATGTCTATTTTTGGTTAGATGGCAACGAATTTTTTTAAGATAAAAAAAATAGACTAAGATAGATAAATCATACAGAGGATTAGATAGAATGTCCGAAAAAATAAATTTGGGCGTTGGAGTAAATACTCTCATATGCCGATTGTTGAAATGTGTCTTTCACCATCATCAGCGCCCACTAGCTTACTAATAAAAAAGGACATGGGTTAACACACTAAAAAATTTGACAAATTAATGGTCATGTCTTTTTAGGGTGTACCTTGTATCACTTCCACATGTTCCATATAGCAAAGGCACATGCTTCAATGCTAGAAATTTATTTGTAAAAGAGGCGATAATGGGAATGTACTAATTCCATCCTCGCAACATTCTCAACATTCCAAAGGGATAAAAATCTCATGTTCACACGTATCGCCTCGGTGGCAGCATTTAATGGATTAGTCATAATAGCATAGTCTTAACTACATGTACAAGCAGAGAATTAATTACACTCAAAAGTGGGTTTCCCTTTTCAAGCAAAAGGAAAATGACTATTTTTTGTTAAAACAATTCTCTACAACTTCTAATAATAGTCATGGCAGAACTCTCAACCTCTGGAAGACAAGCCATAGCTTTGGGTTGATGACCTAGATATGCCAATGTTTTTGGGCGGAAGTCATTCACTAAGGCCCTGGTCACGGCCTTTTGAATTTTGTAAGAGGGTGTCAGTTGATAAGCCTGTGAAAAGAGAGGCAGTGCAAGATATCGCTACAAAGTTTTTGACCCCAAGTTGTTGGTTAACCCCAAAAGTCTTAGAGAAGGTGCCTTTCAAAGAAAGGAAAACTATGGGTTGACCGAGGGTTTTCCATTTCAGCTCTAGGATTGTGGTTTATCACAGTTCATGTTTCCCGTTGTGCATCCATACCTAGATTTAGTCGATGCTTGTGCTAAAAGATTTGATAAGGAAATAGGGGTAATTCAAAATGATAGGATTAGGGTTAATGTTTATGCTCAAGCTATATGAGATATATTATGCATCTCTACATATTGGGATGCAAAGCTCTTTGATGAAGAAAGGATTGATCTTTTCATGGAAGAAAAGGCTAGAGAAACATTTTTTTATGAAGAAACCAAGGAATAGCCATACCGAGGTCATATTTCTTTCCCTCTTTCATACAACAAATTCAAGAGGGAAACATAGTCAGTGTTCTTAATGTTGCCTTGGGTTTTTAGTCTTGACAAGGATGAACAAGTTCTTCCTTTTCAGTTTGGCTTAGCCTATATACTAAAGAGAGAAAAGATCCAAAGGCACTATGATTTTTCTAAGATAATAGTTGGAAACATGTTGCTCCAGCTAAAGAATTAAAGAAACCAATTCTAAATTTAGGTATTCTTCTTTCTTGGCTCATCTAGTTTTACATCAGAATTATGAATTCCTGGGGAGAAATGTACTAGTGTCTAGGCTCAATGAAAGGGGCTATCTCCATCCAATTTCTATGTGGACCCATATACTTTCTAGAATGGGGGGATATTATTGGTTTGTAGATTATTTTTTGAGGCCAGTAATTCAAGAATTGTTGCCTCACCCTATTGGTTGTTTCTCACCTGAAGTCTTGTGATGGATGAAGATATTGCTTAACTCAGTGGATTATTTCATAGGCACAAACTTCACATTTATCAGATTCCATAGCTTTCCTAATGAGTCTTTCCAACTCCCCAAATTTGTGATAGACAAAGTCTTTGCATTGGAGGCATGCCACTAGGTGATTGTTTTTTCTAGGATCTATGATGTGGGAAGAAACAAAATGAAGTTGTATTCGCTTCCCCTCAATATTGCTAATAGTCAAGTATCGCTGACAAAGAAATTTAGTGAAGAGGAGCTTAGGGATCTATTGGTAGCCTTAGGTCTGGTCCTTATCTGTGACAAGTGGGACTACAACCCATAAGGAATCTATAATGTAATACATGAGGAGTGGGAATACTTTGAGAGAAGGAAGAATTTGACTCAGGAGAGCATTGAGGTGTACACTAAATTGAAACACATTCCTTTCAAGTGACCAGATTGGTTGAGTTTCTACACACAAAAGGTACTATATGATAGGAACTTTCTAATAAGAAAACCTATTAATACATAGCTAAAGAAGAAGGGGTGGTTCGAGAGAAAGAAGGTAGACTTCTGGAGATTCCAATAGGAGTTGTGGTGCCTCAACCTACTTGTTGGACAGTTCCAGCTAGATAAAGAGTTTGACAAAATTTACGATAACGAGGTTGACTTCAATAACAACAATTGAGAAACTAGTCATGAAGTTGATGAGGAGGAAGTTTTGTGTTGGGCTCCCTAACCTCGAGAATCAGATAGCTGAAGGGTTTCATGAGATTTGTCCTCCTCCAGTGCCCAAAGTGAAGGAAAGAGAGCCTAACGGTCTCTAGGAGCACCATCCGCTATGATCATCGAGGGCCAAGTGTCAGAGGGCTTGGTGGCCAGGAGATTTGGAAATGTTAGTTCTAGTCATGAGAAAAGAATGTAGGTCCAAGATCTAGGTGTATCTAAGATACCAGCCTAAGGAGAAGAAGAAGTAGAGTCTACCTTACAAGATGTGCAGACTACTGCAGTCCAGATAAGTTTCACTCCCTCTCTTCTTCCTATTTTTCCATCCTTGGTTAACCCTTTTCCTCCTCTCATGGAAAGGAATTCTCCATCCTCGGGCCCTAACCTATTAGTTTTGAATACACTTCCTCTTTTCTTTAATGAACCCCCTGAAATCACCTCGTATCCCAAATGAGCGGCATCCACCTTGGCTGTTATTGATTCTTTGATCACCCTATCATGGGCCCATCCAGAAAGAGCTGAAACATCCATGCTAACTCCCACACCTGGCCCATCATCTTCTGAACAAACACCGTTCCACCCAACCATGTCTCTTTTCACTCCTACTAGAAAATCCCACACTTAGTCTCAGCTTGGTGTGCCACCCTTTTCCATGATAATGTTCCCATTCACTTCATTGCATGCTCATACATCTGAGGTCTCCCCTTTTGTTACCCTTTTTTGGTTTTCCTCCTGGTGCCCCTATTGTAGCACAAAATGTCGATATTCCTCAAACCCTTTAGGATCATTTCAATGCAACCATGTTGGCCTGATGAAATGCTAAATAGGGGCAACTTTTGAAGGATGTCAAGTTGCCGACTACAAAGAAAATTGAGGCTTGCTATAATGAGCAACTAAATTCTCTCCTGATTAGCACCATGACACCGCTTGTAGCAAAGCCCGAAGGGCAGATGCAAATGGAGGATTACGACATCTATACAACAGGCCTAGATCTAAATGAAACTTGTTTACATGACAAGGTAGTCTTGGCTAAGACCACCCAATAGGTAGTATATACATATTACGAAAAGCTAGGCAGGCGTTTAAAGAAGCAGGAGGAAGATTTGGTTAATGTGAGGGAAATAGTGGGTATATTGCAAATAGAAATCAAGGCCAAGGATGTTGAGTTGGCCCGTATAATACTGCTTCAAGGTAAGCAAGGGAAAACCTCAAAATTGTTGGAAGAAGCACAAAGCCAACAAGTTTGACTTTAGGCTGAAATTGAAAGACTAAAAGTTGGCCTCACCATCCAACATTAGACCAACATGGAGTACAAAAGTGCTCATGAAAACCTAAAGAAAAATTTGGATAGTTTCCAATCCCAAGCTTCTGACAGTGTTGGGAAAGCACAGGCAGAGGTAGAAAAACACAAGAAGCTATGTCTGCTTTGCAGACCCATGTCCTGGAGATGAGAAGAATAAGCTCTAAACTAGAAAATTCTCTCAAAGAGAGAAATCGAGTAGAGGAGAATGCAAGAAACAAAGAGGTTCAACTTAGTCAGAAGCTAGCTATTCACAGAAAGTTGGGTCACTCCCACTATTAAAAAGGTTTGTATCTTCACACTGGGAGTGGATTGTAGCTGCAGTTCCTGTTCTCTAGCTTATTTTGCAACTCTTGAGGGATGTTTGAGAAATAAATGGAAATATTGGCTCAATGGACGATCATATTTTGCAAACATATGACTCTAAACTCTAGCAGAATCACATAGTTTCATTTTTAGGATTTGTGTAGCTTCCGATAAGGTCCTAAAAGATGTTGGGATTCCTAATTGAAGAGTCACTTCCATCAAAGCAAGCGAGTTTATCAACTCCCACAAAAGTCACCAGAAGTGCAAATATTTCTGATGGTGTGTTGGGAAGGAGATTCAAGAAATAAAAAGGTTTTAATTTCGATCAATTACGCTACTCTTCCCGTGATCGATGTGCATAGAGTAGAAAAGATCACGAAGTTATCAAATAGAAGGATAAGAATCTTTACAAAAATTTCATGTTCAAGCATCGCGACATGGAGTTGATGAGATCAAGTGGAGAGATTTTTTCTCACCTTTTCTCTCATGTAAAAATCATTATCTTGAGTGGCATCGGAAGATGGCGAAGCCAGGGTTTTTCTAAGGAGGTTTTCCAACTTGAGTGTTTAAAGGCTCATTTTGCGCGATGCTCTACTAACCTATGAATGCTAGGCTTAAACACTCCTTTTTTCTTAAAACCCATAATAATTTCTAGAGAGTTGTCTATACCCAACATAGCTGCCCTGCGGGAGTCACCGTGAACTCCAGAATTTTTCCTTGGCCTCATCTTTTCGATCTTCGGCCTCTTTTTTGATTTACAAATGTCTCTGTTTATGCCAAATTTAATAAAAGATGGAAAAATACACCACTTGGTGGTTGTGGCTGGTTTCTCTCATATCATTTTTCTTTTAGAGGGAGTAAAGGGATACGCTGCTAGTTTGGCGTGGTTTTTCTCCCAATTTTTTTCATAAACTCATAAGATCTCTATCCCAGACATGTCATCTCTTCGAGGACCCGTCTTCATGATAATATCTTTTGGGGATCTATCACTTTGTTGTGACTTTACTTTCTTATGTTTTTGTGAATGAAAAGTTTCGTGCCTGCCTTTGGAGATAATGTAGTTGGTCAATGGGCACTTTCTTTGCTAGAATTTTCTTATGATTTGATGGTCTACAAGCCTACATCTTTGCTAAATATCTAAAATACATAAGTGCAATAGCTGAGAATCAATGAGCAAATATTTTTGCAGCCTAACCAAAGATCCATGATTAGATTGCAAGCTATCAAGTGACAACATATGGTAGTAATTACTTCTTTGTTGAGGTGGTGTTTTCTTCTTCTCATGGCTATATAACTAGAGTGATGAAATAATGAAGGGTTGGATTCCAAGTAGCGATTTCTTGAAAAATAAAAGTTTCTTTAGTTTTCTTAGGATTGTTAGAATTATTTTCAGAAACAAGTTGCAGAACTACTTTATTATGGCATGTTATATCTATTAAGGTTTAAACTATTGTTGGATTGGCATCTGAGCTCTATTTCAAAGTTCATTTGATAATTAAAGCACAAACTATTGAGGATTTATTGAGACTATGCATATATGGCCTTTTTCAAGCTTTCTTTCTTTATATTGTTGTTTTGAATGAAACATTGTGTCTTGCAAGCTGAATCTAGATAGTTTAAGTAGCGGATTTCTATGCTATATTCTTGTATTGCAGAATAGCAACTTAGGAAAATTGGACTATGTCATTGGACTTCTCTTCTTTTCTGAAAGTTTTTATTTTATTGTACTATGCTATATTAGGAGATAGAGTTCATGTGATTTATGAGATATTTTTTTAGTAATCGTAAGAACTCTTTATGTTTGATTGGACCTTAATGAACATTTCCTGTGGAAAGATTTGAAAGTCTGTACTATGCTTGAAGTTATCCTTTGTTGTTCATTCTCTTTCCAACAATGAAGGGTTGTGTCATTTTGTGTCTATTTATATCACTCATAGGAATTATTTGGGTTTGAAATGTTGTAATAGCTTTGGCACATCGCCTTTCATGTTTTATGTTTATATTTCCCTTTCTTCCCTTTATCTCAACTCCCAAAGAAGATTTTGCTTTCTATAAAAATCCTAGGGGAGGTATTCAATGAGATGCAATTTTTTCCCCACTCATTGAATTTCCCATAAGACTATCTGGATAGGGCAACCTTTTGATGATCAACGGAATCATTATCCACTCTTGGTGAATTAATTCTTATCTCTTTTAAGAATTTGAGAATTTAATGTTTTGATCTACACTTCAACACCTACTCTTTCCTCCCAACTTGAGTTCTAGATCTGAATCTATGAAAACACCTGTAAAATAGAATGCAAACTTAATTTTCTAACAGGGTTTTTCCTTGGTCAAACCCCTAGTTTGGTAATTAAACCTTAATGGAAATAATTAAATGTGCATGCAAACCCTAGCCTTAAGTGTGTTTAATACTAATAAATTTGAAACATGATGCAATCCTATTCTAATGTCCAAGAACAAGATGCATAGATGAAACTTGAATAATGCAAGAATCAATTTAGGAGATCTCTAATCACATTAAATGAATCTCAAAAATGCATAAACCTTCCTTAGGATGAAAGTAGAGTGACAATGGAGGACTGAATCACTTGGAAAACAATTCCTTAGGCTTGGCTTGATGACTAGTTGTATATCCTCAACCTAGAATTCTTCATGATTCACCATAGACAACCATGATCAACCCTTAAGAATGCTAGATATTGAATAAAAGTGAGCTTGAAGACTTGCAAAAATGCTTTAATGCTGCTCCAAGGCTTCAACTTTACTTGCTTTTGAAACTTGAATACTTTTGCTTAAAGACTCTTGATCCTTGTCTCTTTAATTTGCTCTTGAAAATTCTTGCTCAAATTTCTTAGATGATAAAAATGACTTAGAAACTTGTTTATATAGGCATTAACACCTAATTTACCATTATTTGGATCTCAAAGGCCGACATCCACCAAAAATTTGAATTAAAATGGTGAATTTCCCGCTCAAATTTGAAAAAGACCCCAAATGGGACTCATTCGCCACCCTTGTTGATTGGGTCCCACCTAAGGGGACTCATTCATCCATGGTGGTGAATGAATTCCACCTTAGCTTTTTGAGGTGGGTTTTCAAGATTTTCAGTATTTTCAGTGATTTTATGAGATTTTTAGGTGAAATAAGCTTCAAGATCTGAAATAATGGCTCTTAGGAGCCTAAAAATGATGAATTAAAGGGGTAATTAATGCAAAGGTACTAAAATAGGTCAATATTAAATGAGAAATTTCCCTATCTCCAAGAAGGGGGGGTCAATTTCCATCATTACAAGTTATATGATGTTAGCAAAGACACCTTAGAATGATCCATGGAAAATAAAACCAGAAGAAAACATATCAAAAGAATGCACCAAGAGACCCCTCCTAAATCACTCAATCAAGAATTTATCCCAAAATATTATTTCACTCATTATATGTAGTGCAATACAATGCCAAAATTTCTTTTAAGAGTTTACAATGCTAAGATGGATCAAAAATGGAAAAGTGCAATACTATCTCAAAATGAGATCCTCAAACTAAAAATACACTTTCCTAATATGATCTAGACTCAAAATGAAGCATTCCCAAAAAAAATCTTCTTCAAGCATCAAAATGTCTAGGTAATCAACTAGAATGTAAATATACACAAATATGAATTAAAGATACCAATGGTTGAATCTAGAAAAAATAATTGCATAGAACTACAGACCTCATCAATACCTTTCTAATGTCACAAAAATCATAAAAATTGGATAATCTAGAAAAAAATTATGAGGTCAAAGTTAAAAAAACAGCCATCAATTAGCAATAAAGTTCACCTGAGACAATCTAAAAGAATAGCTTGCACCACTATGAAGTGCTCAAAACCAAATTTCCATCGACATCTCATTTGTAAAATTTTGACACCCAAGTGGAAAGTTATGGTGATTTGAAAAATTCCCTACTAGACCATGGGAGGGAAAGAATTAAGCACTTGGGTGCTTGGTCATTGATCATCATATAAATTCTGTTAGCTGAGATTTTTTTTCAATATTTTTCCACCACAAAGGGAAATAGATGAATGGAGCTCCATTGGTGGAGTGGCAACTTAAGCAAGCATGAGCTAATGGATTTCTGGAAACCCCCTCATGGTTTATTAAGCACTAAGAGCTAGCACAAAACCTCCCATGAGGCTAGCCATGGACAAGGCATTAGGTGCGAAAAAAATTAATGGACAAAATTTAAATAATTTTTTTTTAATTATTAAAATATATGAAATAAATTTGTACTAATGATGCCAAATCTGATGCATATGTACACTACTATAGAGAATATATTGATACATTAGAAAATATTTTTTAGATCGTAGATCTACCACCTACACATGCTAACAATGGAAATATCATACAAAAATAGTATAGATTTGTACAATATACAAACTCTATGGACTACTATCTATAGATTTTTTATAAAGCCTTAAAAAGTGGCTTGAATTTTTCTCACCAAAATATC
This sequence comes from Sequoia sempervirens, assembly GCA_007258455.2. Classification (NCBI taxonomy): domain Eukaryota; kingdom Viridiplantae; phylum Streptophyta; class Pinopsida; order Cupressales; family Cupressaceae; genus Sequoia; species Sequoia sempervirens. Next base: position 198,712,013 of record VDFB02047230.1, on the reverse strand, counting down.
AAATATTTTATAAGAAAATAAGGGTTCTTGGGTTTTCTAGACTCAATGGTGGGGTATTTTTTGTCTAAATATGCACCCAACCGAATCTCAAGCCTGAATCACCCTTAGATCTAAGAAGGGGCTTTGTCAATATGTAGCTTTGATAACATGTTAGAGTCAATCAAGGACTCAAGTCTCCAAGATCACCTGCAAAACAAAAAAAAACTTTTACAAGTGAGAAAAACAAAAGCATAAATTTACACTAATGGATGTAAGATAATATGGCCAATATGTAATGCCTAAGGTTGCAATGGTATTGGATTGAATTACAAATGTGAGCCCCGTGGTTATATAGCCAAGGTGACACATATGATTAAACATGATTGTGAGAAGTGTCTTAATCCTATGTCATGAGATGACTAACTTAACAAAAAAAGTCAAAAATATAAGATATGATAAGATCTTATCTAGACAACTAAGACTTCTAGAAATTCATCGAGGACCTAAATAAACTTAACATGTGAATAAGTCCCCCTACTAGAAATTATCTAGGTATAAAACCTTATTCACACCAACACCATTTGCCTTTGACTTGCAACTATTATGAAATTATAAAATATATTTAACAAGATCCATTGTATCCTAAACAATATCATTGTTATAAATGAAGACATAGAATAGAAATATTTTTTCCGACTACAAAAATTTATTTCTAAAAGATTCTTTTATGAAAGCTTCTAACTAAATATAATGACCGCTTATTGGAATGTTACTTTTGACAATAATCATGCATGAAATTGTCAATAATGAAATGTAAATATTTTTTTTTTAACAAAATTGTACCTAAAATCTTATCTAAGAAATAGAATGACAACTACATTCCTAAAAAAAAATATTACAATTAAAATAAAAAATAATTTAAAAGCTATCGTCGCTACAAGAAATCTTATCTAGACTGATACTTTCTAACAATAAGAAGGTAGACTGATACCCAGAATAATATAAATTCAGAAACAAATATAAGAAAAATCAAAGCTATGGTTGTTACAGAAAATCAAAGCTAGAGAAGTTTGAACCTCCGTATTGTAGTTGCCACCAAACTAATCGCTGCATCTTATCATGAGAAGGTGTATTTAATATGACAATGCCTGCTTAACGACGATTTCAAAGCAGAAAAAAAGTTAAAAAGTGTGTACGAATTCAAATTTGATTGTAGTGCTGACATTGTCAGCTTAGTGATGAATCTGCTCTATTCAAAACATCAGCTTTGAATCATGTGAA